>JAWPHD010002565.1:0-250743 GCA_037043455.1 Cyrtodaria siliqua
CCTATTAAATATTTAACATTTACAATATGCAAACTTTTAAGCCGAAATTAAGGTTTTATTTTATACCCAAACCACCCCGTTTTCGCTTCTTGGAGAAGGGTTTGGATGGGGTATGAATGTTAATACTCGGACCACGTAATGAACATTGAAAATGTAAGTACACGTATAATAAATTATACAGTGTGTGTCACCTTTGCTTGTACCATACCTTATATAAGTATATACAGCATCACATTTAAAGTAGTAACTGTACATGATTCTTCCTACAAAATCTTAACTGTACATGATTCTTCCTACAAAATCTATACTCGCCACTGTCAACATGTTTAAGCGTATTTTACGTATACTACATGTACTAAGGCCCACACAGTTTGAAATAATGTTACTTTAAACGTATCAGATGCGTTTCATAAATTCGTAATCGAGAATCCATGAAACGGACTGTGTTATGGAAAATCAAAGTTCTGAATACAAAATATACAGCAGGCTCCCCATCTGGCTGTGTTGATTTGAGCCGTTCGCCGGAATGCTTTAAATAACATTTACACTTAATTCGTGTTTCGTTTACATCCTCGATTTCTCTAGTCTGTGCCTTTGATGGTTTATAACGTGTGAAATATGTACTAATACATCGTTTGCATGTCATTAATCATATGGAAGGTAAACACTACATTGTAGATAAAATCAATTGCAAAAAGCACGTGTAAAATGGATTTTATTTACAAATCAGCCCTGTTGTTTGTGTTTGCTTCCTTTATTCAAATTTGGAAATAAACTTTAAATAAAAGGGGGAGTTAGTTTCCTTTGATATAGAGTTTTTGCGTTAAAGATGCAAATGTAACTTTCGACGGGGTTTAACTGGATCACATATAGCATCATTCAGAAACTAATATACAACAAGGAAACATACACCAGGGGAAAACTATAGGTATGAAACGTTACACAGTGTTGCTCTTTATGAATCATATTTTATATTATTATGTGTGTTACCCATTTCTTTTAATATACGTGTGTGGTTAAACAAAGAATAAACAAATCGTTCTTGACAAGATTAATGATATGTCATACAGTTGTTTATGCGCATCGTTTTCGCGCATACCGTTCTACGAGCGACTATGTACAGAAATACCATACTTTTTCAGTTGTTTATACATTTTTTCACTAGATTTCATTATGACGGACCTGACTAACTGTTTAGGTAGTAAATCAATGTGTACATATACTCAAATCAAGTACAGTATTATTTGATACAGACCACGGAGATATTTATTTGTTTAGCTGCAATAGCTGTTTTATACTTAACGTATAAATGTTTGTCTGAAACAAAAGCAATAACTTAAAAGATTAAATATTACTGACTTGATGACTGTATACTGTCTTACACATGTATAATGCATTTAAATAAAAATAGTGTGTATAACTTAACAGTTAAAGACAAAAAATCACCTTTTTCTCAAAAACAAGTATGGCGATATATAATTTTGTTTTCATTTACTTGCAGTACACGAAATTTGAAGAAAAAATATTTATAGGAAACACTTGTTTTTCCTCGAAATGTCTTATCTCATGTGTGTGTTTGTGTGTCGTTCTAAGGTTTAAAGTCTCTCCGACAGCAAATACGACAAAATTGCAATCCTAAGACACGTATCTTGAAGTAATGGTCACAATAGAGTCTGAATTGAGTGTCTTATCTCATACACACACAACCTTTCCCACCACACCACCACTAAAAAAAACCATTACGTGGTCCCGTCTTAGTTTCATTAAATGATGGAAAGCTTGTATTAGCAAGATTTTTTAACGGATAATGTTTATTTAATATTTCGACAATAAAACATATTTAAAACATGTTTTACTGATAAAATGCGATAACCAGTTTAAAATTACCTATTAAATGTTTTAATTTCACAATATGCAAAATTTAAGCCGAAATTAGGGTTCTATTTCATACCCCAGCCAACCCCGTTTTCGCTTCTTGGAGAAGGGGTTGAAAGTTAATACTCGGATCACGTAATGCAATAAATACCTGCTACTTTTATGTTCCCTTTATTTTCCCATATATCATTAATTATTTGCAACTACGTTCAATGAACTTGATAGGTTTAACATATGAACATGTCTTTATCGCACACTTACATGTACTATCTTCAATCAATTCCCTAAAACAGCTAGCAAATATATTTAACAAATTCATGTGGTCTAATTTGGTAGATATAAAATTAATAATTGCAAAATATGTTTTAGTACTCTTTTTGGATTGGGTTTCTGTAGTAGTTATATGGCAACACAATATTATGATGAATATTTTATTCTAGACAGCAACATATATACCTCTTCAAGCATTCCATGAGTGTCATTTGTATTAATTCGGCTGACTTGTAACAATACAGTCTCAGTACTGTTGTCGATTTTTGAACATTCCATTTAAATTGTTCTCTCTCAGATACGTATTTGTCTCGCTAGTACAATAGTGAACATCCGCTATGTTCATTAATTTTAGTAATTGAAAAATCAGACGAAACGTGCTCAAGCAATACTACCATTTATACGGAGTTGGTGGTTAATCACATATGTCTGTGATTATGTTTTGTCAGTCGTATCAATGATATATGATCATTCTTGCGATGTACATTGCTTTTAAGAAAGCGGTATGGGTGCCAGGCTGTCGTATGTCACACTTTTGTAGTTGCAACTCCTCCGACAGTTTTCGTCCATATGTCGTGACACTTTCGAAATATTATGTATATAACAGTAGTGATAAATATAGCCTTCTCTGTACACAATCAACCAAAGACAAAACAAATAACAATTTCAACGAAAAATAGAATATGTTACATCAGCAACATAAAAGGAACACTGCATTAAAAAATAACGCATTTATAGATGATACAGTATTGACATGGATATGACAAAATCAATAATAAAGATAAAAATGCTCATATTGTTGTTGCAGTAAGATCGTATGTTTTTTCACAGAGGTATTAAACGTATAACTGTCCCGTTGGAAGCTCGACTTATCAAGTGAGATGTGAAAAGGTGTCGATGCTTAGGGATGGTGGGAGGTATATACAGTGATTGTCTACCTCTGCCACACAAAAGATCGACCGTCATATATGGCCTAACATGTTCTAAAACTACGAAACACACCATTCAAAGAAACAAACATGCAAATAATCTTATATTATATTAGTGCTTGCATTCTCGGTTTATCACAACCCGTCTTTAATGGAGATGTGGTTTACAAACTTAGGAAGATTATCGGTAGTGATATATTTTTATTTATTTATTAAAATTATTAGAACATTTATAAACAGCGGTTACGACGAAAGTATTCTGCGGCGCACTACATGCTTAGTTGTAGACCTTCCACAGTTTGCAATTATGCTTTCCTCTTTGAATGTGCAACGACCGGACTGACGGTGGACTCTATGACGACGTGTTCCTAAATACTTTATTGCGGAAGCCGTATGTCCTTCACTCCGTTTTGTCGTACCCTTTACGGTTTCCCCCTTGATGCTCTGACTTCAGACAAGTCATCGAGTGCATATGCTATTAGCTTCTTAGGTTTAACTTATTTTTTTATATATTATATACATGAACATTTCTATGTTTTTATCTTATTACGCCTATCTACGGTTTCTCAAATGTAAGGGATTAACTCGGCGGGGATTCTTTTTATTTACACTGTCCTGTTGTTTAGGGATGATTACAGGGTAAGGGTGCGGTTTGGTGCACCCTTGAACCGGTTTAAACTCCCCGGTGCTCATTTTTGCCACTGACCGGTCCAAGGCGGTACCCTGTTGTCAACCCTCATATGTTTGTGATGTGCTTTTTTTACTGATTCATCTGCACAACACTTTGTGAAAAGTATACTTGCAGCCTAAGTCATGCAGACCTAAACATATATGACATATATTTGATTTCGGAATATCACAAACAACTAAACTACTATCAACTGCAGATTGGATTTTGATTATATCATGGGTATGTTTATTGGCAGAAATAAGTAATTTCTTCTAATCCTGTATCATTACGGTTTATTATCTTTTGATGATACCAGTATCGAATTAGTACCAATTACACTTGCTGTATATTACTGTTGCTAATGTCGCTATTAGACTTCAGTTTTGTTGCTATGGTTACTCTTATAGGACCACACGGGTCAATTTTGCTTTATTTTAACAATCATTTTTTTTAAATTAGAAATATGTTGTCATGCTGTTATAGTGAAATTTAAACTCAATAGCGATTCTATAAACACTTTATCTGAATTTTGCAAATTGTTTACGTTATTCTTAGTTTGCTTACATTATATGGCATGTTTTGGCCACTAACTATTTTAATGACTGAGGTAAATCTGATTTAGAAAGAAACGAGTAGAAGACACCAGTTGTACACTGTTTTGTAAGTTGTTTTGATACGTAACACTGTGTACATTTGAACTTATCTCAAGCTTGCCGTGTTTCTCTGTAAATGTCCACTAGGCGTAGAGCTCACACATGCAGTCAACATAGTCAGGTTAGTCTGATCCATTTAGTAGACAGGTGTTATCAGCGTCGTCATCATCACCTACAGTAATTGCGTCCCTAAACGACTGCGGTATTAAAGATGTATGGGAGTTGATTGGAACTTGACATAAAATGTAGTGAGCGTAAAGTGTTAATGTTGGTGCTATAAAACGTTAACGTACATTACGGATGAGGCGTTAAGTGCAGTGAGAATATTATTGGGTTCTTATCAAGTTATACAAAGATCAAATATGGTAATGCATGCAGATAATATACTAGAAGAACGAGATATATCTATTTAAATGGTAGCAGAATAGAACATCATCTTTGGTGATTTATCGCGACACTCTACTATATCACTAGGAATATTTATATATATTGTGGAGTATTTCGGTAGAATAAAAGGTTATATATTGCTATATGGCTATGTATGTTTAAGTGCTCTATAGATACGTAGTAATTGGAACCCTGGGGAATTCTTATGATACTATATTAAATAAGTATTTGTTTGATAATGTAGTATATATACGTTTTTATGGAACGTATTGGTTTTTGCTACATTTGTACACAGAGAGAGAAAGAGAGAGAGAGAGAGAGAGCGAGAGAGAGAGAGAGAGACCATGCGTTCTTTGGTGAGGATTTATGTCATTTTCGAATGTAATACTTAGTAATTGTACATTGTTTACGTAAACTGTAAAACAAATGGGGCAACGATCGATTTGTCAAACTATAATATTTTGAAATTGTTCAGTAAAATGTGTTTTAATATGTGTTTATAAAAATGCTAAACAAAAATGACATTTAACCCCTAGCGGACCATTTAGACACTGACCGTTTCAAAGCGCTACTCCTGCTGTCAATGCTGACTAAATATGACTGTGGAATGACTGTTGAACAATTCGTCGTGTGATTATTTTGCTTTATCATGCAGATGTGCACTTTTCTGCCTAATAAAAGGGTGATCTATTTTGCTTTAATTAGGCACTGACCAACAAAGCAAATCAATGCGGAATCCCTCGGCGTTTATTGTACGTAACGTTATCTGACGTCATGCACGTAACGTTGCCTGACGTCATAAAACAAACAAAAAACAACAACATAGCGACGTCCTCGATAAGCGTACCATTCTGAGAAATAGGTAATAATAGTAATTCATACAGAAAATATGGATAATCTACATGATAAATAGAATATTATGTCAGTGCCTTTTACTATCAAGTTTATTAGGCTCGGCACGAAAACGAGCCTCGCCATTCTTCGATTTCTAAGCCTCGCCTAATAAACTTTATAGTAAAAGGCACTGACATAATATTCTCTATTTCCAGATTGTATACATCAAAAGTTCTTTAAATATTATCTCAAACACGGATAATTGAAAATAAAGACAATGCATGGAAACATAAACAAAATGGTGTTGTTCTAATGATATCTGTTTATATTAATTCATCTAAACTACTTTTATTTTGCAATGCATCCCAGAGGTAAGCCGATCAAAACAAGCCTTTATGACAGAAACAAATACAGGAATACACAATAACAAACCAATGCCTGGAGTTTGAGTATTTGTTTCCCTGAGTATGTTTATTAAGCTATTATACGTTTATGTCTTATATACCAGGTTATGATAGGTCGAAAGTAACGGTCCGAACCCAGAGTCGCTACCTATATTGTTGTAATTATGATACAGGTCTGCACCAGAAGCGCTATCTATATTGTTGTAATGATGTTATAGGTCCGACCCCAGAAGGGTTTTAATCGAACTGCAGAATCTTAGACATGATTAAGCTTAAACATGCTGTATATCAGCGTTGAGCTATAAAACGCACTAGACACAATCAGTTAAAGAGGTTCAACTAAGTTTAAACAATTTTAACAGCTAAGATTGATCATGACCAGCAGGAGCATCATCATCATCATTATCATCATCATCATCATCATCATCATCATCATCATCACCACCACCACCTTCGTCATCATCATCATCATCACCTTTTTTTGTGTAAATAAATCCCTCAATAACCCGAGAACTTCCCGCAACACTTTCATTAGGAATGGTTTAAACATATGGTATTGCATTACGTGGTCCGAATATTAAATATCATACCCCATCCAATCCCGAAAACGGGATTGGCTGGTTTATGAAATAAAACCGTAATTTCGGCTTAAAGGTCTGCGTATTGTAAAATTAAAACATTTAATAGGTATTTTTAAACAGGTTATTGCATTGTTTCAGTAAAATATGTTTTCAAAAGTGTTTTATTGTCGAAATATCCATTATAAAATCCTGCTAATATAAGCTTTCCCATCGCTTAATGTAATTTAAGCGGGACCACGTAATGGCATTTTTTTTACAAAGTATGCACATGAGTCGGTCCACAAGTTCTTACAGCATTAGTTACGGCCCTTCACAATACAATTTGATGACAAAGAGCAGTTAATAAATACGGGTGTTCATAGAAATACGGATTCGATTGTAATTGTACATGAACATATAGTACTGATTCTAGTGTACGTAAAATGGAGCCATGCTTTAAATACAGTTGGGCATGTACATCATCGTAAGTCAAAGAACAATTGAAATAACATATTTTCAAGAAACGTACTTTTTTCCATATAATGAATTTCGTTGTTGTTGTATTATCTAACATTTTGAGATAGTCGTATATTGGACAATCAATATAGATATAAAAATCTAACAGGAAAAGCAGCATTTAAGGACGATAGTCAATCACAAACACAAACAGAAACAAAGAACACATTTACAGATAAATAAAAGGCAATATAAGACATTACAAACACAAAAGGGTTAACAATAGGGCTACCGCCTTGGAACGGACAGTGGCAAAAAAAACAGGTTCTAGGGTGCACCAAACCTCACACTTACCCTACTGTCATCCCAATAAAACGGGACAGTGTAAATAAAGAAATTCACACTGTTTTGATTTGTTTAGTGGCCGTAAATGTCGCCTTGTTCTACGAAAATTAGTACTATTTTTGGATCCTCAGACTCTACCGCTAAAGACCGTTGTTAGGGAGCAGGATATGCGTTGTATTTTAAATCAACCCTTATGTACAAACTCAATATAAACGATTCTGCTACTTCTCTTTTTGCTTCAGTAGACTAAATAAGCCACATTTTGGTTAACCGTGGGTCTGGTTCGCTACATGTATGCTATTATAGGTTCTTGGGCACTACATTTATTACTGAATTTTACCGGAATAATGATGACATTGTGTACAGCTTGCACCCGTTTACTGTAACACTTGATATTATAATATTGCCAAATAAATTCACCAGTTTGTTATATTTTTATAATTTCAGGCTGTAAACAACCAAGTTTAGAGGGCAAATCGAGTCGTTATAGCGAGTATAAAAAGAAACAAATGTGAGTAACTAACTAACTAACAGATTTCTCCTTTATGTTATGTTTTATTAAAGAATATTGTATTATGCTGCATCGTTGAGCACCAACCTATGGTGTCATGTAGATGCCGTCATGATAATTCAGGCGCGTTGACAATTTTAGAAACTAAGTTGACTTTTAAGTCCTTATATGTCTTTGTTTCCTCGACATAAATTCATGACAATTCTCTAAAGTACCATGCTAAGTAATATGTCGCGTTTGTCAATTTGTGATGTTTTTTTTTTTAATTTTCTTTCTTTCTTTCTTTCTTTCTTTCTTTTCTTTCTTTCTTTCTTTCTTTTTCTTTCTTTCTTTCTTTCTTCTTTCTTTCTTTCTTTCTTTCTTACTTTCGTTTTCTTTTTTTTCTTCTTTCTTGCCATTACAACCTAATTTTCAATGGTCGGTACTTACAGGACTATACAGTTTTAATGTAAGCAAACATGTTGTAACACAAACATATCACATATTACATACAGCATTGATATTTGTTCAATATTTTAGAATATATTGAAAACGTAAACTACTTAATTAACACATATAAGTGTAGCCAAATTGTACATATAAACAAATATACAAAGTACATGCAATTGCTTCAGCATAGATATATACTCAGTACATCTAAACACGCAATATTTTTTATTTTGGATTATATTTGTCCGCTGGTTTTGTGTTCAAACCACGATTGTATTTTATGTTAGAACACAAAATAGTATGAGAATGGACCTTTGGAAACGGCCGCCGAACACGAAGTATTGCAGTGAAATATGCTAGATACACAAATCTCTTTGTCCCAAAGGTTAACATATGCCGATAAACAGTTCCATACGATTTGCGCTACATATTTCAGTTTCGGTTTGATTCAGACTGTTCAGGAACGGTAATGAAATAAGCTTGCTACCGCTCACGCCTATATGAACATGAGAATGGACCTTTGGAAACGGCCGAACACATTTTGCACGATGACTTTAATTCCACTTCAAAAATTCAAAACATACCAAGTGTTGCGTTTTCAGATGTATTGATTTAACAAGACATTACTACCGTTTTATTACACGTCTGAAACCTGCGTACCATCGAATGGCACGTTAATTGACAATTTTATCATCAAATCCATTAAAACGCATTTCTTGAAGAAATTTAATATTCCTGATCCTGTCTTTAGCTGTTTCTCAAATGATCAGCCAAAGTCGACGTGCAGGGATTAAATACGCGACCTGTCAATCCGACACGATGCAAGTCGTCCATTCAAACGAAATATTAAAATTGTAGAGGATCCTCGGCTGAATTTATATGAGAATGTACAACTTCGATCCTTATCGTCTCCGATGCAGTATAATTATCTTAATATCTTAAAAACCTGGAAAATTCTGCCACACTCAAGTAGTACCTAGTACATTAAAGAGATTATCATGATTATTGTGAAAACCTTTATTGAGCATGACATAATTAACAACATGCCTTATTCTGTGAATGCTATTCTTGCTGTTGGACTTTTTTCTTTGATTCGTGGAGATTTTACACCTCTGCATGAATGTGTTCGCTGATCGCATTTAATGTCTATCACTACATCTGCAAGTAAATATAAACAAAAACAAGTTTCAAATTAATGTGTTCCTCCGCTAAACGAAGTTGGATATGATTATGCCTGGCATGCAAAGTATGGTAAGAATGAAAATTCGTATCATATGTTGTGTCATATTAATAAAAGTAATCGTAATATAACTAAGAATGCCGAGTTACATCTCAAATAAAACGTACTGAAATAAAAGTGCTGACATGGGAATTATAATGTTGGTATGAGCATCAGTGTAATTATTTCTGATTTTGTATCTCATTGCTGCAACGTCTTTGCTATCATCTTATTTTGTTTAGGCTTTGTCTACTCTATCACGTGAAACTGTACATAATGGTTTAGTTTACCTAAACAATTATTATGTTTATATGTCTTATATAAATAGATGTGAATAAATTGGGAAGCGGGTGACTTGTAAAATAAATTACATGTATTCCGTTCTCCATTTCTGGGTAAATATATAATCCGTGCTTCATTACAAAGTGAATAATTAGTACTGATTCAAGCATAGATATTTCAAGAAGGAAGAAGAATCCTAGTATCGATATAACTTATTCGAACCAATCCATTCTGGAACAAAGTGTTATAATGTAATGTCAACCCGTCTATAATTTGACATATATAAGACCAAATATTATCTAAGGCAAGCTGCTGTGGTTTAGAGAACGATGCATCGTCTATTATATGGAATCTATCCTATCACCCACTAATGAAGCAACGGCCTCTATACAACCCATGTGTGTAATTACGTTACAAAACGTTAATTGCATTTTCTCTCGAAATAACAGAACGTCAAAAAAACGCGGATTCAGCATTATCGACTATCCAATGTCATCGCAGATCTCATCAGTTGAATATTATTGCTGCAACTATGATCTAAGAGAATGAATCCCTCGTCCTATGTTATTAACCAGTTTCATAGCAATTTAAACGCCCAATGAATATTATTTAGACATGATTTGCATCACCCTACAGTTCAGACAAAGCGGTTTCCATACGAATATGGAACGTTTGGCAGATGTATTAACATTAAACAATCCATGTCCCTGTACGTTGGTACCATACATATTCTGTAAAGTAATCTGGACAGATATTCATTTGACGGTGTTTTAATTAAGATACATCACGAATAGTTGTTAATTAAAGAGGCACCCGAACATCATGAGGTGTGTTTTACAGAGTTCCACGCATTAAAACAACACATGTACAAAGGCCGTCAAAAATGAATTGATTTGTTCTTCCTTAGCCCTATACTTAATTCATATTTTGAAATAGTGACCAGTTGTTCTACTTGTTACAAGAAATATTGCAAAAATCATAAGCTATTACATGTCGTTCATAGCAATGTGATAATAGAACCTGAAATAGGTTTATCACGGAAATCAAGAAACTATATGTCTTATACGAGTAGAACCTATTTTACTAGTCACACTCTTCCTAAAACCTAGAACCTGGTTTAGACCCCCATCGACCTGTTTTGCCACTGACCGTTCCAAGAAATATAAAAAGATCGGACAGGGAAAATAGCATTCAAGGAGGACAGTCAACCACAAAAAACAGAAAAAAACACGCAAACAGACAAACAAGAAGGCAAAATTAATAATAAATGCAAACGACATCACAAACACAAAAGGGTTGACAATAGGGCTACCGCCTTCAAACGGTCAGTGGCAATGTAGGCCACTGGGGAGTTTAGCCCAATTGTCAACCTTGTGTTTATGATGTCTTATTTTACCTTTATTCATTTTTATATAATTATAGTTGTTCTTTGTTTCTGTGTGTGTTTGTGGTTGACTGTCGTCCTTAAATACCACTTTTCCTGTTCGATTTTTTGACAATTACCGTTTTCAGCCATATGCGGTCCTTTGCTCTTCAAATGATAATGTAAATTCAGATGTCCATTAGGACAAGTAACATTTGTTGGTATAGAATCAAAATTAAAACATACATGGTATTGTTTATTTTACACATCATCATAAATATTTACATCATTATTCGCGTTATAATTCGAAGCGTCAATCATTAAGTTGCACTTCCGAATTTTGGATATTCCGGCGCTTTTGATTAGTAAAATGCGGCGCTTTTAGATGGCAGAGAACGGTATCATATATGAATTTTAAAACTGTGTTAATATAAAAGAATTATGCGAAAATAAAACATTAATTTAATAATGTCTTCCTTTTTTAAATTTTTATTACAATAATTTATATATTCTAGTTTTGTTTATTTATAATAAAACTCATTAAAAATACAATTTATAAGGTAATAGATAACCTCGACTATCCTTATTTTTCTGTCTGGCTCTTCGTGTTTTTCTTAAGGAAAGAAGGAACATGGAATTTAATTTTGCTCAATTCACAACATTAAATAATGAGTTTGACTCTTGCGAGTAGACACTAATTTCGTGTTGGGGAATGATTTATTTTCTTTTTTTTTCTTTTTAAATAAATAATTCTATTGTTTAAAAAGATCTTTATCAGTTCTAGAAGTTTTACAAAGTTTCCTTCCGGAAATTGGTATAATAAAGCAGGGAGTAAGTATACGTATACATAAATATACTTACTCCCTGAATAAAGTGACATGCGACAATCTGGGCTACTGATTCTGAAGCTGGGCCACAAGACTATTGCCAGCAAGGGGCCCAGTTGGCTACTAGTTCAAAAATATTAAGCTCCATCACTGGAAAATAATTATTTTGCATGTATAACTGTAATTTTCATATGTCTCTTTATACCATTTATGATGATTGTCCATTTTAGACAAAGAATTTACACATTGCAGAATCGAGTGTATTTGAGGAGATGTATTTTGAGAATCTTCAACTTGAGAATTATACAGAACTTTATTTGAGAACTGTAATAGTTTGTAACATGTTTTATGAGAATCTTAAATTTGAGAACTATTGGAGAACTATATTGGAGAACCGTAATAGTTTTTTGAAGTATTTAACTTGAGTTTTGAGAAATGTGAGAACATGTATTCAAATAATTGAGAGTATGGGATATCTGACCGTGAGAGTATCATACTGTATAGTTAGCTTGAACTATTTGAGAACTATTTAAGAGTTTTATTTGAGAACTTGACACTATTTGAGAACTCAAATAGTTTGTTGTGACTATTGGACTTGAGATAGATTTAGAAAAGTGAGTAACACATAACACGAATCATTTCGCCAATAACAATCAAACACATTCATACAATCTTTAATCTTAACTACAGGAACAGCTTAAAACCATTTGCTTACTAATGTTTTCGCCATTCATTACGCATTACTTTGATTATATCTATAGTCATAGTCATCCTGATGTAGGTTTACGCTTGTAGACACAACAGGGCTGTAAGTTACAATGATTAATCCAGACCTAAGTGGAACACCACGTGTAGACAATAAGTATCAAAAACATAACATGATTAATAGCTTGCTTAATTAATAGATGCGAAAATAAACAAGACCTCGGTCTGAGGGTGTCTCGCCCACGGCGGCAAACCGCATATGAAATATTTTATTAAATTTGTGCTTAAATGATGTCCACCATAGACAACACTTCATATGACCAAATATCAAACAAATAAAAGCAAAGTAATCGTAAGAAGTTAAGTTACTGAGGTTAAGTGGTGTAACCAGGGTGTAGTTTTTGGAAAATAATGCAAAATATGACATTGACCTTGGTATTTTTCGTCGTTCAGCGATGTCCACCAATGCCAGCAATATATATGACAAAGTATCAAAGACATAAAGTCAGGCAATCATAAAGTAAACTGAGGTTAAGTTACCTATCCAATGTTGTTACCTAACAAAGGTTAAGTTTGGAGGAAATAAAGTAAAATATGACCTTGACCTTGGTATTTTTTGTCATCCGGTGATGTCCACCAATGCCAACTAGAGATGTCGACAAATATACCCCCACTATCAGTCTTCCCCATTCCCCACCTTACTGTTTGAGTAAAGATTGAGTGGAATGGGATTTTGATGATCAGGTAATGGTGGTCTTAACCTTTGACCTACTGAACTCAAAATCAATAGGGGCCATTCTCTCACCACAGGCAGTTCACATATGAAGTTTCATGAGATCGAAAGTTATGGTGCGGACAAGGATTTCATTATCAGGTCATGGTGACCTACTGACCTCAGAATCCATAGGGATCATCCTCTCATCACAGGCAGCTCACGCATGAAGTTTTATGAGATTTGCTTCCGTGGGAGAGGAGTTTTGGAGCAGACAATGTTGTGTCTACAGACAGACAGACATGGTTTAGCGGGGTTATAACAATACATATAACCAAGTATCAAAGATATAAATTGAGACAAACTGAGGTTAAGTTACCAACCAAGGTTAAATTACCTAACCAAGGTTAGGTTTGGGGAAAATAACGCAAAATATTACCTTGACCTTGGTAATTTTTGTCATTCAGTGATGTTTGCCAATGCCAGCAATACATATGATCAAGTATCAAACAAAAAAATTTAAAGTTATCAGAAAAAGTTAACTGAGGTTAGCTTACCTAACCAAACTGATGTTTAGGGTAAATAACGCAAAACGTGACCTTGACCCTGGTATTTTTTATCGATCAGCAATGTCCACCAATGCCAACCATACATATGACCAAGTATATAAAGACAGAACGTTTGGCAATCACATAAAGTTAACCGAGGTTAATTACCTAACCAAGGTTAAGTTACCTAACCACGGTTAAGTTTGGGGAGAATAAGCAAAATATGACCTTGACCTTGCTAATGTTTGTCGTTCAGTGATGTCCACCAATGCTAACAATACATATGACCAAGTATCAAACAAAGAAAATGAGGCAATCACATACAGTTAGTTAACTGGGATTAAGTTACCTAACCAAGGTTAAATTACCTAACCAAGGTTAAATTTTTGGAAAGTAACGCACAATATGACCTTGACCTTGGTCATGCTGGTATTACGTGATGTCTCTTGACCCAAAAAAACATCTGAGAAGCGGTTGTTGAGTTAAAAAGTGACTGCTTTGTCTCGCTACCCACTATGTGGGCGTGACAAAAAGACTATGAAAGGGAAAATTAATTACTATGTAATTAGCAATTAACTATAAAAATATTAATTAATACGAAGTGCACACTGGAACTAATATAAAAGAGTACGAGAGGGAAGATTCATTGCCATGTAATTAATAATTAACTATAAAAACATTAATTATTACGTAATTAATATGTACTTACTTAGACAATCATTCGTTTGCTATTATTATTAATTGAAAATCAATATCTATATACGTATTACTTCCTTACATCGTTTTATTCGTAATTAACCGGAAAATGCCCAAAGAGCGGAAATGAGCGGAAATGATATTCAAATCATTATTGTTCTAATTATCTGTTTGAATAAAATATCAGCGGTAATTAACGTTGAAGGCTCAATAAAAACATGTTCAAACTCGTTGTATCAATGAGTACAAAGAAACTGTAATTTTATAATCACGCAAATTGTTAGCTAAACAAATACATTTCTACTAACCATGTAAGATGCAAAAACAATTTGGGTTATTGTGCCTATACTAGTCGGACAGGAAAAGTAACAAGTAACAGTAGAAGGACGACAGTCAACCACAAACAAACAGAAAAACAAAGAACAAATTTAAAGATGAATAAAAGGCTAAATAAGACATCACAAAAACAAAAGGGTTGACAATAGGGCTACCGCATTGGAACGATCAGTGGCAAAAAGGCCGCTTGGGGTTTAAACCAGGTTCTAGGGTGAACCAAACCTCTTACTTACCCTAATTTCATCCCAATAAAACGGGACAGTGTAAACAAAAACTTCCCCGCCATGAACTATTCTCTAACCAAAACGGCAGCATAAATAGGCAATATAAGCAAAACATAAAGATGCTCGTGTATATATAAATACACAAAAGCAATAGCCTAGAAAGCCACAAAGAAGGTACTCAATGACTTGGAAGAAGCCAGAGCAACAAGAGAACTAACCATTGAGGGCAAGACAAGACAATATTGCAGACAAACACCAAACGTCACCATCCTTTTGGGCTTTAGGTAGACGTCATCATAAGGTCCACAGCATGGCCAGTCATCGCACAATTAAAGATAAAGCATAGTGGCGAACTGTAAATGGGTCAAACACCTATGTATGTTTCTGTGATTGTTTTTCTTCAAAATAAGGTCGGTGACCTTAAAATCAGGTTCGTAACCTCAAAATAAAAACGGTTATAAAAAAGGCGAACAGGACATGTAGTTTTGTAGTCAACCAAAAACAAACATTGAAAAATAATGGATTGGCCATTTGGCTTTCGCCTTGGAGTGGTCAGTGGCAAATCCAGGGTCTAGGGTGCAATAAACCTCACTCTTACCTCATTAACATCCCACTAAAACGAGACAGTGTACATAAAGAAATCCCCAGCAGGCTATATTCTATATTCTCTAACACACAAGTCAGCATTCATAGACAATATAAGTATGTCATATTTAATTTTGTATATATGAATATAAAAACAAAAGCCTAGAAAGCCAACATGAAAGTCTTGGCCGAAACCGGAGCAACAAGAGAACAAACTATTATGGGTACGACAAGACAATATTTAAGACAAACATCAAACGCTACCTTCCGCTGTAGATTTAGTAGACCTCATCATAGGGTCCACACACTTTCCGGTCGTCAATCAAAGAGGAAATCATAGTAGTTCGTAAATGGTTCAAGTTCAATGATCTAATTTCGTTATGTTTCGAAATTGTTTCTTCCTTTAAAAAAAGAGGAAAACTTCAAATGACATGATAATTTGGTTTCACGTTAAAAGAATTTATCAAAATATGAACATCACCCATAATCAATAGGTTGTGAACAACGTTTCTCTTTCTTCTGAATGTAACAAATTGACATACTTCATATGTGTGCTATACCTTTCAAATGCCAATGTGATTAAAATGTCAATTAATTTGTTTGAAATGGGATTTGATTAATCCCTGGTGATGATATCTTTATTTTCACTGTCCCATTTATTGTGATGACAATAGGGTCAGTGTGAGCTTGGTGCACCCTAGCGTCTTTTTTACCACTGACCGGTTTAAGGCGGTAGCCCTGTCATTTTGTGTTTGTGATGTCTTATCTTGCCTATTATTAATCTTTAAAGGCGTTCCTTGTTTCTCTGTGTGTTTGTGGTTGACTGTCGTCCTTGCATGCTACATTTCTTGTTCGATGTTTATATCTGTTTTGACAATAATCACTGTGAAAGGTCAATTTCGAAACCGATTTATTTCATAGAAAAGTATCAGACGATGCACCGTTAAATGCATTAGCACATTCTATATGAACTATATGCACATTAGGATGGTGTTATTTCTATTAGCATTACTACTGCATTTAAAATGACGTTTTCTGTTTTAATACACAACGCTTTAGTGTTAGATATGCCTTCAGTAATGTTGAGCTATATATAGTCATTTCTCGGTCTGAAAATTGTCTGGATTAATCGATATCTCAAATTAAAGTGAAATAAGGTATCGATTTCTTTTTACCTTGGATGTTTTCGCTATTTCATATTCGTGTGATTGGATAGTGAAATGAGCTAGAGCTGGGTTCATGAAATATGCTTTTGAGATAAATCCATACCCTCTACGGCTCCACTGCTAGATTTGATTATTGTAAATGGACACATTGTTAGTAAAGGCAATCAAACGCACATTAGCATGTATATCTAACTCTCTTTCTCTCATTTACTTGTATATTTTACTGTTTGTATTAAACATGATACAGTTAGACGTGACAGACACGTTTGGAATGTCAGGCGTGCACACGCTATATACACAATGTAGACGATTCGTGTCAAGAATAACTCATCAAAATTTAGTTAAATGATTCTGAAAATGTTCATTGTAAATCAACATGGTTTGTTTTCCCCTATTTCGTATCTTTTAAGTATATGAGATGCTAGATATAATTCCTAAGAGGTTACACACTTGCGACCATAAATGGCATATTAACTTCACACAGTTAATAAATATAAATATCACTTCGCCTCGGGCGATAATCATATCCGCAGGTTAGGATGAACATTTTACTATCATCGTCTCGTGAATGTGATATTTATTGTATTATACCGAAATCCCCTCGTGCCAAATTAAGAATCATTTTTCAAAATATTACTATGGAAGTTATATTGTTGGATTGGCAAAAACTAAACTATAAAATGAGTGGTAGTTTATTGAAAGTACTTTTGACGTTATGATGAGTTAAAAATAGCAATTTCACCATACTGAGCCGATGTCGTCACCGAAACACTATGCACAACAACGCGCACAAAAGCCGCGCATGCGATGATAATGTACTATCACCCTGCAATTTAATATCACCATTGCGTCAGATAGTAAGAAATTACACATGGTTGTCTATTTGAATTAGAATAGGCGTTTTATGTGAGTTATAATAAAATATTAACATATAAGTGCTGAATAAAAATTAAGGCATCAACAAGACGTTGAAAAAGTGACCGACGTCATTGTGTAATTAACTGTACATACGTAGATTGATGATGAAGTCAACGCAAAAATGGCACTGGTATGAAAGATAATCAGTGACATATATTCGATTCATGCCTCGTTATTCTATCATATGTTTATTATATATAAAATATATTATTGGTGAAATTTGATCAACATTTATATAATTTTATATATATTTTAAGAAAGTGCTAAATCAAGTTGATTTGATCTATTTAAATCAGTATTTATAAATATTTGCAAATATGCATGTTATATAGAAAAAATAACTGTACGTGGCATGTTTAAATGAGAGGGTCATTTGACCCTGAATCGTTTGCATTATGACCTTTGTCTATTGTAGACACTTATAACAATAACAAAGGTGGATCAGGTAAAATATGTTCAGAAGAAGTGTGTGTTTTTTATATATATATATATATTAAATCTATATTTCTTAACTGATATCCCCGGGAATGCTAACATACAAACCCAGGAAAACAATCTAAACAAACTTGTTAGGGGAGGACACTAAACACTTGATGCACTGGTTGTTTCAGAGAAGACGTTTTTAATTATTTTACTTATATAATTATATGTAAACCACATAGGTAGCGGAGTACCATACGTTTATGGTACATGCAAAATATTGGAATCCTAGCTCTCGTAGTGGAAGATAATACGATATTTTATAAAGATTTTCCTATATAACTATGTAAAACTGAAACACCCAGTCTGGAGTACGATTTCACCGCTATAGTAAATAACTTTACAATGTATAAATCTACGTTAGATAATAGAGGAGATAGTGTCACCATTTGAACAAACGTTGTAGAGGAATATGAGCTGATGCTACAAGCACACATTTAGACCAATATCTTTTGAAGGTTCAAAGAAGATTTTTAAAGACTGACTATATAACTCTGTACAACTGTGACACCCACGGCGGGGCCAGACGTGTGAGGAGTTGCACTTTACATTACTTCTCATGAATAGACTCAATAAAACCGAGTCTGCTACTTTAATCTCTTGTTTGCGTTTGTTGCTTCCAAGAGATCCCCTTTTCAGTATGTATTGACATTCACGCTAGCGTTTGTTGAGTGCTGCGTGACGGCCGTAAAAAGTAGCCCCGTCTACAAATCAGTAGTGTTATTACTTACTGGTCCGTTGGGATCTCCAAGACCAGTCTTTCTGGCTTTAAAGTAGAATATCGCTTAAGCCGCTACTAGGGGGCGTGTGTGGTGTTGTACTATACATTACCTCTCGTGAACAGACTCAAAAAATATGGATATAAAAATCGAACAAGAAAAGTAGCATTCAAGGACGACAGTCAACCATAAACACACACAGAAACAAGGAACACATTTAAAGATGAAAAGGCCAAATAAAACACAAAAGGGTTGACAATAGGGCTACCGCCTTGGAACGGTCAGTGGCAAAAAAGGCCGCTGGGGGTTTAAACCAGGTTCTAGGGTGCACCAAACCTCACACTTACCATATTGTCAACCCAATAAAACGGGACAGTGTAAATAAAGAAATCCTCGCCATGAACTATTCTCTAACCAACAAGGCAGCATTAATAGGCAAAGAAAGAACAACTTTAAAGATGAACAACATGTCAAATTAGACATCACAAACACAAAAGGGTTGACAATAGTGCTACCGTCTTGGAACGGTCTGTAGCAAAAAAGGCTGCTGGGGTTTAAACCAGGTTCTAGGAAAACCTCACACTTACCCTACTGCCATCCCAATAAAACGGGACAGTGAACAAACCGAGTCTGCTACTTTTATCTCTTGTTTGTGTTTGTTGCTTCCAAGGGATACCCTTTCCAGTAATTATTGACCACAAAGTCACCATTTGAACACACTTGGTAGCGGTCTATGATATTATGCTATATGCAATATACGCAAATTGTATGCCTTGTTATTTCAGAGAAGAGTAATGTTCACGCTGGTCTTATACACGTTTATATTAAACATGACAAATATATTTATACAAACGTATATCTCAATTATTAATACAGAACAACAATCAAAATCGGTTAAGTAATGTTTGAGAAGACGATTTTGTAAACGTTTCTTTCATAATAATGTTGGCCATCTCAACAAATTTGAAACCACTGACCTAAGAAAGGGCTGTTCGAGGTTTGGTCAAAATTGATCAAAGGGTGTCAGGGGAAATAGTTTGACGCAAAAGTTAACAACGACGGCGACGAAGGATGGACAGACGACGGACACAGGACGAAGAATGACTTCTGAGCCTTTGGTTTTGTTGAACTAAAGCAATACAGATTTATATGTTTACGGCTTAATGAGAACATTATGTGGGTACTATTAACGGCAATTTTCCAAGAATATGGTATTGAGATGTTATGACATAAAATCTTATCAATGATACGCCACAATAGTAGATTGATTATTACATCAACGAACCTCAAAGCAGAATTACGTCATGACAAGTTAAATCTTCCATGGAGATTATCGGGGAAGGCCATTAGAGTCGGGAAATAGAGTTTCTACTATAAAGGCGTCAGGAAAACTTAATTAAATCCTGGCACGACATAGCAACCATTGATATATTACGAAAGCGTATGCCAACAGTTTGTAAAAAAAGTTGACCCTTCCTTTCCTGGCCTGTTATGATGCACGCATCAAACATATATTCGTATGCCTATTATGATATATTTGATTATCATTTAGTAGCACACTCCTCGTCCCAAGAAATGTATTGAAGGTATCTAAATTGATGCCAATACTTACTAAACCTAAATAGGGGATTTGGCAACAAATATGATTGGTATCGTATGATGAATACTATATGTATATCTTGGTCAAAATATCAGACTAATATAAATTAAAATTAATACTTGACTGCAAACACATTACATCTATCGTCTATTATCAGACAATATCGATCATTTGGCATTGGCCTATTGTTCTTTATTTCGTCTGTTATATTTATATATATATATCATCGTAGATAAATGGTCCTTTGGGATCGTCAAGTTCATTCTTTGTGGCTTTAATTAGAATACCACTTAATACGGTGCTAGGGGGCGTCAGAGATGTTGCAACTCATATTACCCCTCATGAAAATACAAAGATATTATTTAACTGCTGGGATCCCATAATAGGGAAATCCATCACGAGATGGTAGACGTGTGGGTCTTTTGACGAACGGGGTATGCCAGGGATTGAGAAAAACACGACTACCATCGAGTGAAGGATTTCTCTTTAATCGAACCCAGCGGTTAAATAATATATTCAATACATTTTAAATCAGTTAATGTACATGTATACTGTTAATCTGAATTATACGCTTTATTGAACGTTATCGGCGGATGACTTCGACGCCAGCACTACTTTATTGACGTCATGACTCAACGTCATAGTTAGTTATGTTTGTGTTCGGATATATATAATAGCAATTATGAATATTCTTTCACTGAGAAATGCCAATCTTTCACCCATAGAAATGTAAAATATTATATTAAACAATGTATGAAATGGTCAAATGTTTTAAATTCTGCGATTTAAAAGAATATTATGCTAACATTAATTTGTTTAATAATATTTCAACTATGCATGTTCGTCTATTTATATTTTATTTTATTTATTCTTTACAACTCTTACAACTTAAATGGGGTAGCAAACACACATTGTAGTACAAATAAATAGATTAATGGCAGTAAACCCGTTTTCCTATATGCAATCTATATTTAATAAAAACTGTATAAAATTACAAAGTGGATTTTCTCGTATAAATCGTAAAAACGCTTGTATAAACATGTCCAGTTGTTAAGTAAACATATATGTTCTCAGTAAGTGTATCAGTGTAGCTTAATCACCAGATAGCATATGGCGGTCATTACATTCAGTAACCGTATTTGTGTAGGTTGCATATAATCGTCAGATATTATATGGCGGTCATTACATTCAGTAACTGTATCAACGTAGCTTTATCACCAGATAGTATATGGTATTCATTACATTCAGTAACTGTAACAGTGCAGCTTAATCACCAGATAGTATATGGTAGTCATTACATCCAGTGACTGTAACAGTGTAGCTTAATCACCAGATAGTATATGGTATTCATTACATTCAGTAACTGTAACAGTGTAGCTTAATCACCAGATAGTATATGATATTCATTACATTCAGTAACTGTCACAGTGTAGCTTAATCACCAGATAGTATACGGTATTCATTACATTCAGTAACTGTAGCAGTGTAGCTTAATCACCAGATAGTATATGGTATTCATTACATTTAGTAACTGTAACAGTGTAGCTTAATCACCAGATAGTATATGGTATTCATTACATTCAGTAACTGTAACAGTGTAGCTCAATCACCAGAGAGTATATGGTGTTCAGTACATTCAGTAACTGTAACAGTGTAGCTCAATCATCAGATAGTATAATGGTGTTCATTACATTCAGTAACCGTATATGCGTAGCTTAATCACC
The DNA here is from genome assembly GCA_037043455.1 of Cyrtodaria siliqua. Taxonomy (NCBI): domain Eukaryota; kingdom Metazoa; phylum Mollusca; class Bivalvia; order Adapedonta; family Hiatellidae; genus Cyrtodaria; species Cyrtodaria siliqua. Next base: position 22,428 of record JAWPHD010002565.1, read on the forward strand.
AGATAGTATATGGCGGTCATTACATTCAGTAACTGTATCAGTGTAGCGAACTCACCAGATAGTATATGGCGGTCATTACATTCAGTAACTGTATCAGTGTAGCGAACTCACCAGATAGTATATGGCGGTCATTACATACAGTAACTGTATCAGTGTAGCGAAATCACCAGTTAGTATATGGCGGTCATTACATTCAGTAACTGTATCAGTGTAGCGAAATCACCAGAGAGTATATGGCGGTCATTACAATCAGTAAGTGTATAAGTGTAGCTTACTCACAAGATAGTATATGGCGGTCATTACATTCAGTAACTGTATCTGTGTAGCTTAATCACCAGATAGTATATGGCGGTCATTACATTCAGTAACTGTATCAGTGTAGCGAGATCACCAGATAGTATATGGCGGTCATTACATTCAGTAACTGTATAAGTCTAGTTTAATCACCATACAGTATATGGCGGTCATTACATTCAGTAACCGTATCTGCGTAGCTTAATCACCAGATAGTATATGGCAGTCATTACATTCAGTAACTGTATCAGTGTAGCAAAATCACCAGATAGTATATGGCGGTCATTACATTCAGTAACTGTATAAGTCTAGCTTAATCACCAGATAGTATATGGCGGTCATTACATTCAATACAGCTTTTAAATGGATTACTTGAGGAGATCTGGAAAAATAAGGGTGTCAATCAAAATATGAGTCAACCATTGAAATATGTTTCAGTTGCATATGTAATGGGCATATAAATACATATGGATGATTTAAAAAGTATACGCCGAGTAGTTATATTTTCCAACCCACACAATTATTTTCATAAAGAATACTTAAACAAAACCAAATATGCGGCTTCTGTAATGCATTTGCAAATTTCATATGAAACCGAAGTACATTATGAGAGTGTTTTCTCGTGTATTTGTACATTTTGTTTTTGGCGTAAAATATTAAAGAGTTATATGTTACGTGACGTACCTAAATAAAGAGATGCTTTATAATATTTGTTTTTAATAATTAAGAGCGAGCATTCCTACATACGTGTCAATGAATGAAAAACTGAAACGTCAGATGGATACGTTTTTATAACATCCAAGTATTTTTAAATTGTAAATGATTGCCTTATAACTTGGATGAGGCTGAGTTAAGAAACGACATCCAAAATGCCTCCACTTCCTTAAAACCTGCGTCTGCTATATTTTTATTGAAACACACTACATTTATACCTTACAGGGGATAGAACTGTAAAATTCTCTAATATTTTCGAAAACTACTGACAATAATGCATGTTTTATTCCAAACCACTCGTATCATTGCGCTCGAGATTGATTTGATTTAAACATATTTTATTGCCATATATGTACAAGTACAATGCAATCGGGTCGGGCCACAAGTGCTACACACATTAGTTACGGCCCTTCTCTACAATGTAGTTTTAACAAATATAATGAATGGCAATTGCTATTAACACGTATCAATAAACTGGATTAACTACAACATGATATGTAGTAGAAGATGTTAAGATAATAAGAAAATAGAAAAAAATAATTAAAGAAAAAGTAGAAGTGGAAGAAAGAATAATGCAACACATGTAACATTGCTCGGGTTGATTAGACAGATAAAATGTAATGGCAAACTTAACCTAGTTTCTTAAGTGATATATCGATACAAAAACAATCTGTAGTTCTATCATGTTTACTAATCATGTGTAAATCACATCTCAAATCACTCTGTTGGATTAATTGGTCCAAAAAGATATAAGACCCAAGAGATTAATAAAAGATACTTCTGTAAAGGCACATAGCCATATTTCTCATTTGGTATTCCAGATTCGTGTTAATAAGGAATGGGAAAACGCTGACATGGTAAACGAATTCAACTACGAAAATAGACCAAATATGGATGTGGAGGCGAACGGATGTACCCACTATTGATACCCTCAGTGACCTTTTGGCTAAGGTGGTTATTTCTTAAATGGTCTGTAACATTAAGCGGTCAATGCATTTGTCCATCCTCTGCTCAAGTGTTCTTTCCTTTGTCCTTTACATTCGTAGGGGAAACTCAAATATTTGGACAAACTTGGACTGTCCAACCAATAGAGGTCAAAATAGCATGTATTGTTTTTTACCACTATACCCCACTACAACCCATAAAATTTGTCATGTTTTGAGTGGTTAACACCTAATCAAAATGTACCATTGAGGCTATTTGACCGACACAACAAATATCATGGCATATCTAATTCGTCCTAAACATTGGATGTTTGCAATCTCATAGTTAATACAACGCAACGCTTTTAGAATGTCCTCTCACTAGTCTTAAGCCACGTTAAAATACTAATAGGTTATAATCAGTTTCTTATTAAATGATATTATCAAAAAACAAAATAAGATATCACTGCAATAAAAACGTTGCAGTTGAAATATTGTCCGTGGGCTTCCAACGGATCACTTCTAGTAGATTGTTTAATAGAAAAAATATCTAAACCTATCAAATACATACCGCATGGATAGAATAACTAAAAATATATTAAATGAATATGACGAATCCTCCCACTGTTATCCCTCTCGAGTGTATCTCTTCAAGTTAGTGGTAATTGAGCATTACTTCTAGTGCCTATTCATTTGTTGTTTTGACACGAGTGTGTCTGTTTCCTTTGAATTAACTTTAAAATATGCGATACAATTGTCTTTCTGTTAAATAAAAATATGGAAACGATTGAGAATATGAACAAGATTAAAAGAACAAATTCTCAACTTCTCAAGAAAAAAACACATCCTATTTTTCGATTTTATTGTAATACGAAAAAGGGAATACGTGTTCGGGTATACATGGTATAAGATGTACATTTCCTGTCCTGTTTTAGCATGTTTTCCTGAATGTTTATGCTTTATTGTTTTACTAAATTATTGCATCCGATTTTATTGAAATAAATATTGATTCTCTTGGACTATCAGACGGCAAAAAGCGAGTATCTCTGATTACGCGCCATCAACTTTCTCAACATTTTTCGCGATCATGTCCAGGAAAATGCTTGAATAAAAGTTCCAAATTCTATTTTAGTAGCATAGTAATATGCGGATACAGAAAAGGGTTTGATACGGGGTTTTGTATTCCATTGTAGGAAAATGAAGGTACTAGGTATATAATTTTTGATAGATAAAAGATAAATGTTTATACCGATCGATAATGCATGTTTATACCGATAATGTCCCTATCGGTAATACATGTTTATATCGATACTGTCCCTATCGGTAATACATGTTTATACTGATAATGTCCCTGTCGGTAATACATGTTTATATCGATACTGTCCCTATCGGTAATACATGTTTATACCGATAATGTCCCTATCGTAATACATGTTTATATCGATAATGTCTTTATATCGATAATGTCCCTATCGTAATACATGCTTATATCGATAATGTCCATATCGTTAATACATGTTTATATAGATAATGTCCCTATCGGTAATACATGTTTATATCGATAATGTCCCTATCGTAATACATGTTTATATCGATCATGTCCCTATCGCTAATACATGTTTATATCGATAATGTCCCTATCGGTAATACATGTTTATATCGATAATGTCCCTATCGTTATACATGCTTATATCGATAATGTCCCTATCGTTAATACATGTTTATATAGATAATGTCCCTATCGGTAATACATGTTTATACCGACAATGTCCCTGTCGGTAATACATGTTTATATCGATACTGTCCCTATCGCTAATACATGTTTCTATCGATAATTTCCCTTTCGGTAATACATGTTTATAGCGATAATGTCCCTATCGGTAATACTTGTTTATACCGACAATACCTATAAACCGATAAAATCCCTAATATCTAAACTGATGCCTATGATAGATTGCTTTCTTACATAGCATTTCCACTGTGCCATCAATATTTATTTACAAAATGACGATATGCAGCCGTTACATATTTGACATCTAGCTAAGGTATGCGTACGATAAGATTGGAATAATATTGTAAACACCTATCAAAACAAGGATACATTATCCTTATCTGGTAATGTAATAAAAACGTGTTATATGCATGATAGACTTGCATCAGATAAATAAATACTGAAAAATGGATGCCTTGGAAGCAACAAACGCAAACAAGAGAGAAAAATAGCAGGGTTTTATGGAGTCTGTTATTGGGAGGTAATATACGGTGCAATACATTTCTCGCCACCTAGCACCGGCTTAAACGGTATTCTTCTTTAAAACCACATATATTGGGCTTGATGATCTCAAAAACAAGTGCATAAAACGTTCACTTCATTTTTGTATTTTCCCTAATTCTATTTGAAGTTGTATATTATGGAAGTCGATGAAAAAGCGGGCGGAAAATGCAGCACCTCCAGAAATCAACCATCAAAAAATCATTTCATCAACAATTTCAACATGAAATAATCACTGAAAGGTAAAGAGAAAGACATTATAAAAACGTTGATAATATGAGTATTGCCTTGAAATGGACAGTAATTAAAGGCGGCTGCTTGTATACAGTCAAGATATTTTTCTGATCAAAAATATATTGCAACAACAACACGTCAGTACATTATTATTTATACTACTGACAGTATCTTTAAAACAATACTAAAAATAGTGATATTATCTCCCTCACTCGAATACGTGGGAAGGAATGTGTCGGTAATAAAGAAGAGCCTTATCAATCCGACTTAATCAGCTACTTCCATACCATAAAATTAATACACATAACGTATCGCGCAATCGTTTAGAAAAGTTCGTTTTTTGAAAATTTGGAATATAACAATAATTCATCCTTAAGATAATTCAAGCTGTGACCATACCTTACTTCATGCTGTATTACTAATATAAATCATACTAATGGCGTCTTTTTGCCAAAACAATTGATTCTGGTATCTGGTAAAGATATACTTCAAGTAGACTCAAGCTGAGTATTGGTGATAAACAGCATCAACTTTAATAACAAGGGGTAGGCAATGCTTTGAAGGCATCAAGGCAAATAATAATCCTCATGATATCGTGTAAAAACGGTATGTTTTTATAATGAACGAGTTATTATATTGATATGTTTGGTAATCAATGCCTAAACTTACATTAAATTTGATTGGAAGAATACTGATTACAAGTGTTTTTGTTTTTATTAAAAAATCATAATAGAAAAATGAGGTTTTTTATAAATCTACAAATGCATTCTTGAAAGTAATATGCTAGCAACGGGACACAATTTCGAATCCTTTTAAACTGTTCAGTTGTTTACGTTTACGTTTTTACTAAAATAAATTATAATTAGGTTAGTACATTGAATGTTAAGTTTTAGTGACATGTAATTCAGACGTACTAAAAATACATTATTAGTGTAAATACTTAAGTGTCGATCAATGTATGACCTTATAGTGAGTACATTAGTCGTTCGGGATTACATTTGATTAAACACGTAATTAAAGTTATGAAACAATCATTTTTTAACGTGGAATGGTTCAAAGATTTGAATGGTACATTAAAATACAAGTTTTAATGTATTGCGGTTTTTTGTTTTTGTTGTTGTATTTTTTATTTATTACCTCCAACATTTCTAATCCTGGCGTATAAACATACATAAAATGACTTTTTCGGGGCGTTTATCTAACATGTTCAGTGCAATATCGTTTGGTGTTTTATGGTTCATTTACTAGTTGATTTTTATCTAATTATTAAATACATAATGTACTTGAACAATTAAAAATAAAATACCAATCCTTAATATATACTTGCAATAAAATGTCAAGAGCAACACACGTATTATTAAATATTGAAAAGGGGATCCTTTGGAAGCAACACATACGAAAAAGAGAGACATGTAGCAGAACCGATTTTATAGAGTATGTGCATTGCAGGTAATATAAAGCGCAACACCTCTCGCCCCGTAGTACCGGCTTACTCGGTAGTATACATTAAGTCTACAAAGACTGGGATTGATGATCCGAGAGGACCAGTAAGCTACAAAATTACTAATCTGTAGTCGGGACGACAGTCGTCACACAGCACTAAACAAACGCTAGTGTGAATGTCAGTAAATACTGAAAAGGGGATCCCTTGGAAGCAACAAACACAAGCAAGAGAGGAAATTACCAGGGTCGATTTATTGAGTCTAGTTGTTGTGTTTGTGACGTCATATGCCTTTATTATCTGTTAACATTGCCATTCTGCGTGTTTGTGGTTTTACAGTGTTCTGTGTAAGCTCTTCGACCTTAATACTTATTTTTAAGTTGATACTTAAAGACGACGTTAGTCATGTTGATACTTATTTTTAAGTTGATACTTAAAGACGAAGTTAGTCATGTTTCAGTTTTCTATCTATACAATGTATAGATATAAAAATCGAACAGTAAACCACAAACACACAGAGAAACAAAGAACAACTATACAGACGAATAAGACATCACAAACCCACAATGGTTGACAATATGGCTACCTTGGAAAGGTCACTGGCCAAAAAAAGACCGTCGGGGGATTAAACCAGGTTTTATAGTGCACCAAACCTCAAACTTACCCTACATGTTGAACTACAGTTTGGCCTTATTTGTCACAATGGTTGATTTTTAAGGTTATAAAAGTTATATCTATAAATACAAGCTGCTAAAATAAGCGGATACATAGACCCCTTGTCATAGACCCCTTGTCATAGACCCCTTGTCCATTATCAAAACAAATGGTATCCGAGTGAACACTGATTATTGTGAGACGAACACTAATTACAACGTCAATAAACTCCAGGGTTTCCGTCAGTAACATACACATCCATTATTCTCGGAAATGTCCGTCAAAAGCATACACCTCCAACATATTCGGGGGTTTCTGTCAGTAACAAACACCTCCAATATATTCAGGAGTCACCATCAGTAAGAAACACCTCCAATATACTCGGGAGTCACTATCAGTAACATACACATCCAATATACTCGGGGACTTCCGTCAGTAACAAACACCGCCAATATACTCAGGAGTCACTATCAGTAACATACACATCCAATATACTCGGGGATTTCCGTCAGTAACAAACACCGCCAATATACTCAGGAGTCACCATCAGTAACATACACATCCAATATACTCGGGAGTTTCCGTCAGTAACAAACACCGCTAATATACTTAGGAGTCACCATCAGTAACATACACATCCAATATACTCGGGAGTTTCCGTCAGTAACAAAAACCTTCAAGGTACTAAGGAGTAACCGCCGGTAACATATGGGCTACAGCTGTCCAGGTGCGATGTACACTGTTAGTTCTTTGGATTCTTGATAGGGGGCATGGACATTTCCTGCCTGAAATAACATTCATCCGACCTGCTGAAATCATCAAATGTTCACGTTGTCAGGCGTAGACATGGGCTCGCATTGACCAATGAAACCCTGATTTTTGTATTTGCAGAATGACAATACTTGATGAATATACAGTTAATGATATCCTGCATTAACTGCGACTGCTTCAATACAAGAAGACGATAGCATGTTTTGTTCAGACCACAAAGAAAATAGTATGACTACATGCATGAAAACCCACCGTCGATTAATCATTATCATCTAAAATGGTAGTCATAAATCAGTCTAATAGCCATTTAATTTGACATATCTTAACATCAGGCCGTTATCCATGAGTGTTAAGATAAAAAGGAGTGCCTATCAACATATCGGTTAATGCGTTTCAATTCGTGCAAGATTAAGATGTAACGTCGAGAATCCATACAATTGCATAATAATCCCTATATGCAGCTATACTTCATTATCGTAGACACATAACACATCTGGTAGAGGTTGATGAGATGTGTAGTCCATCATGCACTATAAGTGTGTGAACCTTATTATGATAGATGACTGCAGCTAAGTGTATTTATTAATATAACACTGCAATAATATTGATGATGACTTTTCATTTGAATTGTTATCAACTTCGGCGTTTTGGGCCATTCTAACCACCCACCCGCACCCATCCCAGTTAAAATATCACAGTAGCAAGTCAATGCCAGATCTATACCTCTATTGTCAACCATTTTATCATTGCGATGTCTCTTACTACAAGATATATATATATATATTCATGTTGTTGTTTTTTGTTTTTTTCAAATGTGTTATTTTTTTTAGTAACATTCTGTGAATTCTTTTTTTTCCCTTTTGCATCATCTTTTACGGCTTGTGAAAGAACATAGCATTAAGTGGTCCATGTATTAACTTCCATACCCCATCCAACCCCTTCTTTAAGAAGCGAAAACAAGGTTGGCTGGGGTATGGCAAAAAACTTAATTTCGGCTTTAAAAGTTTGCATATTGTAACATTAAAACATTTAATATATAATTTTAAACGGGTTATCGCATTTTTCAGTAAAACATGTTTTATTGTCGAAATATCCTGCTAATATAAACTTTGCCATCGCTTAATGGAATTAAGGCGGTACCACACGTAATGATAATTTTAAAAAAATCTAGACAGTTGGCTATGCTCGTGTTCTGTGAATGCTCTATTTTCTGTTCGAAATTGCGAGTTTAAATTAAAAATAATTCATAACGATTTTATAAAATCTTACATAGAATGGGAACGAGGTAAATATACGTTCTGTCATGACAGTACAGACACATCTGGAATAAATAATTCAGCTGAACATAAAACCGATGTCAGACAAACTTTATAGCCCAAACGGCAGGGGCGCTATAAAATCACTTCCTTCAGTATGGAAAACCGGAGCTGGTTTTAGTGGTGCATTTTATTTATATTAGGTACATACATAATTTTTATGTACATTTTGTATTACTTTATGTGCATATGTCATTACACTGTGTGCATATTTTATTATGATATGTGTATTCTATATTATATTATGTCCACTGTTTATTATAGTATGTGAATTGTGTATTACAGCCATCCTTTGTTACATTACGTTTTACGTGCATTTTTTTAGTCTCAATCATCCAGACCTCTCGCGAGACTTTTCTAAAAGAAGTCCATACGATGGTCTGGAATAAAACTTCTTTAAAATGTGTGCATCAAAACGAGGTGTGGACTAAAAAATATCACCGGCCTATGATTGGTCAACATCAGTTTGTTATGGAAATCTATGGGAATCTCCCCCTACGTCACGACGGCGTCAACAATTACGTGACGTTACGCGCAATGTTGTGAAATAAAATTACCCCAAACAAAGTCAGCGGATCACGATTAATGCTAAAACTTAAATTTTAATTTTAGAGAAACTACAATAAAATGAAGTTTGTTGTATATTTAATAAGGACGTACACAGTTCCCATTGGAACTAACGTTGCGCGTAATACAACGTGCACTTTGATGTTGCAGTAAAAATGACGTCACGTCGCAGTCAGTTCTGACGGTAGGCGCCGTCTATCGGTCAACATTTTTAAAGAACAGTGAGTCCAGACGCTCGCTAGCGCTCGCAGTCAGCTTGAGTGTGTCTGGATGATAGAGACTAGCATTTTTTATTAATATATTGTATCCACTCTTTAATAGATTATTTGAATAGTATTATAGACTATTGAATTTGTATGGCTAAATATTACTCGGAACGAGTTGTTTTGGCAAAGGACGACGAGCTTGCCAGTCGTCCTGCGCCAAAACAACGAGTTCCAAGTAATATTTAGCCATACAAATTCAATAACCTTTTCATTGTATACTTTCATTTTGTTTTCGATCAATGTTAATTGTATGACTATTACTTTTCATTGTATTTGTGTTATTTTTATAGCTTTTGATGGAATTCCTATCATGTCATTCAGTTTAATTTTGGGTGGATGATTATTTTGCGCTAAAAACGATGTCGACGTCGGATGACGTCATTAAAAACATCAATCGATTTTCTAAAGTTTGTTTACCATTCGATAACGTTAAAAACAGTGGGTGAGTGACCATTTCAATTATTTTATCAATTTCTGCCATAAAAGGTTGAAAAAAAACACATATTTTGTTGTTGACACTATAGGAAGATTCCGTTATTTTACTTGAAAGTAGTTCCTTATTTCGATTTCGCGGCTCTTAGCAAGCACGAGAAAAAGTTCCGGTGCAATATCAATGTGTGCAATATCGTAGAATATTGCACACTTATCTCAATGCAAACTAAACGGGCAATATGAAAGTATCAATACTACGTGGAGTGAATGTTGTTTAACGGGTCATCAACACAGTACAGGTTATTTAGAGCCGTCCCAGAGAGAGGGGAAGGATACATAAGAATCCGGGAACCTGCCCTACTCTTATTATCGAATAGATTCCTATGGTTCTTTAACGTGCTCGGTTGATAGACCGATACACGGGACCGCCCGGTTTACGTCCCCATCCGACGGACGAGGCTAAGGAAAAGTGTCTTGCCCAAGAACACACCGACGGAACTCAGTGGCACCACGGAGGATTGAACCCGGGGCCTCCGGTTACAAATGTATTTTTAGTATGATAAGTACGTTCTATATTATATTATATGCATTCATTATAATTATATCATTTCCATTGTTTATTGCATTATGTGAATTTGTTTTATCATATAATGTCTATTCTTTATTATATTACGCTCATTATTTATAATATGTTGTAGTAAAAACAAACTGTACATCCTTTGCAATGTTCTTTACATTATGTCCGAAAGTAATTATATCCTGTCAATTTTTTATTATATTTTGTCATTATGATGAGGTTAATTAAATACAGCATTTAACATTCAGCACACATACCCATTTTAAAGGAATTAGATGTGTTAAAAAAACAGAATGTAGTCATTGGGAACTGTATTACAAATAAAATCAATTATAACTGACCGTAAACAGTATACAAATCGATCAGGAAATGCAGGTTTCACAGAACACAGTTAACCCAAAAACTCGCAAAAAGACAAATATGAATTGCAATGTTAATAAGGTATAAAGGCATATTGAATGGCAATGTTAATAAGGAATACAGGCATATAACGTCACAAACACAAAAATGGTTGACAATAGAGCTACCGTCTAGGAACGGTCAGTGGCATAAAAGGCCGCTGGAGGTTTAAACCAGGTTCTAGGGTCACCAAAACTCACACTTACCATAATGTCATCCCAATAAAACGGGACAGTATCGATAAAGAAATCCCCGCCATGAACTATTCTCTGACCAACAAGGCAGCATTAATCATGTTAATAGGCAATATAAGCAAAACACAAAGATGCTCGTTTATATATAAATACAATAACGATAGCCTGAAAAGCCACAAAGAAGGTACTCAGTGACTTGGCAAAAGCCAGAGCAACAAGAAAATAAATCATTGAGAGCACGACAAGACAAGATTGCAGACAGACGTCACCGTCCTTGTGGGCTTTAGTAGACGTCATCATAGGGTAGACTGTCCGGTCATCGCAAAATTAAAGTGGAAAACATAGTGGCGAACTGTAAATGGGTCCACCAACAAGCATGCAGTGCGTTGCAAAATGATAGGGTCAAAACTCTTTTGATAAACCGTTTAACAAGTTTACAAAGATAGCATGAGCGTGATCATGACCACGGATCTTACGAAATTTGTAAATCACGTCACCATAGAAAACAGGTTCCGATAGTCTTTGTCGCAGAAGAGTTCTTCAATTACTTTTATATTTGGAAAGACGATCAAGTTTATGTAACGGATGCCCTGATGTATTGCACGTGTATATTCTTTGTCTGGTGTGTGTATATATATATACACTATATATACACTGCCTTGTGAACGTGAGTCTCTTACGAGATCCCAATTTAGAAAGTTGCCGTAGTGAGTTCAAATTCTCTCCCTTTATTATATTTACTGAATTCACAGTATCCCCAAGATCCGGCACCTTTCATTGTCACTGTCTCAATATAGCTGTGTGTGGTTGAACGCTTAAATGTGGCCCACTCATATGTGCTATAATTGTATGTATGTATGCGTCTATATATTAATTGTCCTCCAGACGAGCGTGTTATGATGTAGAGATACAACGTGTGGTGCAGCTACCTTTATTAAGGAGTGAATCCATACGCTTGATTTCTGTGTATCTCGTCATAGCTAGGCGCCCTGCCGTAGTTCGTCCGAAGGTTGTCTGTCCTTGGTAGTTCACAAATGTTTCTCCCTATATATATATATATATATAGTAGCACCAATACCCTTCACCGTTAACGGTCAAACTTGTATTTTTAGATTGTGTAGTCTTTGATCTTATGTAACAAAGGCACTACCAAGCTGCTAGTATGAAAGAGTTGTTTGATAAAATGGATTTCAGTCTTGCGTTAGATTTCTTGAAAGAAAACAGACTGTATCATTCGTTGTAATATGTTCATGTTTGTATTTACTTTTTACACTCTCGTTGACGGGCTTTTATCTGCATATATATACTGAAAAGAAAAAGAAACGCATAATCAAAAACGTGCCTATACTACACTATTATATACACCTAATTCCAAGTAATCCCAATGTGTTTTGTACAAACAGGGGCTACAACTAATTACAGAAATGACAGCTCTGTCATGTAGTAGACCTTTTAGTCAAAGTATACTTTGTTACACGAAATTCATAAATGTTGAATTTTCGCTTGAAAAAGTCGTCATTTAAGCATGTTAAGTATTGTGTTTAATGATAAGAGATTGCAACGTTTAAAGCCTATGTTTGCTGACCTGCTTGAGCCAAAAGCGCATTCTGTCGATAATAAATCTTTAAACGGGTACCCATTTGTGTGTTCGGTGCTGTTTAAACCTTCTTTCCGAAAGGGCAAGCCTAATGTCGCGCTGTACCATTCGATTAGCAGTATTAAACATACAATATAAAGCGGAAATACCCATTATGCGTTTCTTTTTCCTTTCAGTATATATAATCAATACTTTTTTTATACCATCTCGTATTTGTAAATAGGTTTATTTGCAAATAATTTTATCTATAAAGTGTACTTAATGGTTCATTTATTTCATTATTCGTCAGTTTTGCGCACAATATGACCTTTGGGTGTCTACGTGCCGTACAACATCATTTATTCAAATCCATTCCCTTCAATATCGCCTGAAGTCCCTTTCAGATGTCATTGTACATGTGATTAGTGGCTTATATGTATACCGAATCTACAGAATATTGATTAACTTGACGACACCCAACAAACCAAGCCGCTATTTTATTTAGATATAGTGTCACCTATTAATTAGATTAATGAGGCGCGGCAGTCAAATAGCAATTTACCATTAACAAAATCAATTCATGTGTCATGCAGCACGTTACTTTAGCTTAAACATCATTGTATCCACAAATGTTGTTAAATTTACGAGGCTGATTTATATTGTTTAAAGTTCTCTGGCCATGTTTTGTTTCATGAACATATTTATGTTTATTTAAATCGAAATCAATACACAACAATAGATATTTACAATTCGCACATTGCAATATCTGTAAAAAGTGAGAATAAGATTTTATTTGATGACGTAGAAAACGTTGAACAGGTAAATTAATCCACAGGTAAATGTATTTATCAATTATCTGGTAATAGTTGTGCAACTATACAATTCAGATTTCTCTCATTTCCCCGTGCAGTTACATACAATTTAATAGCGGTTTTCAATATATGTTTCTCTCCGAGACTATCAAGAAATGTGCATATGATGTTTAAGCGTTAAATGTGTTAATTGATAATACTACAAAAAAGGTGGCCATTCATCTTTAAGTCTTTTTTTTCATGATATAATTTATTATTATTGCGGCGGGGAGCAAAGTTTAACTCACCTCAATGTTGACATAATGGGGTATAAAAAATGGAAGGCTGGCCAGATGTTTGAGCTAAAAATAGCTTTCTGAGCAAAAAAAAAAGCACAAGTGGCATTCGAACAGCACTCAAATTGTATACCTCCGCTTAGATAAATAGTGCCTCCGGATCTTCATGAGCTGAATGTAATGAAAAGGACTGACTTAAACTAAGACGAGCTATGTATGTAATAGGAAAACAATAATATTCCAGATGACAATATATTAATTGTGTCAACATAATTTGCCTTGTTTAACCTAATAAAATAGTTGATCATATTGGGGGAAAAGGTTCTGGTTACTGCATTGTTTTATTTGATTTTACTTCAGTTTGATCGTGAAAACAACATGAGTATTGCTTTATTATGTATAATTGTATACATGGTATATAACAACAACTATTTCGAAAGTTGTTTAGTGATTCACGATGTCAGTGAATAATTATTAATGATAAGACGAAATGAAGAAACATGTTTAGACACCACTATATAGGCGTGAGAAAACTTTATAAGAATATAATATAAGAGATTTCTAACTTCGAGATGAAATAAAATATGTTATTCACGACAAAACAAAAACAATTCTTTTTATTTTATGATTTTACAAACAATTATTTAAGCAATTTTAGTAACTAAACCGTTTTACACACCTGGCTACGTGCCCTGTTCACGATGACGCAACGAAACGTTACATGGCGTCACTTTTTTTTGAAACCATTAACGTCATAGAAAGAAAGTAAATAAACAGTGGATTTAACAGTATAACAGTAGGAATATCTTATTGTGTTGGTTGTACATTTAAAAAGTAGTCCCGGCAGCTACTGTGGAAATAAAACTCTATATTCCACAGTGTGGAATAACACTTTTATTTCACTGATAAAATACAGTATTTTATTGCTTATCATAAAATAAAGATCGTTTTTATGTTGGAATATAGTGTATATAGGAATTGTGTTATCGTTATATCTCCTGTATTTAAGATAAGATTGCATCAAAACTTTCATAGATTGTAGAGTTCAGGGTCAAGTCGTTCAAAATCAGAAAAATAGACGGGCATTCCGGATCTGAACGCTATACCAATTGATAAGATGCAGAAATTACAAGAATAACTCGCGTGGGGCGCTATTTTGTCCACATTTCTTGCACTTTTATTCATGGCATTTTCATCTTATTCAGATTTTGTTCGTTACACAAACCCCGCCGCATTAGTGCGTTCAGTGCTTTGATTATACCTCAAGTTAACACTGTATAAAAGGCCAATATTCTGGCGTGAAATGTATTTTATAATGCAGGTATGCACTTTTCTGCCTAATAAAGGGGTGACCAAATACATTTTGCTTTAATAAAGCAAGGCAATGCGGATTCCCTCGCTCGGATTTTATTGTACATAACGTTATCTGACGTCATAAAACAAACAAAAAACAACAACATTTCGGCGTCCTCGATAAGCGCAACATTCTGCGAAATAAATAATAATAGTTATCCATACAGAAAATGTGGATAATCTACATTATAAATAGAATATTATGTCAGTGCCTTTTACTATCAAGTTTATTATTCTCGGCACGAAAACGAAGAATGTCTCGGCAGAGCATTGCCATTCTTCTTTTACTAAGCCTCGCTTAATAGACTTGACAGAAAAAGGCACTGACATAATATTCTCTATATACTGCTTCCAGATTGTAATGTTAAGTGGTCAACAATAAGTATTGTCTCATGATTGTGACGTCACAGCAAGGCTATTGGGATTGAATTGAATTGAATTGAATGTTGTTTAACGGCTCATCAACACAGTATAGGTTAATTAGAGCCGCCCCAGAGAGAGGGGAAGGATACATAGGAATCCGGGAACCTGCCCTACTCTTATTATCGAATAGATTCCTATGGTTCTTTAACGTGCTCGGAGGATAGACCGATACACGGGACCGCCCGGTTTACGTCCCCTTCCCACGGACGATATTGGGATTGACTTCCCCTCGGTCGACATTATTTTTCTCAGTTTGACAATATCCTCCGTCACTCTCACTGTGATGCACTATTTATTTTATTAATACCCGGGGCGTCCGTGGCTGAGTGGTTAGAGTCTCTGACTTGTAATCACTTGCCCCTCACCGCTGTAGGTTCGATCCCTCAGGGGCCTAGGAATCTTTATGTGAGGAAGCTATCCAGCTGGCTTGCGGAACGTCGGTGGTTCTACCCAGGAGCCCGCCCGTGCACGAAAATTGCCCGGAGGGGCCCCTGGGGTCTTCCTCCACTAGTGGAAGCTGGAAAGTCGCCATATGACCTTAGCTGTTGGTGCGACTATAAAATCCAATTCAATTCAATTTATTAATACCGAAAAAATATTGTATGAATCTGAAATTTTAGGGGGAAATGTTTATTATAAAAGAATATAAAAAATAATAATACTTCCTTGTCATGTATATATAAACAGGAATACTATCGTGATCATTTCAGGTGCGCCTCCGCTGGTGAGCGTTAGAAATCCCAATAACCTAAATCATGAGACAAAGCGTATTGTTTACTGCTTGACTTCACAATCGAGAAAGAGTAGAAAATGGTTCACACCAGAGTAGAGGAATGTAGGCAGGAGTGTTAACGTAAGCTTTAATAATTATATACTATTTTCTCCTTATACCTTGATTGCCGTTGCCGGTGTAATCACACGAAATCATAATCAAAGTTAAGACATCATATAATAAGAAACTGACAGGATATAATTACGCTTGGTCATAACGTAAATAACATTGCATAGGGTATATTGTTTTTGTTTTAATACATACTGTAATAAAGAATGTACAGAACATAAAACAGAATGGACATAATATTTAAAACAAAATGCACATAACGTAAAAAAGAGTGAACATACTATAATAACAAATGCACATAATGTGGGATGGACATACTATAAAAAAAAGAGTATGATAATGGACCTTTGAAAACGGCCGAGCACGACACATACGAAATATTGCAGTCTCGGTTTGATTGAGACTGTTCATGAGCGGTAGTGAAATATGCTAGCTACCACTCACCCCGGGTTGAGCAAAACTCAATATTAATAAAATCAATAGTATACAATTTTAACCATCCCGAAGATGGCATGCATACGGCGGTGGACATGGAGTTCTTTGCTTCCCCATGTCGTACAGCGTATGGTCCCAGTAACTAATAAAATTAAATGCCCCGAAGAGCGAAATAAACATAATGGAAATTAGTTGGGAACAGCGGTTATGAAGCCTGCGTATCACAAGTAACAGCCAAAAGACTAAATTAAAAAGCAGACAAAATATCCTGTAAGTGGTTAAACAATACCCAGAGCCTTTTGTCGGCCGGAGTAGTGGAACCACCGAATCAAAAATTAAGTAAGAAAACAAAAGAAATTGAAAATGTACCACCGATAACTAAATATAAGTATCGGGCTCAGCGATCTTCAAAGATCGAATGTATAACAGTACTGATTGCTATAATACCAAATGCACATTATTTAATAAACAATGATGATAATATAATAATAAATGTAACTATATATGTATATACGTCACAGTACTCATTTAAGTGAACACGAACTGTGATCACACTCACAAAACTGTGCTATAATACAACTTCATGCTGATCAAAATATCCTATGTATTTACAATACATCTTACACTACTCTTTCTTTTTCCTTTACTCACCTGTAGAAATTCCATTTTACATATCCTTATTCGACACACACTAACATAAATACTAATGTATGCTCATTTGATGTAAGTGGTATCAGAAATAAAGAAAACATGTTTTTTGGCTAGAACAACTACCGTACTCTATTTGTCTATTACAAAAAGCACACTATCAAACATACACAAACATTGGACTAAAATAATGGGGAATAGATGTTTTTTTCATTCTAAAGAACAGCAATAGTGAAGGGGTAGCTATACTGATAAACACTAACTGCTCACATAAAATCATTAACTATACTGACATAGTAGTCGGCCGTCTCCAAGAGTTAGAATTTACATTGAAGGACAATATGATAAAACTCTTAAATATGTATGAACCAAATAAAGATGACATTACGCTTTTTTGAGAAATTAGAACAATAAATTATAGAGAATGAAGACAAAAACATTATTATTGGTGGTGACTTTAATTTTGTTTTGAATATATAAACTGATAAAAAGAATGGACGCATTACATGGTCCCGCTTTAATTACATAAACCGCTGGGAAAGCGTATATTAGCAGGATTTTATAACAGATAGTTCGACAATAAAACATGTATAAAAACATTTTTACTGAAATAATGCGATAACCTGTTTAAAATTACCTATTATTTGTTTTAATTTTACAATACTTGGACAACGTAATGGAGGTGATACTAATAAAGAAAGAAGGTTGTGAAGCACTCATCTTCATATTAGATAATATTTTCGTCAGGTATGGAACGACCGTTTATAGACAAATTGTTGGTATCCCTATGGGTACGAACTGTGCACAACTTGTCGCAGATTTGTTTTTATATTGCTATGAAAGAGAGTTCATGTTGAGTCTTTCACCAGATACCCAGGAAGATGTTATTGAGGCATTTAATGACACATCCTAGTATCTGGATGACATATTAAACATTGACAACCTTTTCCTTTCTACTATGGTTAATAATATATACCCGAAAGAATTTATACTTAACAAAGCCAATATTTCTGATACTAACGCTTGTTTTCTTAATTTGCATCGGTCCATTGAAAATGGTGAAATAAATATGAATATATATGACAAGAGAGATGATTTTAATTTTTATATTGTTAATTATCCCCATTTAGATGGGGATGTTCCCCGAGCAACTTATTATGGGGTCTATGTGTCTCAATTTATTAGTTTTTCTAGAGCAAGTACTTGAGTTGAGGACTTTAATATTCGTGTTCTTTGTATAACTAAAAAGCTTCTCCATCACGGTTACAGTTACCATAAACTTCGCAAAACCTTTGCAAAACTTTATCATCGTAACCCTGATCTTTTTTTCCAAATATGAAAGTAATTTAAGAACTCTTCTGCGACAAGGATTATCACAACCTGACTTCTGTTGTGACGTGATTTACAAACTTCGTAATATCCTTGGTCATGATCACTTTCATACTATCTTTGCTAAACTTGTGATTAGGTTTATCAAAAGAGGTAATGACCCTATCATTTTGCAACGCACTGCATGCTTGGTGGTGGACCCATTTACTGTTCGCCACTAAGCTTACCTCTTTAATTGTGCGATGACCGGACAGGCTGTGGACCCCATGATAACGTCCACCTAAAGCCCAAAAGGACGGTGACGTTCGATGTTTGTCTGCAGTCTTGTCTTGTCGTGCCCTCAATGTTTTTTTCTCTTGTTGCTCTGCCTTCTGCCAAGTCAATGAGTACCTTTTTTGTGGCTTCTAGGCTATTATTATTTTGTATTTATATATACACGAGCATCTTTGTGTTTTACTTATATCGCCTATTAATGCTGCCTTGTTCGTTAAAGAATAGTTCATGGCGAGGATTTCTATATTTACACTGTCCCGTTTTATTGGGTTGACAATAGGGTAAGTGTGAGATTTGGTGCACCCTAGAACCTGGTTTAAACCCCCAGCGGCCTTTTTTGCCACTGACTGTTTCAAGGCGGTAGCCCTATTGTCAACCCTTTTGTGTTTCTTATGACTTATTTGGCCTTTTCATCTTTAAATTTGTTCTTTGTTTCTGTTTGTGTTTGTGGTTGACTGTCGTCCTTGAATGCTGCTTTTCCTGTTCGAGTTTTATATCTATATTTACTCGATTACTGACACGCATAACGTAGTAGACATTATGCGCGTACAACATGCTGACAAAAACAATTCACTTGGCATTCAAATAAAACCCTCCAATTTTCTCAAGACGACTATTTCTTGATATCTGAAAATCTTGAAAACTCAACACAACATTAAGGCGGGTCTGACCACTCTATTGTAAGTATTCAGATCAATTTAATGCACCTACTCAAAGGCCCCGGCTTTTTAGAATAAACAGAAGCCTGATTTTAGAACACAACTATCAAGAAATAATAAGAAAAAACATACAAAAAAATCCTAATACTCTATGGGAAATTATAAAAGAAACAATCAGAAATGAGACTATAAAAAATGCGAGTACAAAAACGAAAGCAGACACAGAAAAAGAAAAGAAGATTAATTTGAACAGAACAAAACTAGAAGACCAATTACAATTTTTTTCTAACATACAATTAATTGAAAATTCAAAATGAGAACTTAATAAACGCGAATTAATGGAACTCATTGAAAATAAGATAAACGGTTGCTACGATCAAATGCTGACAAAGTAAACACAATGACAAAACACAAAATTCTTCTCAAACCTAGAAACAAGCTGAAACGAAAGTTACTACGAGTGTAAGTGTTAACGGAAAAGTAATTCAAACTCAAAAATAATTTTTAGAGACTCAAAACGAGTATTATAGTAAATTGTACGAAAAAAAAGTTGTAAAGAATTACAGTTTGACTTCTTTAATATTTCAATAAATAAATTTAGTGAAATCAAAAAGAAACATTTGACAGCATTTTAACCGAGTATGAATGTAGATAAGCCTTGAAACAAATGCAACACCAAAAAAGTCCAGGTTCAGACGAAATAACAACAGAGTTCTACAAGATATTTTTGAACGATATAAAACTTTTCTATATAGCTTCAATTAACTATTCCTGCCAAAAGCAAAACATGACTGAACTGCAAAAACAAAGTTTAATAACACCCATCCCAAAAACAGGCAAAAATACAACGCAATTAAGAAACTGGTGCCCCATAAGTTTATTGAATGCCGACTACAACTTAGCAACAAAAACTATAGCCAATCGAATAAAAACATGTTAATTAAGATAATAAATAGGTCTCAAACGTACTTTTTAAAAGGATGATACATTGGCGAAAATATTAGACTATTTTGTGAAATTCTAGATCTCCTAGAAGACAATTAACTTCCACCTCTTCTATTTTTGAAAATTTTGAAAAAACATTTGATAGCCTTGGCGGATCATGAGTTCATATTCAAATCGTTAAAATATTTCAACTTTGGTGACTTTAGATTGGATAAAGCTATTTTATACTGACTCTAAAAGTTGTGTTTTAAATAACGTTCACACGACATATGTTTTCCCAATTCAAAGCGGAGTCCGTCAAAGTTGTCCTTTATCTCCTTACTTATTTATCGTTTGTATCGAACTTTTTTGTCATACGAAAGTTTAAACAATAATAATATTAAAGGTATACATATGCAGAGTATTGAATTTAATAATACCCTTTTTGCGGATGATGCAACATTTTTAACGGATGGTTCAAAACGTTCATTTGAAACACTTGTAAATGTATTAGACAACTTTAGTTACGTATCTGGTTTGAAATTAAATGTGGGAAAATGTAGCGTTTTAAGAGCAGGTTCATTAAAAAATACAAACTTGAAACACCCCTTACATAAGCTATTTCAATGGACCTCAGAAAAAGCAAAATCTTTGGGAATAATATGTATACTGATGCTAACTATGATTCAAGGATAAAATAATTGCTTAAAAAGCTGGCAACATAGACAACTCTGTCTGATAGAAAAAAATCACAGCGATTAAAATGTTTGCGCTCCCAAAAGTTATTTACCCCTTAACCGTATTGTCTTTTCCATCAAATGCAAAAGTTAAAACAAATAAATAATCTTATTTTCGAATTTATTTGGGACACAAAGCCCGATAAAATCAAAAGTAATTTGCTTACCCAAAGTTATCAAAATGGTCATCTAAAAATGATTGTATCCATAAATTCATTTTATCCCTAAAAGCAAGCTGGATAAAAATGCTACTTGAAGACAATAATTCTTGTTTGTGAAATTGTTATTCAGTACCTAATGTCTAGTCTAAACTTGAAGAATACGGCGGCAAACACATTAGAAGAACAAATGTAATAAATATGTTCAAAAAAGACATATTTTTACAGCAAATAATCACGTCATGGATAAAAATACAAATGATAATAAAATAAACATATGCAAAGAAATAATCTGGAATAAGGCTCAAATACATATTAAAGGAAAAAAACTGTTTCATGATACATGCTTAAATAGATGAATAAAATACATATAACAAACATATGATTACAGGAAAAGACATTTCTATACATTTGTAGAATTTGTGAACGTTATCATGGTTATGGCATAACAATTACAGATTTTCTCAAATATAACCAACTTTTTTCAGTTATTTCGAAACAGTGGGAAGATCGTCTTTAAATTGAACAAATAAATACCGAACCTTTACTAAACGAAATGTTAGAAAAATGTATTACTTCAGAAAAGGCAAACGAGTTACTTTAAAACTTTCAAATAAACAAAGAAACAATACAGAAAAGTAAACAACGACAAAAATGGGAAAATACGTTCATAAAAACCGATCTTAATTGGAATAAAATACACTCAAATCCGTTTATATTCTCAATAGACCATTACGTGGCCCCAACTTAATTCCATTAATCAATGGGAAAAATTATATTAGCAGGATTTCATAACGTGTATTTCGGCAATAAAACACGTTTAAAAACATCTGTTACTGAAAACATGTGATAACCTGTATACAATAACCTATTTGATGTTTTAATTTTACAATACAAAAACTTTTTAAGCAGAAATTAAGGTTTTATTCATACGCTAGCCAACCCCGTTTCGGCTTCTTTAAAACGGGGTTGGATGGGATATGAAAGTTATACTCGGACTACGTAATGTTCCAAACTAAGACATGTTCATTATAAATATTTAATGCGAATTATCTCAACAAAAAACACGTTGATGAAATACTAGTTGGCAGGCTCAACCCTTTGTAACCTTTGCAATATGAACATTGAAACATTAAACCACTTATTTTGGGAGTGTACACATGCGCAAAAGTTTGGTTAGAACTTACGATATACTTATAAACTGTGAATATTAATTTAAATTTAAATTTAGGAACAATATCAGTTTGCTTAACTGATTCGTCAGCTTTGACAAACTTTATAATTGTTTTAGCAAAATATTTTTATATTCGTCAACAAATGTCAAAACACAGATCCTAACTTTATATTGTTTAAACAATATCTGTATATACCAATAGCAATCGAGAAACAGCCCTTAAACAGGGTAAACAGGATAAGTTAGAACAAAATAAGTTAACAAATGGAATATTTGACCTCCAAATGGAATATTTAATATCCAACAGAATATTTAAATTGATACGAGTTGGAAAAGCAGCAGATCTCTATCTCTATACCTGCTGATACTCGTCTTTGATAAATTATTTCATACAAAGAACATCACAGGGTTATGATTACCGAAGGTGCTACCTTCGGAGAATCTTGTACGTTAAATGTGTCACATTAAATGCACCACTTATGTTAGTTATGATTTGTATTATGCAACACATTGATGAAATATAATATTAAGTAAAAAAATGAACATACTATAATTTAGAATGTACATAACACAACAAGAAATGCGAACAATGTAAATATAATGCATCTGGCTTTCTACACTGCAAAACCAACACGTAATAACGTCATGTCATAAACAACAACGTTGGATAATACAGAGTTTTGTTTTATCTCTTTAAAACATATCGTTTTAGGTCATGTGTATAACGTTTTGTTATGCTTAGCAGTGAAATAGTGGATTTGAACAATGTGAAATATAGAGTTTTATTTTTTCACTTCCGAAACTACTTTTGTTTTCAAAAACTATTTTTTTCCGAAAGTTGCTATAAAAGTTATATTATTGGATTGGAAATAACTTGACTAAGAAAATGAGTCGTAGATTATTGAAATCGGTTAAGTAGTTTAGAAGTTACGGGGAGTTAAAAACAGCAATTTCATCATACTAAGCCAATGACGTCGTCAACTTTTTATTTATTTTTCTGCATACTGCAGTACACGTCGATTATAAAGCATAAAATAAACAGACAATTTGTTGTTTTGTCGTGAATAATAGATTTTATTTCATCTTGAAGTGATCAAACTTCAATATTTTCATTCCTGCTTCGCATTCTTGAAAATATAAAGTTTTCACACTTCTCGATGAAATAAAATCTGTTATTCACTACAAAACAACAAATACCCTCTATATATTAGGAGTATGAGCTGTTGTCAAATATAGATCGAGATGAAATGTGATAAATACAATAGTTTCAGCTAACGATTGATTAATGTTACAAATGTTGATGGTCTGTATACCCAGCCAATCTAAATCGTTCCAGGTATTCTTAAACATGTGTACGTACGATATAATATGAAATGAGTATTCGACACTGCTAAGAGAAATTATATGATATATATATTGATTGGCAACGAAATGCTTCAAAGAACATTATTCGTTTTATCGGTAACAGTTATTGGCCGCGTATTTACGATTGGAACCAAGCGTGAAGATTAATGCGGAGAATCAGACTTTTACAGTTAACCTGATTGATATTAATGGCTTGATGGAATATAGTCATAAAATATAAGGTTAAATGTATTGACATTTCATTTTAGCGATATCACTTGTTTGATGTTCGCACATTTTGTTTAATTGCGACGCCTTTAAAGCAACATTTCAATGCAGATAAAGTCATTTATCCATTTGTCGTTATATCTTCCCATCCTATAGAGATTGGAGGCGTTTACCTTTGTTTCAGCGTGGTTTTGCACTGTACTATAAAAGGTTTACACCTTGTTAATCATGTTAATGAATCATTATTAATTTAAATACCTCTTAAACTTCACTGTGTGTGTACTGTCTATCTTTATCAGGGAAATTCTAGTGTTTTTACTCGTAAAATATCGATCAATCTTTCACGAATTAATTTTTATTCGGCGTTCACATTCCTGGCACTAATTCTGTATTTTGAAATACATTTACTGCAAAATCTACACCCATTAAAACATCTATATCCTGAATTTATTTAAAATTAGACCACTAACATTTGTGTAAAAGCAGACTTTCTATCCCTATATTCTCAAGTGAATCTCAAAAAGGTGTAGAGCATGTAAACACGTGTCACAAAAGTCTCATACTGGATTCCAAAACTTTACTCAAATCCACACAAAGGATGTTTTATCGGAAATTTCAGTTCAGTTACCACTACTAAAGTATCAAAACTGTTGACATTCTGCCTTTCCGCGATAAAACAACATGTTAGAAACTATTGAAAAAACATTTTGGAAAATTCTGGTTTCAATCTGTTTTGGTTGTTCAACAACTCCGGAGATTTTCATGCCTCTTCTCTAATCACCTACGACTTGTCCACACTATACGCCAGACTACCACATAACCATGATAAATGAATTTATCCGATATTTTTATATTTCTTAGCTTATACAGAAGGCATTTTCTAGAGAAGGGACTAATTTTCTTGCTTTAAATGATGGCAGGGCTTTCTTTAAAACGCCCCTACTGTTAATTATTACATTTGGACGTTCGCTAGTGATTGTATAGCGCTATCGTTTCTTTCCGATAATATCTTCATTATATATGGTAAAATCGTACTGTGCAGCACTAGAAGTAGATTTGTTTTTGAACTGTTATGAAAGAGATTTATGTTGCGTTTAATACTTACTATATGTAGCCAGGGAGACATTATTGATGCGTTTAATACTACATCGCGGAATCTGGATGACATACTCAATATTGATAATCCGTTCATTGCTCATGTGATCACTAATATTTATCGTCACAAATATTTATTCATCAGAGCTCACATGGAATAAAGCCAAAAAATCGAATATCAAAGCAGCATTCCTCTATATTCATCTCTCAATTTCAGATGATTCTATACATATTAACATATATGATAAGAGAGATGACTTTAACTGAGATATCGTTAGCAATCCACATTTAGATGAGAATGTACCTCGTTCTACATCATACGGGGTTTAAATTTCCCAGCTCATTCGTTTTGCTAGAGCTGGTAATGATGTTAAGGTTTTCAATGACAGAAAGCAAGTTATTACAGGTAAACTTCTTCAGCAAGGTGTTCGGTATCAAAAAGTACGTAGATATTTCTTAAAGTTCGTTTTGTGTTTGTGACGTCATATGCCTTTATTCTTTGTTAACATTGCCATTCCTGTTTGTCCTTTTGTGTGTTTTGGCGTTTACTGTGTTCTGTGAAAGCTGCATTTCCTGTTCGACTTTTATACTAATTTCTATCGCCGCAACGAAAACCTACCAGGAAAGTACAACACCAACCTAAAACATTTCTGCGACTTGGAATATCACTACCTTTATTCTATGGATATGAGATGTATAAACTTCGGACATTAAAGGGGTTTTGCTGATTGCCAGGGCACTTGTTATTAATCAGAAAATTCATCAGAGAAGGATACTACTCTGTAATCTTACTTTCTGAACAAATGCTGCTAAGAGTGATCCTTTGGACGCAACAAACACATCCAAGTGCATATAGTAGCAGACTCGGTTTTATTGAGTCTGTTCATGAGCAGTTATGTAAAAAGCAACACCTCTCAAGCCCCCTAGAACCATTCAGCGGTATTCTAAATCAAATAATCTAACTATACTGGGTTCGTTGGTCCCAAAGGACCAATAATATTACTGATTCGTAGCACGGGTAGACATTTTACAGTCTGAAAGGGAAGGTTGGTGGATGAACTTTCGTTCCTCGGGTTTTCTTTACCGCTCTTTGGGATGTGTATTGTTCATTTCATCGGATCTTTAGTTTGATATTTATTTGTTTGTGGTTCAGTGCAGGCCTGCGGTGCCGTTGCGTATTAATGCTGTTATTTCTATATAACATTTTTCTCATATTTCTGACTGATTCAATATTTTTTTAAAATTTAACTCAAAAAGACATTGCGATTATATAAACTGACGTTACGTTTTTGACAGTTTTACATGACTTGATTTGCGACGAGTTATGCACTACTTGCTTCTCGATTTTGTTATAATCAATCGGATTCAGGACTTCTCAAAAACGCGTTCGAATACGTGGTTGGCCTCATTCAAACAAAAGCAATACATTCTCTGCCTGTATTATTCTGATTTCTTGTTTAAGTTATTCATTTTCCCTTTAATACTATTTTCCCTTATAAATTCTGATTGTTTTACAAGTACTAAAATAAATATAGAGAGCGTTTCGTTCTGATATAAAGTATACAAGGTACATGTTAAACCTGCGGAAGTGATTTAAACAATAGTTTTCTTTTAATCTCATCGGTCGTTCATATATAGGCATTAAGTGTTTCGAAATACTTCTAGAGATAAAAGACTGATTGTGTTCTGAGGTAGTGTTGGATCGCTGTTATTGTTGGTTCCAGACTGTATAGGACTCTTCTTTCTGTTATAATATTTTACTATATGTATTAAAGCAAATTAAGTAGTAAATATTATAAAAGTCAAAATCATTACGTGGTCCCGCCTTAATTCCATTAAGCGATGGGAAAACGTATATTAGAAGATTGTTATAACGCATATTTTAACAATAAAACACGTTTAAAAACATTTTTTACTGAAGAAATGCGATAACCTGTTTGAAATTACCTATTAAATATTATAATTTTGTAATAGTCAGACGTGTTAAGCCGAAATTAAGGTTTTATTTCATACCACAGACAACCCCGTTTTTGCTTCTTGGAGAAGGGATTGGATGGGTATGAAAGTTAATACTCGGACCACGTAATGTTAAGATTTTTACATATTCATGATATTTTCAAATAACTTATTTATCTAAGCGACACTAAAGAGCATATATTTTAAGATTTTCTTTAGCTGTGGTGTTAATTACCATAGCATTATTAAAAATATAAAGAAGATGTCTTAAAACGATAGAAAAATGAGCTTATATAATTGATCAATTTTAACTTAAGTTAAGATATTGCTGAGAAGCTTTATGAATACGGACCATGGTTATTGTAATCTCAGTTAACACGCAGTCGCAGATTAATACGATGCGCTCGATCATGTCATGTCATGTTTTTGTGTTTATTGTTTTGTTTTTATTTACTTCATATCAAAGCATTATTAAAACAGGAAAAAATGATCGTACTGTTTCTCAAATAAAGTGAAGGTTTATGTTATATTTTGATATAAAGATACAGCTTAATCGGTATACTGACAAAAAACAATATCCAAACGATAAGGAAAGTTATCTCTTCGAAAAAGCACTTTGCGTCAGTTTAATTCGTCACGTTATCATTTTGTCTGTTATCCACTAGTTCGCATATGTTGTCTGCTTTTATAAATCCGTGATTACTTTATCTCTGATCTAAATTTCCAATTAATGGATGGTGCCTCAAGAATTAAAGGAGCCTGACTCTATAATGGCGTTCAAAATATCTAATATATCGAGTCTTGTGAAATGTTATTGTTAAACAGATGTCTTATAAAACATTCACATCTAGAATTTCAAAAATAAAACATGTATCATGTAAACAAATGTACGGGTTTACAGTTTCAGTTCAGTATCAGTGACATACATATATTGTATAAGCTACAGATATAACAGCCAAACATGACAGCAGTACATATCTTTCATTGTTAAGTTTAACCTTATGTTTTACATAAATTCAGTCAGAAAAAGAGAGTGTTACTAAGTCTTTTTTACTTAAGAAATAGAACATCGTTTACGGTGAATTATCGTTTAATATATCACGGTTTGGAGTTCAATTGTACACAATAATTTCACGAGCTCGAAGGGCGAGTGAAATTATTGTTTACAACTGAACTCCAAACCGTGATATATTTCAAGATAAATCACCGTAAACGATGTTCTATTTCTATTCTAATAGCCCAAAAATGTGAAAATAAAGCACATACTGAAATTTTTTCACATTGCTTTGCTTACTCTCCTAACGTTGCAAACGTTACAGTGACATATTTCGCATTGGCTTGCTTATCTCCTAACGTTGCAAACGTTACAGTGATATATCGTTGAATATAACGAGATATTTTAAACTAGGCTATATAGTGCGGGTGTATTAGAATTTTTCATAATTTTTCATGATTCTTGTAATTTGCTGAGACATTGACAGAGATGGTATGTGGATGCAAGGAACGACAACTCTGTGTAGAAAATAAATTATTTAACCAGTGTAATAAACCAATTTGATAATTGCCCATTGTTTTGTCCATGATATGCCATATTCGATCAGTATTGTTATGTACAAATACTACGCAAGAAATAGTTTATAATTGCAAAGATGGCGATAAACAATTAGTAATCACCTGCTGGTCTTACCACACAGAGGTACTTGTGGATCAATACAGCATAGCATAATAGTATAAAAGAACGTTTATCTATCTCGAAATAGAAGCAGAATGTATTTACCTGTCTTAAGAATGAAGTTCTCTACTGTTCTCTACCTTTCTCTGTGTGTGAAATGATGACACGTCCGACATTGATTGGACTTAGTTTGTGTTTATCGCATGACATTAACTCAAAACAACTTACAGATGGCGCCTCAGTGATTCCTTTTTATTAGACATTGTCTTATTCTATTAGGCAGATTGTTGATCGTTGCAATACACAGTTATTTCTAACAAAACCTGTTCCATTAAACAAAATATTGCCAAACGTGTATTTTAACGGTTATAGCTAGGATCTAACAATTTTATCGTAAGGTTTACGGAATTGTGTAATTAATTTTATAACTCTTTATGCAGTTTAAGATGAAAAGGAGAAGATATCTGGTAAAAGGCAACGGAGTTATGATGCTTGTAACACAGCTGATGAACATGTATGCCAAGTTTCAAAGTTGTTTGTCAATAGGTTTTTTGGAACATGAATTCAAATTTTGAACAACAATCTAAGTTGAAAAGGGAAAAATGCATGACAGGGTTAAGCTGTTTATCTCTTATGGTCTTGTTATTTATGATGAAAATGTGTGGCGAGATTCAAAGCTTACCTGTCATGAACATTACCTGTCATGAACTACAAATCAGTAGTGTTATTTACTGTCCTTTGGGACCATCAAACACATTATGTGTTGCGTTAAAGAAGAATATCGCTTAAGACGTGAGAGGTGTTGCATCTTATAACTACCTCTCATGAACAGACTCAATAAAACCGAGTCTGCTACTTTTATCTCTTGTTTGTGTCTGTTGCTTCCAAGGGATCCCATGTTCAATACTTATGACAACTGGTATTATGAATATGACTGCAAAATCACAATTTAAACTGTATTTTTAAGTTTAAAAAAGGGTAAAATGCTGCTTGTCACGTATGGTTTTGTAATGGAGACGAATATGTATACCACGTTAAAAAGCTTTTGGTCAAATATGCTTTGGAATGTGACTGTACAATCAGCATTTTAACTGAAAAATCTAAGTAAGAAAGGGAGAGAATACAAGGCAGAGTTATGATTCTTAGTCATATAAGTGTGTGTAATGATAACGAACAAGTGTGCCAAGTTGCAAAGCTTTCGGACAATTAGTATTTGACGGACAGATGGAAATCACGGAACCATAAGCATGGATTTGCTTCGCAATCCGACTAAAAATAAAATAATACAGTTCCAATATTTCTGACAAAACATGGTTATGCTCCAGAAATGGGTAAATAAGTATCTGTCCTCTACTTTACATAATGAAGAACACTAAGGCACATCTATTAGGAGAAGCTTATCAACCCGTTTTATGTTTGTGATGTCTCATGCCTTGCTTATTAACCATTGTAATTCTTATTTGTTGTATTGCGTGCTTTGGTTGACAGTGTTCTGTGGAAGCTACATTTCCTGTTCGACTATTATACTACTTTAAGGAAACAAAGAAAAACGAGGCTCTATCGAGCTATTCTGCGTGTTCGTGCCGAGCGTAATAAACTCGAAAGTAAAAGGCATTATCATACTATTATTTTTATCATGTCCACATTTGCTCCATGGTTTACTAATTCTATCAATAAAACAGATTGCTATGCTTGTCGTGGACGACGCCAGTTTTTTTTTCAAGACGTCAAATAACACTTAAGTAGAATAAACACCAAGATATTTCGCATGTTTTGCTTTATCATTCACTATCTGATAAATGCATCAGGTCAACGATTTATTAGACAGAGACGTACACATCGGAATGATAAAATAAAACATATGTAAGGTGTACGAGCAGGGACAGATGCTCTTACTTTGGTATATCTGCAAAATGTTGCAATTGCAGCTATACCGATAGAACTTTCTCAGTTAGCATGTTTTGCGATATTGTTTAAATTGTTCGAGAGACGGTAACTCCCATAACCTCTTTTTATTATTTAGCGTTTATAAGCTTGTAGTAAAGTATGTAAATGTAACATTATAAAGCTGTCTCAGGCAGACCACAGTATACGTTTAGTCTTCATATCTCACTTCAGCAGTAATACAATAATAGTTTATAACTCTTGTATAATTGTTTCATTGCAAATAATCTTATTTATAAGCTGCAATCCGGGTTATAAAAAGGACATTCTACTGTTTATCACCAAATTTGTCAAGGTCTTGATTCTAACCAATTCATATGTGTAATTGTCGGTGATGTGTCGAGGGCATTTGATTGAGTATGGATCAAAGGCCTACTTTTTAAGCTCAGACAAAATGGTATTAATGGCAATACACTGAAGTGGATCGAACATTATTTAACAGAACGTACCCAAAAGGTATTTATAAGTTCTAGTTACTCGAACATTAAAAGGACATCTGCTGGTGTCCCTCAAGAGTCAGTCTTGTGTCCATGATTGTTTCTTATATTTATCAGCGACATTGCTGACAATCTTCTTAGTATAACTCTTTTTTTCCAGATGATATATCTCTTGCAAGTACTTCGTCTAATATTGCAGATCTTGAGGGAATCTTAAATCACGATCTTAATATTATATCTGCTTGGTCTGAACAGTGGCTTGTCGATTTTAATCCAACTAAAACTGAAGCTATTACTTTTACTCTCAAAAGAAATATACAGCAGCTCTCGTTGAATTTTAATAATATGCAAATTAACTTTATTGAACACCATAAATACTTGGGTTTAACGCTTAGTCATGACGGTAAATGGCAAGAATATTGCCAATATTACTAGGTCAGCCTCTAAAATAGTAGGAATGATGCGGAAAATAAAGTTTTTAATCAATCGTTAGGCTTTAAACCAAATATATTTATCATTTTTAAGACCAATACTTGAATATGCTTCTGTTATGTGGGACGTCTGCACCCATTACGAAAAACAACCTTTAGAAAAAATGCAACATGAAACAGCTCGCATCGTTTCTGGATTAACACGATCAAGGTCTATTTGTAATTTATTTACCAAAATTGGGTGTTTACCATTAGAAGACAGAAGAAAATACAATAAAAATGTTAATTGCTTATAAGTTTAAAGCTGGTTATTTACCTGAATATTTTGCAAATGTATTCCCTGACATAGTTGGCAGAGTTGCTCCTTACAACGTAAGAAATTCATATGAGTACGTATTTATTCATACGAGAACGCACATATTTAGTAATTCGTCCATTCCCTCGTGTATATCGTTATGGAATACAATATCTGAACACATACGAAATGCAGACTCCCTTTCTGCTTTTAAAACTCTTATTACAAATCAATATTTCAAAATACCTATTTACTATTTTTCTGAATGTCGTAAATTGTCTGTATTTCATGCACGGATAAGAAACAAATGCAGTAACCTGAAATATGATTTGTTTATAAACAAACTCAAAGAAAACGCAACCTGTGGGAAGTCTTGGCATGAAAAGGAGGACGCCAAATATTCTTTTATGCAATGTCCATTTTATTTAAATGAAGGATTTTTTCATGCTACCCGTTCATTTCACCCGCTTATCGTCATGTATTTTTAGTTGGAAAAGATAGTTATACAAATAAAGATAATAGTATACTCTTTTTAATTATGTTCAACTATACAGTAAAGATACTAAACGATTTGATGACGATTAGAGATTATATACACTATTATGACACCCGCTCGGGGCATTACCCTACAACCACATACTCATCATTCATTCTTTCTTGTTTAATCTTTCCTGCAACCTTTTTCTAATAACTCTTCTCCTTGTTGTGTTTTTCTTTTGTTCACCGAAAAATGTATTTGAATATTTTATGTTAATTATATTGCCATCTTGTAAACTGTTAATTACAATATTTTTGGGACGGACGTTTATTAATGTTAGAAGAACTTGTGGCCCAAACCTTTTGCTTGTTTATAGAAGAAAAACAAAACATATGTTTAAAGTAAGCAGTAATATAATACCTAAATTAAATGTTCTCATTCCAAAAATCACGTGATAAATGCTATGTTTCTCACTTCAACAGTAATATATCGGTGGAGACCTTATTAAACTCCCTAAGTGAGTCAGCGTAATATCATGATGCCATGCCATTTCGATGCATCCGACCTGACACACCAACCCTACCTTAAATTTATATAAGACCTGGTCTGGATTGAAACAGGCTGACTGCTTCGATGTTTACGTTGTGTAACGTTTCTTAAAATCTCATGACGTGGTCCGAGTATTAACTTTCATACCCCATCCAAACCCATCTCCAAGAAGCGAAAACGGGGTTGTCTGGGGTATGAAATAAAACTTTATTTTCGGCTTAAACAGTTTGTATATTGTTAAATTAAAACATCCAATAGGTAATTTTAAACAGCTTATCGCTTTTTTCAGTAAACAATGTTTTTAAAAAAATGTTTTATTGTCGAAATGTCTGTTGTTAAATCCTGTAAACTTTCCCATCGTTTAACGGAATTAAGGCGGGACCACGTAATGTGATTTGAACCAAGCAGCCTGTTTTGCCTTTTGGCAACCATTTTATGTTTGTGGTGTCGCATAATTCACGTCTGTTATCTCGTTAATATTGCTTGTTTTGTATGCGTCTTTTTGTTTGATTGTGCTCTGTAAATGCTCGATTTCCAGTTTGAATGCTAAATATACTTTTCCTTCAACGCGATTGAAATGACATACCAGCACTGATAAGCTAGCTATCTGATAATAACGTACTGGTTCTATTATGTTGATGGAGAGCAAGATATCGTGTTATTTTATAACATACCTGTTTACTCTCATTCAGGAATGGAATATGAATCAAAATCATTATGATACATTGTTGGCAACAGTTGTTTTAAGGAAGCACCTAATGACAAATATGTCTCATGTCTCTGTTTACTTGTTTATGAAAACAACACGCGAGCGGCTTAAATATACATTTTTTTTTTTGCCGTTTCCTTCACATCCGGTCAAATCTATTTCAGTGTTAGTTCTGAAAGCTTTGCTAAAATCATAATATATATATTTTTTTATATTTCTTTTTGCAATTGAAAAGGGGTCATGCGTTACATGACCCAATATAATTTTGTTTTAGTCATAACTTTTCTAAAAAAAACTGTATCATATAATGAAACACAATATAAATGCTTAAGGATCACAACCTTGTGTTTTTTCTTATAGAACAAGATATATACCCATAATGCATATACAAAACACATTTTCAATATTAAAAATAGCAATGGTCCCGTAAACTACCGAAAATGTGTACACACGCAAGGAAGGTGTATATATATGTATATGAAGTGGTGGGGTTGGAAATTGCGTTCTCTCTCGATCAGTCGATACATATAAACAGAATAACTGGTGCGCCAAGCACTGCAACTTCTCATGTGCTCATATAATTGGCCAATCAGCATGGCGTACACACTGACCTCATGTTCCTATGCGTGATAGCACTATGCCGTTTATCTATTAATGGCGTTATCAATAATGACCCCCATACACAGTTCATAAAGCACGTTATGCAGGCATAACTGGACATTTATGATCATCAGTCCGGGGTAAAAGAAGACATAACTTTGTGTATGCAATTGAAAGGTTTTGTTTTAGTCGTGTTTTTTTTCTAAAAAAATGTATCATATAATGATACACAATATAAATGTTTGCTAATCACAACCTTTTGTTCTTACTCATAATGCATATACAAAACACATTTTCAAAATTAAAAATAACAATGGTCCCGTAAACGACCGGTAATGTGTTAGGGGTTCGTATGAATACGCCACAAAGGCAGATATGCTAACTTTAAGAGTAAATCTGCATTCCTCAACTTCCGACGGTAATGGGTGAACTTCTAGAAGGATTGACCTTGAATGAAATGACGTTGCATAGACGTACTATGTATATACAAATAAATAAGCGACATATATATTGGATGCAACATTTGGAGGTCCACTCGAGGCAATAAGCAAGCAAGTTTTACTGAAAAATGATGGAACCAGTCCCAAACCCAAGCAAGGGACTGCGTCAGTTTCAAAGTTATTGATATCTATTCATAAAACAAACATTATTATCAGCAAATTATAATGTTACTCTGCATATAAAAGGGTCATAATACAATGAAAACATTATGTTCTTATATAAAAATGGAATACATATGCAATGTATATAATAAATTTATATAAATATATGAAAGACTCCAGCTAGCGCTGAGAAATTGAAGGTTGGGGATGAAATTGATAGACTGACGTAATACATTATTCTCCGCTCCTTTTGTAAGCCCAAGCAGACAGCGTGTTCCGAAACTACTTAAGAGTAAAACGGACTATTCACATACACTGACATAATGCATTATTCTCGGCATCTGTTGTAAGCCCAGGCAGATAACGTGTTCCGAAACTACTTAAGAGTAAAACGGACAATAATTCAAATTGGTTTAATGCATATACTGACATAATACAGTATTTGCTGCCCCTTGTCTAAGCCTAAGCAGACAGCGTGTACCGAAATTACTTAAGAGTAAAACCAACTAACTGTAAGCCCAAGCAGACATCAGTAAGATACACTCTGGTATATGCCTGTGTATACAATGGTCATGATAAAATAAGGACTTGAGGAAAACAAACATAATGTTCTTATATAGCTCTGAGAAATTGGAGATTTCGGACAATTCAAATTGATTTAATGCATAGACTCACATAATGCAGTATTCTCAGTACTTGATGTAAGCCCAAGTAGACAGCGTGTTCTGAAACTACAATAGTAAAACCCAACTAAATGTAAGCAGACAGCAGCAAGATACGTTACTCATACAGTTCTGACACAAAATGCAGAAGTCATGACTCTATACATGGCTAATTGTTTGGCAAACATTCTTCGGGGGAACAGGGTGACCCGAGCTCAATAACAATATAGGACCCGGTTGTATACCTCGCAATAGCGGGAACCGGGAAGTCGCAGTGTGACAGTGGAAAAGACTAACTGTGTGAGGTTTACCATAATTATGTTTGAAATGTCTAATAATCACCTGAACAACCTTGAGTGTTTGTTGGAATACAGGAATGTAACATCGTGAAACTGTATTAATGAATATAAATGTTGAGAATTAGAAACCGTTTTTTCTTCACAGCTTGTAAAATGCAATGAAAGCAAATGCATTGATGAAAAGAAGAAACACTTACTTTACCCTAACAATCCACCAATAGGTTTAAAACTGTAATCGGAAGATGCAGATCGTAAGATGGGGCTAGGCGCTGGGCCCGTCTCAACAGCTTTTTAATAAGAAAAGATGAAGTAGGGTCCGGGAAATTCTGCAGTTTGTAGACACATCTTAGTGCAGATAGATACGTTGTGATGGATTTTTGAGACATTTGCAAATTGTGTAAGTAAGCAATATAAAGATCAATAATTGAATCTGGAACAGGTAGAGGCAACTGCCGTTGAAAAGTATGTGAACAAAATTGACTCAACAATTACTACACCCATAAACTGCCATATACATTGTAAAAGCTGGCAGAAACAAATCAATACAATATGTATTTCATTCAACCGTGCAAAAGCGGGTGCAGCTCACGGAACTTCCATAAACATTGTAAACGCTGGCAGAAATAAATCAGTACAATAGGCAATATGTATATTCATATCATACAAGCGGACTAATAATAGAGCAACAATGAGCTGAACAGATGCATATTTCATGGGGGTACCCGGACCCGAGGTATAACAAGCACTGTCATATATCAAATTGTTCGGCATAGTTTGATGTTTTGGGGACTACCGGCATAAATTTGAAATGTTTGACACTAGCTCAGCAATTCAAGATGGCGTACAAGAAGGCCGCTTTAGTTTAGAAAACCTGATATAAAAATGAACAATGAACGTAGGAATATTTTTTCCTCAAAACTCAGTAAATGGTAATAAAACTGATTATTTCATAGAAAGTAAAAATAATTTTCAAAAATGTTAACCTTTTATAATTTAGGGGTAAATATCTAGATCAAAAGGTCAAATTAGTGCAACAAATGAGAATTGACTATATACAAAAGTTAGTGGTGGGACAACAATCTTTGGAATAACACATATTGTTATTCATCAAAACGATTGTAAGAAAGAGATCTTTGCAAAAATTAATTGTATTTGATCTAAGTCGAGGACATGCAGAGATATCCAAGATGGCGTCAAAGATGGCGCCAAATTACAATTATTCATTAATTATGCAAAATGTGAGCATATTAAAAAAAGAAAAGAAGTAAGGTATTTTATATTTAAAAAAAATATCTTTAAATATAAACTGGTATTTGTAAAACTTAAAAAAATATATTTTAAAACTTTTATAATTTAGGGGTCAAAATTTAGGTCAAAGGGTCAAATGAGTGCAACAAATTACAATTGACTATACAAAAGTTAGTGCTGGGACAACAATTGTTGGTATAGCACACAGTATTATACATCCAAACACTTGTAGGAAAGAGTGCTTTAAACTAATGATTTTAAATTTGACTTAAGTCAAGGACATACAGAGATATCTAAGATGGCTTCCAAGAATATTGTGCCAAATTACAAATATTTTGTAATTACATAAAATGCACTTTTATAGAATAAACTCTTTGCATCACATTTTTTTTTTATATACACATCTTTTAAAGCTTAGGATATTTTTAATAATGTAAATGTTTAACGCTTTTTAATGTTAACATTAAGGGAGTAAGAGAAAAACAACATAGTTAACGTGTATGCTGCTTATGGCATAGGTCTACGTTTCCTTAAAGGGACACTGTCCGTAAGTAAGCAGATATTGAGCATAACCAAATAACTGTCTGACTTTTATTCAGTGAAATGTATACATGAAAACATGAGGATAGACATTAAGAAGTATGTAGAAATACATTCGTGAGTTTGGGAAAAAATAGTTTTAATTTGTATATGTAAATATAGTGGGACCCACGATATTTACCTTTTCTGCGATCACGTGACTTCCATTAGTGCATTAGGTTTTCACCGTAGTATGTACAGCGTAATATGTATAGCCCGCTTAGCTCAGTCGGGAGCGTTGTCGACCACTATACGCTTACGCACACTATTATTACTGCGAGATTATTTTTAGTTTGGGCTGCGAGTTCAAACGCACAAAGCGGATTTACTTTTTTTTGTACCGCGATTGAATTCCGTTAAACAATCTTGCTTTTAATTAGTAAATATTCAATAATGTTTAGTGTGTATTGTTTGCGAACATAATTATTGTGTGTTTTATAAGCTAAAAGTTACGGGCAGTGTCCCTTTAACGTTTCGGTCTATGAAAGAATATGAATTATATAGGATAACATACAAACTAAGTTTAAAAGTTGAACAAGAAATGCAGTTTTCACAGAACACAGTAGGGCTACCGCCTTGGAACGGTCAGTGGCAAAAAAGACCGCTGGTGGTTGAAACCAGGTTCTAGCGTGCACCAAACCTCAAACTTACCCTACTGTCATTCTAATGAAACAGGACAGTGTAAATAAAGAAATCCTAGTATTCTCTAACCAACAAGGCAGCATTAATAGGCAATATAAGTAAAACACAAAGACGCTCGTGTATATATAAAACAAAAAAGACAATTGCATAGAAAGCCACAAAAAGGTACTCAATGACTTGGCAGAAGCCATAGCAACAAGAGAATAAACCATTGAGGGCACGGCAATACAAGGTTGTAGGCAACCATCGGACGTCATCGTCCTTGCTGGTGATAGACGTCTTTCCTATATGGCTGCGTTCCTGATATAACACTGACAAAGGAAGCAACTTGCCTCGCATGTTTTGACATGGACTTACTAAAAAAAAGCATCACAAAATGTGTAGGCAATAAAAGTGATTTGGAAATTGGAGAGCAGTGATAATGAATTTACGAAGTACTTCATAAATTCTGAATAAATTCAAAACATGGAGTGACGGAAACTACTTTTTTCCCCATAGAATATGCTGTAAGATTGGCAGGCTTTAGAGACAATTTCTCCATAAACCTTCAGGAAAAGTCAGTATCTACTTGAATCATCTCATTGTCCTCTCCTTGATGAGTCTTGAAATATCACACATGTTCAGATTTTGAAACTGACGTGACGGAATTTATATCATGGTAGACTTGCAACTAGAGGACCTGGGTTCAAGTCTCACCGGTGGCACTGAGTTTAGGCAGTGTGGTTTGGGGGTAAGACACTTTCTCTTAGCCTTATCCGTCAAATGGAGGTGTTCCCGTGTATTAGTAAAAGTAGGTTTGGTTCTCTGACTCGTATGTATCCTACTCCTCTCTCTGGGTGTCTCTAAATAATACAGTATGTGTTGATGAGCCTGTTAACAACATTCAAACAAACATATTTTGGGATGATTGAATAATATTTATATAGACGATAATACCAAAGTATTAACTTCAAAATAACGGCTAAAATAATAAAGGTCTTTGGCATCCATAGAGTGCATGTAGCGTTGGACAGCTACATTGGTTATAGAATCCAAGCACACAACCAAGCTAAACACGGCGATATTGATTCTTTGAACACGAACATATATTATGTCACTATCTACCCGATTTGAAAACAAAATCCAGATTGAAAAATGATGCTGACTGACAGCAAATTCAAAGATGATCTTTGGAACTTCTACATCTTGTATTCTCGAAAACACTCCCGCTTTGTTGAATGAAAATCA
This sequence comes from Cyrtodaria siliqua, assembly GCA_037043455.1. Taxonomy (NCBI): domain Eukaryota; kingdom Metazoa; phylum Mollusca; class Bivalvia; order Adapedonta; family Hiatellidae; genus Cyrtodaria; species Cyrtodaria siliqua. Next base: position 62,096 of record JAWPHD010002565.1, read on the forward strand.
TTCTATGGTCAATTGTGATGGTATTCAGGATTATGCCTTACACTTTTAGAAGTAAAACATAATAATGTTGGTTACGCTGAAGATCTCTTCTCTAAGAAGAAACTGACACAAAATTGCTAGTTTATGCTTACTATGAGTTATATAATGACCTGATGAGTCTATATTCGACTGTTATAATTGCATATATGTTGTGTCATTGATAAGCTTTAGGTAATATGCCTTCTCCAAGTAAGCAGCATAAACATTAGCAGAATTATGTTGTAATCTTACTTCCATAATGCATATGTTTTTAAGCTTACCCCTTTTTTCTCACTAGACATGCTAGAACGATGCGCTTAAATTTAAAAAAGGTGATTGATTTATTTATTTTACTGCATATGGCATAGTTAGTGCGAATTATTTAAAATATGAAAAAAACTTAAATTATTATTTTCTGAAATGCTCACATTTTGCGTAAATAACAAATACTTGTAATTTAGTGCCATCTTGGACGCCATCTTAAATATCTCTGTAAGTCCTCAATTTAGGTCAAATTTAAAACCGCATTAATTGCATTAATTGCACCTTTCGACCTAGATTTTGACCTCTGGATAATAAAAAGTAAACATTTTTTAAATTTATTTTACTTTCTATGATATAATCAGTTAGGTTTATAACCATTTACTGAGTTTTGAGGGGAAACAATCACTACATTCATTGTTCATTTTCATATCAGGTTTTCTAAAATCAAGCCGCCATCTTGGACGCCATCTTGAATTGCGGAGCTAGTACAAAAAATATTAAAGTTATGCCGGCAGTTCCAAATACTTCAAACTATGACGAACATTTTGATATATGACAGAGCTTTGTTATACCTCGAGTCCGGGTACCTCCCAAAAAATACCTGGAATTTGCTTTACAAAAAAGCGGATGCTGCTCACGAAAATTGTGCAAAACTAAACAAAATGTTCATACCGAAATAATATAAAAAGTCTGCGGTCAGCACAAATATATATAATAATATAGTAAGCGAAACTATTCTTAGAACAAATGCGTTCGCGCATGTAGACAAGTCTCAGTAAACTGTTGCTCAACACACGCTGAAGATACAGTTCTGTTGAGTGTACATGGTGTAAATGCATTTATGAACACTGTATGCACTGACCTGTTGACAAAACTGGCGGAGAGCGTCTTCTTGAGTTCGAAGGGATCAGATTGTAATTATTATTATTAAATTCCGACGCTTGCACCGGATAGAAATATGGGCCGTATGAGTTATCCTTTCTGGAATAATATATCTAATTTTATTATTATTTACATATTTTTTTATTGTGGTATGAATTCCATCACTTATTAATTCGGAGCAACATTATTCATATCTTTACAAATTCGGATTTGAAAATAATCTTCTCCACTCGATTAATAGTGATCTCGGGTCATGAAATCAACGCGTGATCTGTTTAATCTATTGCGTCTGAAATGCCGCTTCTACAGCGGAGTAATACAATTTGCAAATTCTGCAATTATAACATTTTGACGAAGACTTTCCTTAAGATTGTCTCCATTCGCAAATGTTTTTTGCTGAAAAATAGCTACTTTTGCTCGGAAGTATTGGTCCTTTCGACAATAATATGCACATGAGCTACTTTATCCCAGGTTTGCAAGCTGGAAACGGGGTTTATAATATTTCGAGATAAAATGTATCATCTTGTTTCTTGTCTTAGTAGAAAAAAAAGAATAGGCCCAAACATCACATTCTTCAATTTTCTTTCCATTTCCCACAGCTTATTTACGATTTAGATGGTATTTGTCTGATCCAGATAACTATTTCTTCTCTACACAAGGCCAGGGCCCCTATGAATATGCATACAGTGAGTGGGAAGTGTTTACCTCTTTTATGCGAATGAACACCCAATCAAAATGACAGCTGATGCTTTGTCAGCGTAGTGATACATTCGTCAGTGACGATCTGTTGCAGCTTCTAGCGTGCTCGAATTTTGTCGCCTGCTAAAGACTAGGGCTTGAAAAGCCCCTAGTCTGAAAAACGAAAAGGAAAAGTAGCATTCAAGGACGACAGTCAACCACAAACACACACAGAAACAAAGAACAACTATATATAAAAATGAATGAAAGGCAAAATAAGACATCACAAACACACAAGGGTACACCCTCCGCCAAAACTGAGTCCAGAAGCTGATGTCTGTATGTATATCCACCATCGTTTTCAGAATGGCATGTGTACGAACACGCCATACGTTTCTACTTGTGAACAGTTCGCAGATTACCACCCTCGACACATTAGCATCTGCTATGGACAATAGTTGAACACTATCGATACACAAGTCGTGTCCGCCTACCTGCATAATTACTACGTCCGGTAGAACTTCCAACAAGACAAAATGAGATAAAAGCGGATTTGTCCATACTCCTTCATCCACTTAAACCCTTGCGACTAACGGACCACTGAGACAAGTCATGAATCGAGCGTAAGATGGCTGAACCAATCATATCACAGACAGACGCCTAATGTAAGTCAGTGGAAAGGTCCCTTGTAAAAACAGAAATGTAAACAAAGAACGCTATTGATGTCGCTTGTAAAATGCGTACACAAATACAAACTTCAGAGTCGCACTATCACAGTAAACCTTAATAAAAGCCGATTGAAAAAAAACGGCTAAACGTAGACTATAAATAAATTCCTCAATAAAAATTGCGTTCTCTCTCGAGCAATCGATAAATATAAACTGAATGACTGGTGCGCCAAGCACTTGCAACTTATCATGTGCGCGCCCATATCATTTGCAAATTGGCATGGCGCATATATTGACTTCATGTTCCTGTGCGTGATAGCACTATGCTTTGTACCTAATATTGGCGTTATAAATAATGACCCCCAGATACTGTTCATAAGGCACGTTATGCAGGCATAACTGGACATATATACATCATCTTGATGTATTTTACTTTCAGACCATGATTTCTTTATCCTAGTTAAGTGAAGCTAAATAAATGATCCATATTGAGTTTATTACGTTCTATCTAAACATACAACAAAGTAGATACAAAGGTCAAACCATAAATGTAGCATTCGAGGACCACAGTCAATCAAACACACGCACAGAAACAAACAAAAATACCAAATATAAAAACACGGCTAGGTATGACATCACAAACATAAAAGGGTTAACAATAAGGATACCGTTTTGGAACGGTCAGTGGAAAAAGGGCCGCTTGTGGTTTAGATCATGTTCTAGGATGCACGTAAAAGTAGATATAACACTCGAACAGGAAAAGTAACATTCAAGGACGACAGTCAACCACAAACACACACAGAAACAAATACCAACTTTACAGATGCATAAAGGGCAAAACCAGACACCACAAACACAAAAGAGTTGATAATAGTGCTACCGCATTGGAACGGTCAGTGGCAAAAAGGGCCAATGGGGGTTTAAACCAGGTTCTTGGGTGCATCAAACCTCACTCTTATCCTATTATCATCCCAATAAACGGGACAGTGTATATAAAAATTCGTAAGAAGAAAATTGAAATAATACAACCTAGCTGCATAATATCACTTTTTCGGCATGTTATCTGTATATTGTTTATGTTAACACTATGATGACCGTGCAGTATCCTATTACATATGTACTGAAACGATTATTAAACTTATATAAAAATGCCTCATTAATAACGATTCTGACAATGAACCTATAATACATTTGATGGTAACTACATCAATTGTGTTTTGGAGAAAAATACATATTTCGTATGCATATTTAATAAAAATCGAAAAATTCCATTTTGTTTATTTCGCTCTTCGGTGCATAGCATTGTGTTATATACTGGGACCATAGGCCGCCGGACATGGAATAATGACAGTTAAATAGCATATCAACCGCCATATGCATGCCATCTTCGGGATGGTTAAAATTCTGTACAATTGATTTTATTAATATTAAGTTCTGCTGAACCCGGAGCTAGAGGGCGTGAACGGTAGCAAGCATATTTCACTACCGTTCAAACCGAGACTGCAATAGTTCGTATTTATCGTGTTCGGCCGTTTACAAAGTTCCACTCTCATACTCTTTTTAAGGCATTTTACAAGTCTAGAAAGGTTGACGTAGGCTTTAAAATAGCTGTCAGAAAAAAATATCACTTTCAAGTTATAAGGAGAAATGATCTAATTGCGAAGATATTGGATATTTATGCAAATCGTTTGTTCATCGTACGAACGACCAGCCCCCAGTTGGATAACCAATTACGCGCTTCTGCGTTTATACCACAACAAGAATACTATTCGCTCGGTTTCTGCGGGGGCGGTCCCATCAATGCCATGCGCGCTTCTCTGAATCGTATCAGTATCATATTCAATTCAAACAGGCTCTGTTTTTTACAACCGCCAGTTCGGAGTTATACATTCTAACATTCTAAAAGGATATTCTAGAAATACGGAATAATCGTTATCAGGCAAGTGCACACTATATTATTATTACAATGCCATTGAACGCAATGATATTGGGACATTCAATACACGATTGTGACAGGATTTCAAATTAGAACTATCCTTGAACGTAAGCTTTTGTGCGAAAGGTGGCATCATTTGTCCTCGGGAGAATTATCGGCAAAGTGCGATAGTTTAGTCCCGATTATGTCTTTGCTCCATCATAGGTACAAGGTAGCTTCGAGCTCCCCTTTTTACAATTAACAAATACCACCTACAGAACCGCAAAGGTCGCCCTCCCACATATAGAGGCATCACGCGCCTTATTAAAGAGCGTTGTTTAGTGTCCTCTCGCACATGTAATCGTTAAGATCCTATAATTACATAGAGGCGTCAAGTGCCTTATTACAGAGCAGTGTTTAGTTCCCTCTAATACATAGAGCCGTCAAGTGCCTTATTATAGAGCAGTGTTGAGTTCCCTCTCATACATAGAGGGGTCAATTGCCTTATTAAAGAGCAGTGTTTAGTTCCCTCTCATACATAGAGGAGTCAACTGCCTTATTACAGAACAGTGTTTTGGTTCCTCTTATACATCGAGCGTCAAGTTCCTTATTACAGTGCGTTGTTTAGTGCCCTCTCATACATAGAGGAGTCAAGTGTCTAAGTACAGAGCAGTGTTTAGTTCCCTATCATAAATATAGCCGTCAATAGTCTTATTACAGAGCAGTGTTCAGTGCCCCTCTCATACATAGAGGAGTCAAGTGTCTTTCTACAGAGTAGTGTTTAGTGCCCCTCTCATACATACAGGCGTCAAGTGCCTTATTACAGTGCGGTGTTTAGTGCCCCTCTCATACATATAGGCGCCAAGTGCCTTATTACAGTGCGGTGTTTAGTGCCCCATCTCATACATAGAGGAGTTAAGTGCCTTACTCCAGTGTTGTTGTAGTGCCCTCGCATACATAGAGGGGCCAAGAATCTTATTACAGTGCGGTTTTTAGTGCCCCATCTCATACACAGATGTGTCAATTTAGATCCCGTTCATACGTAGAGGCATAGAGGCGTCAAGTGACTTATTATAGTGTTGTTTTTAGTGCCCTATTATACATAGAGGCGTTAAGCGCCTTATTACAGAGCAGAATTTAGTTCCCACACATACATAGAGGCATAGATGCGTCTAGTGCCTTACTACAGTGCGGCGTTAAGTGCCTTATTACAGAGCATTAATGTTGTGCTCTCGCATACATAGAGGCGTCAGGTGCCTTATTACAGAGTGGTATTTTAATCCCCTCTCATAAAAAGAGGCGTTAAGTGCATTATTACAGTGCGGCGTACAGTGCCCGAGCTCACACATAGAGGCGTCAGGTGTATTATTACAGTGCGGCGTACAGTGCCCGAGCTCACACATAGAGGGGTCAGGTGTATTATTACAGTGCGGCGTACAGTGCCCGAGCTCACACATAGAGGCGTCAGGTGTATTATTACAGTGCGGCGTACAGTGCCCGAGCTCACACATAGAGGCGTCAGGTGTATTATTACAGTGCGGCGTACAGTGCCCGAGCTCACACATAGAGGCGTCAGGTGTATTATTACAGTGCGGCGTACAGTGCCCGAGCTCACACATAGAGGCGTCAGGTGTATTATTACAGTGCAGTGTACAGTGCCCGAGCTCACACATAGAGGCGTCAGGTGTATTATTACAGTGCAGTGTACAGTGCCCGAGCTCACACATAGAGGCGTCAGGTGTATTATTACAGTGCAGTGTACAGTGCCCGAGCTCACACATAGAGGCGTCAGGTGTATTATTACAGTGCGGCGTACAGTGCCCGAGCTCACACATAGAGGCGTCAGGTGTATTATTACAGTGCGGCGTACAGTGCCCGAGCTCACACATAGAGGCGTCAGGTGTATTATTACAGTGCGGCGTACAGTGCCCGAGCTCACACATAGAGGCGTCAGGTGTATTATTACAGTGCAGTGTACAGTGCCCGAGCTCACACATAGAGGCGTCAGGTGCATTATTACAGTGCAGTGTACAGTGCCCGAGCTCACACATAGAGGCGTCAGATGTATTATTACAGTGCAGTGTACAGTGCCCGAGCTCACACATAGAGGCGTCAGGTGTATTATTACAGTGCAGTGTACAGTGCCCGAGCTCACACATAGAGGCGTCAGGTGTATTATTACAGTGCAGTGTACAGTGCCCGAGCTCACACATATAGGCGTCAGGTGTATTATTACAGCGTTGCTTTAGTGCCTTTTCATACATAGAGGTGTTACGTGCCTTATTACAGATTTGTATTTTAATCCCCTCTCATATACAGAGGCGTTGGCGCCCCATTACAGAGCGGTATTTTAATCTCTCTCATACATAGTGACGTCAAGTGCCCTATTTCAGTGTTGCGTTAGTGCCCTCTCATACATAGAGGAGTCAAGTGCCTAAAATTCTAAAACCTCGACTACCCCTTATTACAAATCGCTATTTTAATCTCCTCTCATACACAGAGGCTTCAAGTGCCGTACTAAAGAGCGGTATTTTAGTGCCATATCATACATAGAGTCGTAAGTGCCTTATTACAGAACGATATATTAGAGCCCTCTCATACATAGAGGCGTTAAGTGCCTTATTACACATCGGTTTTTAATACCCTCTGATACTTCATGTACATAGAGGCGTCAGTTGCCTAATTACAGAGCGGTATTTTAGTGCTCTCTCTTACTTAAAGTCGTCAAGTGCCTTATTACAGAGCGGCGTTCAGTACCCTCGCATAAATAGAGGCGCCACGAGACGAGTATAAATGAAATAAATTCGTTTATATCGTTAATTGTTGACAATAGTGCACCAATAATTAGAGAGGTATAAATATATAATTCTGGTTCAATAAGACTAAATAATGAAAACTGCATTTTTATTTAATTATATGCCAGCATGTTTAAATTTAAAATGATACTGGGTAATCGAATCGAGGAATCAATTTCAATGATCGATAACGTCTTCAAGATTGCCGTGTGTCCCTTTAGGTGAATTATTACTGAGGCCGTATAGCGCTCAATTACTCTTACACTTTTTTATTCACATATGCACTAAGGGCCCTTTTTCAGCATGTGCACGACGCAGTAATCGCAAACATGATGTCGCTCGCTGTATGGCGATTTCATCAGTCAAATTGTCTGATGAGAGTGGCGAAAATCGCCATAGCTAATTAAAAATAAATGTAGAAATAAGATTATATAAACACGATTAATGTTTTTAATAGCAAAACAGTTATTTCATTTCTAATTAACGTCAAATCGTGTAACAACTTCGATTACGTAATATTGCATAACAATATTTAGTAATCGATTTTTATAGTGCTTTATTCAATATCATTTTTGTTATGTAATTACCAAAAATTAATATTTGTTATATCATATTACACTGTTTCATGCAATATTACATGACTATTATTTTAACGATAATAGCATTCACACTCTTTGAGAATAAACAGTCACATGGTGGCATATATCGACACTACACAGACTAGTCCTTGCTACTTACTTCCCAGAATACACAATGCGCAGAAATGATCTAATTGCGAAGATATTAGATATGTAATGCAAATCGTTTGTTCATCGTACGTACGACCAGCCCCCAGTAGGATAACCAATTACGCGCTTCTGCGTTTATACAAAAACAAGACTGCTATTTGCTCGGTTTCTGCGGGGGCGGTCCCATCAATGCCATGCTCGCTTATCTGAATCGTATCAGTAACATATTCAATTCAAACAGGCTCTGTTTTTTACAACCGCCAGTTCGGAGTTGCGCATTCTAAAACCTCCACTACCCCAACCAACCACGCTACCGAAAAAAATCACATTATGCCATAGCGCTTGTTGTGACTTTATTCTACTTCTCAATAAGCGAAAATAGGCGAAAATCGACATAGCTAATTAACAATACATGTACAAATAAGATTATATAAACACGATTAATGTTTTTAATAGCAAAACAGTTATTTCCGATTAACGACAAATCGTGTAACAATTCGATTACGTAATATTGCATAACAATATTTAGTAATCGATTTTTATAGTGCTTTATTCAATATCATTTTCGTTATGTAATTACCGGAAATTATTATTTGTTATATCATATTACACTGTTTCATGCAATATTACATGACTATTATTTTAACGATAAAAAGCATTCACACTCTTGTGAATAAACAGTCACATGGTGGCATATATCGACTCTACACTGACTAGTACTTGTTACTTACTTCCCAGAATACACAATGCGCATAAATACTACAATGTTGAAAGTAAGAATTTATTAAATCACGACAGCTTAAAAATGTATTCTAACGCACTCCTACACTGAATCTAACTGGTTGAGTTTTACATATTGCATAATTAACTCATTGGATGCTAAACAGTCAACAAGTGATGTCATTTAGTTTTATGTCAATAAGTGTGTTAATAAATTCATCACAACAAATCAAACGCGTCCAAAACGGGTAACTCCATATTTAAATTGTGACATTTGAGATACTAGTATACGAGTTATTCCATTTCACATAACTTCCTCTCGTGTATGCTGGTTGCCATAAATTTCATGACTGTATGAAGTATTTTATACAATATCTCCTTTCTATGGTAATACATGATTTAATGTTAGACTGATGGTGGTTGTAACTGTCTATTATGTTTTTCTTCTCGATTATTTCATAAAACGCAATAAGTTGCAGACACTAGACTCTATTTGATGTTTAAAGTTCTCCGGCCATGTTTTGTTTCATGTACATGTTTATGTTTACTTAAATCGAAATCAATACACAACAATAGATATTTACAATTCACACATTGCAATATCTTTGAAAGGAGAGAATTAGATTTTATTTGATGGCGTAGAAAACTTTGAACAGGTAAATTAATCCATATGTAAATATATTTATCAGTTATCTGGCAATAGTTGTGCAATTATACAATTTAGATTTACCTCATTTCCCCGTGCAGTCACGCAGTGGTAAAAGTAGTATCTACGTCATGCAAATAATACTTATTTTTACATACAACTTAGTAGCGGTGTTCAATATATGTTTTTCTTCGAGACTATCAAGAAATGTTCATATGATGTTTAAAGAGGCACTACCTATATCTACGCGATTTTTAATGTAAAATATTAAATACTCAATACTACTGCATTTATATGTATACAAAGCTATTTTATGAGTATTCTAAGAAGAAACATGGTTCGTATTCCAGTTCTGTAAATTATTAATTATGATCAAAACAATATCTTGAATAAAATGCTGCTCAGCCGTTTATTCCTGCCGGAGAACTACGAGTTTTTACGATTTTCTCGGACATGCGCAATGCGATTGCAAACTATTCGGCGCAGTTCCGATAGCAAACGAATCGATCGGAACTCTTCGCTAATCAGACGAGGTAGTTCCGATTGTAAACGAATAAGATCGGAAAATATCCGCAATCGGCTTGTCTAAAACAATTACGAATACAATTTCAAAAATCCGATCTTTTTAATCCTGTTTTTCCCCAGCAAAACGCATATAACATTGGGTGAAATTATTGCCATTTACCTTTTTCATAGTCCTCTTTATAATTAAATAAAGTTTACATCAATTGGTGGACAAAAAGATATAGGTAGAGCCTCTTTAAGTGTTAAATTTGTTAATTGATAATACTACAAAAAGGGTGGCCATTACCTTTAAGATATATGTTTGCTACGTATTTAATATAATCATGATGAAAATTAAGTGATCAGTGCGTCTGGTGTAGTTTTTGTTTTGCTTTTAGGTATCATGAATAGTATGCCCTAATCCTAAGTAGAATATACATCTTGCCTTGTAATATTCAGTTATGCAATGAAAGGTTTCATTACATAGTGTGATTAATTTGCCAGTGAGGGTCCGTGATTATTGTATTATCTAATATTATTTAATATTATAATGGTTAAGCTGTTAACACATTTCTTATCAAAATATATCCTGAAAAACACTCTCAGTATAAGTGGGATAAATACGCACTAAATAAAACCTTTTTTTCTATTAAATAATTATATTTTGGTGAGGCTATTGACACATTTCATAACAAAAACCTCCCTGAAAAGAGCTGTCTGTATACGGGGCCTATAATAGCATTAAAAAGAGCAAAGAAACATATAGTTTCGAAACTGTTGGGGTTTATTTATTTTAAAAGTAATCTGTTAAATATTCGTTCAGTCATTTTTGGAATATTCAATAACTGTTATTAAATTTTCTCCAATTTACTTTCGCTTAGGGTAAGTGATCAATCCTATATTTAAGAGTACGCGGCTAACCTAATCATCTTGAACAAAATTCAATATTCAGCTGTTGATGTGGTTTTAATCCCAATTATTTATCAGTAAATGCATATTTGGCAGTGAAATTGGTGCAACTAAAATTCAAATGATTACATTTGTTCCAAATGTATATTTGTTTTAATTGTATATATATATATATATATATATAATATAACCACTCATTTCAGTTGAACAGAAATCTATACGCGCCTTTTATATGAATATGATTTTGTCTTCTAATATGAAAGTCAAATGCGAGAGTGCATACTTAATAGTATTAAACATGGCATTACACAGTTTACTAACAAAAAAATACACGCAGAAATGAATGTTTATAGGTGGCTTTGAAGAAATATAAAAAAGATCGGACAGGGAAAGTAGCATTCAAGGAGGACAGTCAACCGCTAATGACCGAGCTAGGGGGCGTGAGAGGTGTTTCTGCCTACTTTCCCTCTCATGGACAGACTCAATAAAAAATCGTCTGCTACTTTATTGCTTTGGTTGTGTTTGTTGCTTCCAAAGGATCTCACGTATTCCTCTTTCAGAAGCCATGTCACTGTTTAATTATGTTCCAAGTTCCCGAAAATCCTATTTTGTCATCCAATATACATAATTTTAATCATCGCTGTACTTTGTTTTCAGATTCCTGATGAAATGAAGCAACATGTATGATATTTAAATGCTTCAATCTGGACTGGCAATGGGGTCCAACTCCACAGATGTTCAAGCAACTGAGGCTCAAATTAGTCCTTTGATGCAAGTAGGAAATTGGTATACAAACATACATGGCTATTCCAGTCTTGTCATCTGTATTTTTGGAATATGTACAAATATATTCAATATCACCGTTCTTGCGCGGAAAGATATGCGCAACCCGACAAACGCACTACTTTCATGGTTAGCAGTCTCAGACCTTCTGACGATGATTCCGTACGTGCCATTCGTGATACACTTCTACTGTGCCTTTACACCGGAAAATATTTCTCCAGAAAAATATTCTCATCCATGGGTGATGTATATGCTATTTTCAATTAATCTTGCTGCTACGACTCACACCATTTCAATATGGCTGGGTGTGTCATTAGCTGTTTTTCGATTTGTTCAACTACGATCTACAAGTAAGGGAACGCATGCTCGTAAAAGGCTCTATTCCAGGATACAAAAGGTCATAGCACTCGTGTATTTGCTATCAGCCACAATTCTCATTCCAAACTATTTAACCAATGAAATAGACGAAATGACTTTACCGAATAATAAAACCCTTTACGTCATCAAGGAGCTTAAACTCGCGACAAATGAGACCAAACCTATCGTGTTAGCAAACGTGATCACGTACGCCGTAGTCGCTAAGCTCGTTCCATGTGTTCTTATGATCTTGTTCAGTGGAAGTTTATTAATCAGTTTAAATGTGCGTGGGCGCCAACGACGCAGACGATTATCCGCAACGTCAAACAATTTCCGGCGCGAAAACCGCCAAGCAAAGACCACAAGGATGCTATTGGTTGTGATAATATTGTTCCTCGTCACAGAATTCCCACAAGGAATCTTGATATTGTTGAGTGCCATAGTTCCCGGGTTTTTTCATACTGTATACATGCCGCTTGGGGATCTAATGGATTTTATAACGCTTGTGAACAATAGTATTAATTTTGTGTTGTATTGTATAATGAGTACTCAATTCCGGACCAAATTCTTGCAGATGTATCTGAGAAAAGGCTCACCTCTTAATACATTAGAGAGAATGCACTTGACGCCATCTATAAATAAAACTACCATGACGTCTATGGAATAAACAAAAAGTCACGTGATTACTGATGCCAAACATTCCCTCTCAAATTGCATTTTTATGCATAGCCATATTTACACAATTATATGTTTATGGCTTAAAGGTCATACTTTATAGTATCCGGTATCCGGAAGTTCCATTAACACTGCAATCAATCACGTCTAATATCAGAATGTCGTGAAACATTTAGCCAGATAAGCGAAATACTGAAAGCTAAATACTGAAATGGTGATCCATTGGAGGCATCAAACACAACCAAGAGAGAAAAGTAGCAGACTCGGTTTAATTGATTATGTTCATGAGAGGTAATTATAAGATGCAACACCTCTCACGCCTCCTAGGACCGGCTTAAGCGATATTCTACTTTAAAGCAACACAGATTGGGCTTGATGATCCCAAAGAACCAGTAAATAATAACACTACTGATTTGTAGTCGGGGCGACTTTTTACGGCCGCCACACAGCAATAAACAAACGCTAGGGTGAATGTCAATAAATACTGAAAATGTGATCTCTTGGAACCCACAAACACAAACTAGAGAGAAAAATAGCAGACTCGGTTTATTGAGTCTGTTCATAAAATGCACAATTTTTGCAAAAACAAATCCCAATACGGACAGTCTACGGACATCGTAGGTTGTTTATGTCATTGCGTCATTTAATATGTTATGTAAATAACTCTCAAGAGGCCGGTGATGCAGAAAGTAGATACTGAACGTTGTGTTCCCGAGGACTTAGTTCAATTTTCCATAAAAAATAATCAAGAAGAAACTATAAATGTGTCTAGACAGCAAGTATCGGCAAAACGTGCTGTCAAGTTCATGAGGAGTACTCCGGACAAGACAGTGTGACGTGCATACACCGTTTGATGTACTTACGGACCAAGTGTGATATATGTACGTACAGACGGACAATGGCAACAATATATCCGTGATGGCGAGTGCATACGAAACGATGAAATGATCGGTATACTCAACACCACAGAGATTTTCAAATGAAGTCAGAATTTACAGGGCAAATCATACTAACAATCCTGTTCTAATGGACCATTTATCTTGACAAGATCCATGCACCCTAGTCAAGGTTGTTGAAATGATCAATGGCACAATGTGCGAAACATATATATGGTGAAGAGTAATATACAGCACGTGGAAGACAGTCACTAAAACAGATGTATAGCAAATTATGAAACAAACAGTGCTAGAAAAAAAAGAGTTAATATATCGAATTCCTGAAGAAGGCCGAAAGCACCATATTTATATATATGTACAAAGTGAAGTATTAGTTTTGTATACAGAAAAGAAAGAAATGTGATGTTTTAATAATGTATTGAACCATTTGCCATGAGCACGTGGTATTGTTTCGGTTTGTTAAAAGTGTGGAAGAGGGAAGCCAATTGAAAGAATAGATATGAAACAATTTCTAACCAGACAGTGCTAAAATAAAAAATATTCTATATCACGCGTTCGGCTTTTAGCACTGTTTGGTTGATAATTTTCTGATATTATATTTATATATATATCTAATGTAAAATATTAGTCTTGTATACATTGAAGTAAGTATAGTGTTGTTTTAATTGTGAGTTGTACCATTTCTCATGTGTTTATTGTTTTATTTCATGTTGTTGCTAGTGCGAAAAATATATCGAAGTTTGTCATGCGTCTTTTTATCCAAATAGGCTGTTTGGTTAAATAGTCCATTTCAAATGAGATATTACGGGTAGTGAACATTCGAATATAAGAATTCTGACGAAGGCTGATATATGAAAGTTTATTGAGCGGTTTGTGGCGGTTTACAGATCGTGTTCAATCTGTATGTTTGTATGTAACTTGACCTTTATATATCTATTTAAGAAATAAAATATTTCCAATCCAGCGGTTTTATATTGTCCCAGATCATTACCTGGTGGGCGGGACTTTAAGACCATCGATACCAAGGGCCGTAGGCTCGCGGTTTCGATGTGTTTCAAGTGCCAACCACCAGGTTTCCCGCTGGAAATATTTTATTTTTTATCTGACATTGATTTTTATGAATTCTATACACACATTTTCGAGAGATTGAACATAATACAAACACATTCTCACAACTTACATTGTACGTCCATCTCGCAGCACCAAACTAGGAAAAAATACAGCTTTGTCGTGTTTTTGTTTTTTGAACTTTGAAATAACGTAATCCTTGTTTCGGATATTTTTCGACATAGACAATAGTTTAAAATGACGTTTTAATGGTTGAAGGACGTGACGTCAGAGGTCTATATACAATAGCAATCAGCGTTGAGTATTTTCATCAATATCTTTGTATATTTGGATAGCTACATCAATCCGCACAATTTCAAAGACGCATGATACCGTCAGCTGTGTTCAGGGTCTTTTGGAGATCCACATTAACGGTTGCTGCCCAAGGCTGTTATATAAAAAAGAGCGTTCAACATTCTTTGATAAATGAGCATCAGAACACATCGAATCTGTAGATTTATATTTAACATACGTATTCGTATACTTAAACACTTTAATCCAGCGTTTCAGTGGAATTCAACACCCTTTTTCAAAGATATACAATACTTAAATTAGCTATCGAAACCGAAGACAATGTGTCAATTATTCGACTCCTTTGTTGGATCCATTCTGAATTATTGTTGCGAAGCCTGGGGATTTTCTAAGTCGAAAGAAATTGAAAGGATTCACTTAAAATTGTGTAAATATATTTTAAACGTTAAGACTTCTACTAGCAATGCGGGTATTTACGGGGAACTTGGGCGGTATCCATTGTATATATTGCGCTATGTTAGAATCGTTAAATATTGGTGCAAAACAGTTAACTCTGACAATATTATAATTTCTAGTATTTACAATAATTCCGTCAATAACATAGAAAATTGGCGTAATAGTTGGGCTGGGAATATTAAAAAGCTTCTAAACGAGTATGGTTTTGGCTATGTTTGGAATAATCCAAATAGTGTTCCTTTGAAAACATTTCATACGGTTTTTAAACAGCGTTTAGTCGATTGTTTTGTTCAAAAGTGGAACAGCGATGTTGTAAATAATAGAGTTTTGTCAATGTATTTATATTTTAAAGGCAATTTTGAATATGAACTATATCTCGATATTTTTTGCCATATAAGTTGCGAATTGTTTTATCAAAACTAAGACTATCGTCGCATTCACTGCGAATTGAAACTGGGTGCTACGCACAGAACAGATTAGAAAGAAACCAACGTTATTGAACCATTTGTAATTCTAATGACATTGAAGATGAATACCATTTTGTTTTGATTTGTCCTGTATATGTTAATATAAGAAGAAAATACATTAAAAAGTACTATTATAAACGTCCAAGTGTTTTAAAATTCATAGAGCTAATGAAAACAAGTAATAAGAAAGAGTTGTTTAATTTATCTTGGTTTATAAAAGAAGCATTTGATTCTCGTAATGATTTTTTGTTTTATCAAAACTAGGTTTATCCTCGAATGAAAAACTATTATCAATTAATTATTTATGTTACTGCTTTTGTGATAATGAGAACAAAATTGTTTTTTTGTTTTTTTTAATTTAATATTTAATTTAATTTGCGTAAGTTAAAGTTCAGTGTCATTTCCACATTTTTATTCAATTATTTAATATTTCAAATTATTCAATAATACAATTTATTTGAAACTAGTGTGCAAAATTATGTTTTTGTTGTTTGTTTGTTTTATTTATTCTGTCACGTATAAATGTTTGCATATTGTATATGATGATAAACTTGTAAAGTTTAAATCAATAAAAAAATATTTGTCTGCTATCCAGACAACAACAGCAACATTTTACAACATATGTACGTCGTTATAGAACAAAACATAAACGTCCTTAACCAGCCAGGCTAAATCACAAACAGGTTAAACGCAAAAGAGTTACCGCCTCATACAAAAGAGTTACCACCTCATAATTCATTTTAGGCATACAATCACCGGTATTTTAAAAAAAACATGAGAAGGAAAAATTTACTTTTAATTGACACATATGAATTACATAAACACCTGGATAGAGTTATGATAAACGTAGTTAATGTAGTGTAATTTGGCGGGTTATTTTTTTTTAATTTAGGTAATATCCATCTTGCTGTATTGAAATTCCTAACATAAATGTTATGTTTCATACACTGATGTTAGGATTGTCAATACAGCAAGATGGATGTTACCTAAGATGATTTTGATTATAGTGTAAACCTTGAAAAGGGTGGATGAATCCCACTGAAACGCTAGATTAAAGTGTTAGGAATGAACCGAGTGTTATCAATTGATACATTATTGGTATTTTGGATTCATGAACCTAATACATATATAGAGGATCTTAAACGAGTTCCCATTTCATATAAGATTTATGAAACGAGTTATGAATTATTTAATTTTAACGAGCCTTTTGGCGAGTTAAAATTAAAAATAATTCATAACGAGTTTCATAAATCTTATATGGAATGGGAACGAGTTAAAGATCCTTTTTATCACATAACATTGCGATCAAATTAGTAAAAAATAATTCAGATGGACATAGAACCGCCACGACGTCAGACACACCTTAGCGCCAAAACGTCATAAAATATGTGACGTCGTAACGTCGCGTCTCACACATAACGTTGCGTATAAAAGAGTTCGTGTTTTACCTCTTTACAAAATAGCAATTTACGCCAACTTTTTAACAAACCAACAACAATGTTTTGTATAACGTGCATTATTTCTATGAGCTGTCACAAATAATAAGTTTATGACTCAGATCTGGGTGAATGTTTAATACATAAAATAGTTTCAGTTAATAAACTTGCGTAGTGTTACAGGTTTAACTCAACCAATCAAAATCGTTCCAGGTTGTATTACACGTGTGTCATACAATAGAATATTAAATGGGTGTTCGACAATGCTAACAAGGGACGTTATGTGATAAAATTATAATTATAGCTTATTATGGATATGATACATGTCCATGATTCATATATTACATAGGGATTTTCAGATGTCGAATTATTATGATATAATTACAGGGATATACTTACAATATTCACAATGACGTTAACGTGGCTGCGATGAGAGACACACACATATATAGAGGATATGTGTTTGTTTTGAGTGAATATAAGAGTTATTTTTATCGAGAAGTGAGAAAACTTACAGCTTCACGAGTGCTTTAGAACGAGTGAAACTATTGAGTTTTCTCACTATTTTACTGTAAAGTATATAATAAATTGTAATATGCATCCACGAAAGGTAATATGGTACATTTCAACATCGTAATGGCACAATTAACATGTACACGCATACATACATACATACTCGTACGTACATACATACATACATACATACATACATACAAACATACAATTAAAGCTCATATGAGCGGGATCCCAATTAAAATTAAGGGTTAACCAGCCAAACGCTATTTAAGCCGGAACTAATATCATTTGATATAATTCCAATCTAGACTCTATTGCGCCCATACATTTAGGACATCCTAGTGATTAAAAGGCGGAGTGACTTTAATCCTTAAAACTACATAAACACACAGTTGATAGAATCTGATTGATAAGTATATACGAATACATAAAATATATCGTGTTGTAATTCCCTTTGTATTTCCAAAGGTGTAAATTTGAAAATAACACCTGTCAGAATAAATGGTGTAAATGATCTCATCTCGCTGGTTAATTTAAACAGCTCGATGGGCTACGCCCATCTCGGTGTTTAAATCAACCAACTCGACGAGACCATACTCTATCTATTACTTATTAAATAAAACCTAACTGTTGGTGTTACACAAATATAAGATAAGTGGCGCCGTACTTTTTTTTGAACCTCTCGGTTATCGCGTTGACTTACTAATCCACAGAGTATACTTTCTATACTAGCCAGAACTAAATTGGCAGAATATTATGTCAGTGCATTGTACCATCAAAATACGTATACAAGTCGAGCAGAAAATGCAGAACATAGTAAACAAGTTGAGTAGGCGCGGCTTCGACAATTTACATAGAATGGTAAGACGCTGCCGAGTCATTATGTGTGTTCGTGCCAAGTCTTATAAACTTGGGAGTAAAAGTCATTGGAATAACATTCTATTTATCATGTAGATTGACCTCATTTTGTGTTTGATTTACTAGTTTTATATTTTATGCAGACGAACTACGCTTGTCGAGGACGCCACCTTATTGCTTTTTTCTTCATGTCTGTTTATGACGTCAGATAACGATGAACGCCAAGGTATACCGAATGCTTGACAAAGCAATATGGGTCAATAGGTCACCAATGGAAGATATATTGCACAGTATTGTCCCATGAAAAGAGACTAATTTAGCCAACTTTATATTTAGTACACCCGAGGTAGACTAATTACGCAAACCCGAAAGGATAATTGAGACCGTAAATCCAATAAACAATACCAGTAGATGTCTTTGTCATTCTATATTGCTGAGAAAAACGTAATTTGCCGGTGTTTCATTGGCTATTTTTTATATTTTGTAGACATCACCAATAGTTGCTGCCGCCATTTCTGTGTATGGAGAATTCGATATATATAGTGCAATATAGGAGTGTATATAAATACCAAACACCTTTTTTAAAACGACGTAGCCTATGGCGTAGCTAAATAATAGTTATTTTCTTTAGACATGTTAGACAAACACTTACATGTTATAACAATTAACTATTCAATTATATTTCTATATTTAAAAATGTAAGCATTTGTAATTTAAAAGTATGTATTGGTGTTATTACTAGTATTTCATCAATGGTACACTTTTGCTGTATTAGTTATTTTTAAAAGAATATATATGACATTTCAGAATTCTAATGATAGGCTATCCATGTGTCTTTCTTGGACATACATAATGCCTGAAAAGGGAATCGAATGTGTTCAGTCGTCAAGTATTATATGAATCATATAAAACAACTGCTTTAACGATATATTTGTAGCTGTCATCTGTATGTATTGTATATAAACCATGTTAACTGATACAAATAAGTTTAGCAAGTAAACTGCATGGCAAATTCATTTGCTATGCGTGACAGATATCATTAACAATATAATTAACATAATTTGCAGATATATACAGTGCATTGTGTTTGAAACGATATCTGCGAAAACAATAACAAAATGTTTTAATCTACCTGCTTTACAGATAGTATAATTTCGTTCGTATTTCAATGTAAAGGGAGGTAATTTCATTTTTTGTAAGCTTTGGTTCGTTATTGTATTATAATGACAAGGTTAGTATGCATGACTTTGCGTTTTTTTATAACTTAAAAACCAGAACTGTTACTTAGTAACGTTTAACCATGTTCTTTATCATATTTGTATTTTTAAATATGAAATATACCGTTTTAAATGGCTTCAGTGCTAAGTTTTACATATTGTTTCATATTTCAAGATGAACTTTAGTGTGTTTAAAGAACAACTGATTTGTCTGTAAACAGTAATTGTTTTAAAATTCAGTATCCTTTTCCATATATATTTAAACATAGTTCGAAATATGTTTTCCATAAATAATTTCAGACTTTCAAATCAATATGATAGAACACATCAGAGGTATAGATAACAATGTGTAATTGATATTATATATACATTGTGTACATAAAATTCTACATGGTCAAATTTAGTATAAATAACATAACGTATAATGTTAATAGCCATTATTATTGATGTGTAGTATTGTATAAGGTTACACGTTTGTGCAGTGTATCATACATACATGGTGGCATAATTCTCATGGCATAATATATCGTGTTATAATACTAAGTGTCAATCCCATATTCATCTTATAAAGTGTTATTTATCGTGTTATAATGTGTGTTGCCAGTATATTTATCATGTTATAACATATGCTGTTATAATATGTATGTATCATCGTGTTATGCTAATTCCCAGTATAAATGTGATGTTACATTGTTGAAAATAAATGAATAAATGATACTTATGCTTTTAATCTCCTTTTACACCCATTAAAAAAGAAGTGCAGACATGTACATGTTTATGAAAAAAAAAAAAAAAAAAAAAAAGTACATGTACATGTGTTTTAAATAGACGCCGTTAATGTTGCTTGTAAAAAGCAAAATGTGCATTTTTTTCTATAAAAACAGGTGAGTGTAACAAGTTTTGTAGTTCCAAGACGGTAGCCCTATTGGCATAGCTTTTGTGTTAGCTTTTATCACATACCTTGTCTTTTATTAATCTTTGTAATTGTTGTTTGTTACTGTGTGTAATGTGGTTGAATGTGAAGCATTGGACCTGTGTCGTTACAATGTATCGAATGTAGTTAATATATACATGTTTATAACGTGTCCTGTACCTTGTAAGTACCTTGTCAGTTATGTTTAAATGAGTGGTAAGAACGGTCACAACGGCATAATCCACAAACGGGGGTAGAGACCAACCGCTGATTCAGAGGTTCAGATATGACTGGTCTCCAACATTCCGATGTTAACCTAGCCATGATGCGCCAAAACAGTGGTTTAAACTCTCAGCGGCCACGTTTGCCACTGATCGTTTCACGGCGATCCCCTTTTGCCTACCATTTTGATGTCGCAGATATACGAGTATATGTCTATGTAATTGTTGTAATTTATGTGGGTTTTACTTGTGAAACGCAGGTTTCATAACCTCCGCTCCCTACAGGTTTCATAACCTCCGCTCCCTACTAAATTCCATTTTCTTTATTACGCCCATTGTTTTCTCGTTTAGGGTAAAGAATTGTGTTAGACACTGGGACCGTACACCGCTGGCCATGGAATGGTATGAAAATACCTCATCGAAGGTTCCGTGTTTACCGTCGTACGCATACCATCTTCGGGATGGCTCACATTTCTGTAAAATTATCATTTTAAATATTGAGTTTGCTCAACCCGGGGCTGGAGGGCGTGAACGGTAACAAGGACTTTTCGATACCATTCATAACAGTGTCAATCTAACCGAGACAGCAATTTGTTTTTATATTCATGGTGTTCGTCGATTTCAATCTGCTTTTAGTATTGCGTTCATCGCCTACATTTGCTCATAATACCACACAAACAAAACAGCGCCTGCGCCACAAGTACAAACCAGCACACATACGGTGTCTGGAAGAATGTAATATTGTATTCGTGTGCTGAGAACATATTTATAGACTGTTTCTATGAAATTTACATCTAATTCTTGTAGTAAAAAACAGTAATACAAGTTCGAAGCGCATGCGCGGATCATAATTTGTAGACTGTATCTCTAAAATTGACATGTAATTCAAGTAGCAGAAAATGCCTGAAATGCCTGTACACCAATTTGACTGCGTCCCGGTATTCTTACTAAAATTCAGCACACTCACATGCAAGTCAGTGACTCGTTTATTATAGTGACGTAACAATATAATTTAATAAACAAACAGCCGGCCCAGTGGGTCTATAAGTCATACTCTCTATAATCAGTATTAAATTAACGCTTCATATGTTCACATACAAATACATGCTATAAACATGATATATGTGATATTAATTAAAACGATCTCTTGAAAATAATTGTGTAAATAGAAATTATTATAAAATTATATGGATAAAATTTATATACAATTAATTTTATTTTAGAGTCACATGCACCCTACGTAACTAATACTAAAATAGTAAAGAAAGGTTCAAGGCCGCAAAGGGACCTTTACAATCATTAATTGTTGTTTGTTTCCAACGCGTATTTTTAGTTGACTGTTCAACTTGTATACCTACTTTAATGTCATACATTTTTACATATAAAAGAGTATAATAGTGGGCCTTTGGAAACGGCCGAACACGATAAATACGAAATATTGCCGTCTTGGTTTGACTGAGACTATTCATGAACGGTAGTGAAATATGCTTACTACCGTAAACGGCCCCTAGCCCCGGGTTGAACAGAACTCAATATGCATCAACTCAATAGTATATAAATATTGCATCCCAGTGAGGGTGACAGTGGATATTGTCACCCTGGGGGAAATAATGTCAACCGTGGCGAAGACAAGGTGACATTATTTTTCCGAAGGTTGACAATATCCACTGTCACCCTCACTTGGATGCAATATTTATTTTATTATACCGAACAAATGTGTTGATTGAAATTTAAATATACGAGAGGGGAAAATCGCAATAATGTTGTTTTTTTGGGTTTTTTTCAATTTATATTTTTATACCAGTTTGGATTTAAAGTAACAAATCTGCTCGCCACAATTTTATTGTCGTTTGGTAAACCAAGCGTCTTACGGTTGACATAACTTCAACTGTATTTTAATAAGCGTTCGCTGATTTCCAATTGCCAAAGCGTGTCGTTATTGGAAAAAAAAACAACCTATTTTTATACTTCCCGTGACGTCACAATCGTGTAACAGTAAAACTTGTTACCGGCGAACAGTAAAAATTGCTTCACGCTAAGGGTATGGGCAACTTATACAGGAGTGTAATACAAAATGTTAACCATCCCGAAGATGGCATGCATATGGCGGTGAACATGCTATTTAAAATCTTTTTTGGAGCGCTTTAGGAATCAACCGTTCTTTGCAGTGTGTTTGTGCGATATATACAACAAACCAGTGATACAAAGTATCACAAGCCGATCAAACAGTTACGAAAACAGTAAAGACGAATGAATATAATAAAAATAAACGAATAGTGTGTAGATATTAGAATTATTTTATTTGTAATTGTCAGCAATCAAAACACATTTATTATGAAAGATTTTAGGACTGGATAAACTAGTCATCATGAGACAAAATGAACATGTTTTTAATGTTGGCATTTGTGTTGTATAATGTTTGAATATGAATATGATATACATCTGAAATATTATGTGTAATGGATCACTAAATAGAATGTTGTTTCATGGTTAGAATATGAAGAATGTGTACATGTAAATTGTCATACATGTACATATAATAAACAAGACAACTTAATAATAAAATAATATCAATTGGATTGAACGATTAGCGTCTGTGAAGGTAATTTCAGTGTTTAGCAATGTAAATTTACAATAGAAGAGATGGTTTAATGTTAGATGTTTTTTATTATTGAAATCTGATCAGTAGTTCATGAGAATAAGTAGCAGTGGAGAAACCCGATTCAAACACTCTAAAAGATGCTTCAGTTAAAGTTTCATCAACTTTGTTTAATGATTGAAAAGGGGTTGCTTATTACAGCACCAACAAGAGATAAATATATAGTTGTACTCCCAAACAGTTAGTAATATTCAAACACGATTTTCTTCTTATAATTATTATTTATTATTGAACAAATGCAAGTTATGTAGAAAAACTAACGGGGTGCCGCGAGGTTTTAAAAAATCAAGAAGTGCAGTTTGTCCCTTCAGTGAAGTTTAACAATGAAGTTTAACATCAATAAATAATCAGCGACGATACCGATTTGGAACCAGCGGTATTCGTGTGCTGAGAACAGATTTATAGACTGTACATGTATCTCTGAAATTCACATCTAATTCAGTTATACCAGTTCTACGCGCATGCGCAGATCATAATTTGTAGACTGTATCTCTAAAATTGATATGTAATTCAAGTAGTAGAAAATCCATGAAATGCCTGTATACCAATTTGACTGCGTCCCGGTATTCATATTAAAATAGTTGTTTTATGAACAGTAAAATGACGTTGATACACATCCTTGAGGCTCCGCCAATAAATAGTATACAACAGTTTTAATAGTGGTATTGTTTTGCTTTATAACGTGAGACGATAATTAACCGACATAATTGACTGAGTATATGAAATATATATTTTATTTTCACAAATATCTCAGTATGTAAGTATGTTAGCGTCATAACTCAAGTTTGCATGTACTGAGTATAAACTGCATACGTAAACAAGCAGCAAGCATATCGTGAGGTTAAATGGACACACGATAGCCTGGGGATATACACTAAAAGGCTTCCCGTAACCATTTCTATGTCGTCGTTATCCTGACACGAACTGTACTTTTGCTAATTTGTGGTCTGATTTATTGAACCATACCTAGTTAGCGTCATAACTCAAGTTTGCTTGTACTGAGTATAAACTGCATACGTAAACAAGCAGCTAGCATATCGTGATGTTAAATGGACACACGATAGCCTGGGGATATCCACTAAAAGGCTTCCCGTAACCATTTCTATGTCGTCGTTATCCTGGCACGAATGGTACTTTTGCTAATTTGTGGTCTGATTTATTGAACCATACTTTTACGTAATGACATAAAAAATATATATTTTGTCGCAGATTTGTTCATGCATTGCTATGAGAGATTTCATGCTGAGTCTTTCACCAAATACACAGCGAGATGTAAGTGAAGCTTTTAATGGCAACTCTGGATGACATATTTACCACTAACAATCCTTTCGTTTCTACTATCAAAAAAGAAATAATTTTAGCTTTGATATTAAAGTATAACGAACTGTGCAACCCGCAAATTGTCGCAGATTTGTTTTTATATTGCTATGAGAAATATAAAAAGATCGGACAGGGAAAATAGCATTTAAGGAGGACAGTCAACCACAAAACACAGAAACAAACACGCAAACAGACAAACAAGAAGCAAAAGTAATAATAAATGCAAACGACATCACAAACACAAAAGGGTTGACAATAAGGCTACCGCCTTGGAACGGTCAGTGGCAAAGTAGGCCACTGGGGGTTTAAACCAGTTTTAGGGTGCACCAAACCCTCACACTTACCCTACTGTCATCCCATTAAAACAGGACAGTGTAAATAAAGAAATCCCCGCCATGATCTAATCTTTATCCAACAAGGCAGCATCAGTAGGCAATATAAGTAAAACACAAATTTGCTCGTGTAAATATAATATAATACAAAAAAACAATAGCCTAGAAAGCCACAATGAGATATTTCATGTTGAGTCCTTCACCAGATATCCAGGGTGTTGTTATTGACGCTTTTAATGTCACCTCTCGGTATCTGGATGACATATTGAACATTGATACTTCTCGGTATCTGGATGACATATTGAACATTGATAACCCTTTCTTTTCTGCTATAGTTAATAATATATACCCTAAAGAACTTCAACTTAATAAAAACTAACATTTTCGGATTTTAATGCTTCTTTTCTCGATTTATATCTCTCTATTGAAAATGGTGAAATAATTAGCAAAATTGATGACAAGAGAGATGATTTTAATTTTTATATTGTTAATTATATCCATTTAGATGGGGATGACTTCTTATCGGGTCTATGAGTCTCAACTTATTCGTTTTCCTAGAGCTTGTACTCGAGTTGAGGACTTTAATATTCGTAATCTCTGCATTACTAAATCGTTACCATAAACTTCGTAAAACCTTTGCAAAATTTTCTTATTGTAACCCTGATCTTCTTTCCAAATATAAAAGTAATTTAAGAACTCTTCTGCGACAAGGACTACCACAACGGGACTTCTATGGTGATGTGATTTACAAACTTCGTAAGATTCTTGGTCATGATCACTTTCATACTATCTTCGTTAAACTTGTTAAAAGGTGTATTCAACGAGATTATGACCCTATGATTTTGCAACGTACTGCATGCTTGGTGGCAGACCCATTTACAGTTTGTCACTCTGCTTTCCTCTTTAATTGTACAATGACCGGACAGGCTTTTGACCCTATGACGACATTCTATCAAAAGCCCAAAAGGACGGTGTCGTTTGATGTTTGTCTGCGGTCTTCTTTTGTCGTGCCCTCAATGGTTTATTCTCTTGTTGCTCTGGCTTCTGCCAAGTCATCGAGTACCTTCTTTGTGGCTTTCTAGGCTGTTGTTTTAATGCCCCGGAAGGGGTTTCGGGGGCATATAGTAATCGCACCATCCGTCCGGCAGTCCGTCCGTCAGTCCGCAGTTCGTGTCCGGACTGTACCTTCAAAACCCCTGCATTGATTTTTAATTAACTTAGCACAAGTGATCATCATAACAAGACGATGTGTCGCGCCCAGGTCCGTACCTCAAAGGGCACGGTCACAATTGCCGTTCATAGGTCAAAAACAGGTACCCAATTTCGTGTCCGGACCGTAACGTCACAACCCCTAATAACTTGGCACAAGTGATCATAACAATGGTCATAACAAGATGATGTGTCGCGCGCAATACACAGGCCCGTACCTCAAAGGTCAAGGTCACACTTGCAGTTCATAGGTCAAAAACAGGTACGCAATTTCGTGTCCGGACCGTAACGTTACAACCCCTGCAGGGATATTTAATAACTTGGCACAAGTGATAACCATAACAAGACGATGTGTCGCGCGCAAAATCCAGGTCTTCAAGGTCAAGGTCACACTTGGAGGTCAAAAGTCAAATCGTGTCCGGTCAATAACGTTTGCATGCCTGAACGGATTTTCAAATAACTAAGCACAAGTGCTCACCACAAACAAATGACGTGTCGCGCACAAAATCCAGGTCCAAGGGTCCAAGGTCAATGTAATACTTAGAGGTCAAAGGTCACTTCGGGGACATTTGTCACTTACAGTGATATTTCTTGTTTTGTATTTATATATACACGAGCATCTTTGTGTTTTACTTATATTGCCTATTAATGCTGCCTTGTTGGTTAGAGAATAGTTCATGATTTCTTAATTTACATTGTCCCGTTTAATTGGGATGACAGTAGGGTAAGTGTGAGGTTTGATGTACCCTAGAACCTGGTTTAAACCCCCACTGACCGTTCCAGGGCGGTATGCCTACTGTCAACCCTTTTTGTGTTTGTGTCGTCATATGCCTTTATAATTAGTATTGACATTCTTGTTTGTCTGTTTGCGTGTTTTTGGGTTTACTGTGTTCTGTAAAAACTGCATTTCCTGTTCGATTTTTATACATACTTTTGTTTATTATCCCCACTTAGATGGAGAGGTTCCCCGAGCTAATTCTTATGGGGTCTATGTTTCTTATCTTATTCACTTTCCCAGAGCTTGTGGTTGTGTTGAGGACTTTAATATAAATAATATCTCTATAACTATGAAGCTACTCCAGGACTACCGTTATCATAAACTTCGAAAAACATTTGCAAAATGTTGTTATCGTAACCCTGATCTACTTTTAAAATATAAAAGTTAATTTAAGAATTCGACAATATGTCTTCTGTGGTGATGTGATTTACAAACTTCGTGAGATCCTTGGTCATAATCAATATCATACATCTTTATCAAAAGAGGTAATTATCCTATTACTTTGTAACGCAAGGCATGTTTAGTGGTTGACCCATTTACAGATGTTACGTTCACAAAAAAAAAAGTTGTTCTGCTGCTTTATAGATTTCACACAGGCATTTGACTCCATATGGAGAATAGGCCTATGACGAAAACTCCTAAATAATGAAATTAAAGGCAAATTCTTCCGTATAATATATAACATGTATCAAAACATTAAATCATGTGTGTCCATAAACAACGACACCTCGAATTTCTTTGTGAGTCAATGCGGAGTCCGTCAAGGTGAAAATTTATCACCGATAATGTTTGCTATCTTTTTAAATGACTTACAGGCGTATTTGCTTAGCACAGGCATAGAAGGAATTAGAGTTGAACCCCAAATAAATGTCTTTATAAAGATTATAATACTACTATATGCTGACGATACCATTATTCTAGGTGAGAACCCCGAAAGTTTCCAATTAAGTCTAAATAAATTCCACGAGTATTGTCTATCGTGGAAATTAAAAGTAAATTACAGCAAATCTAAAATAATTGTCTTTGGTGCTTGAAACACAAACCGTTTCTCATTTAACATAGGACCGGAAAAAATCGAAATAACAAATAAATTCAAATACCTAGGAGTACTATTTACTAACTCGGGTAGCTTTCTAAACACAAGAAAACACTTGGCCGAACGAGCCAAGAAAGCGTCATTTCTACTTTATCGGAGAATCAATAACTAGACCTACCCTTAGACCTCCAACTTAAGTTATTCGACCAAACAATTCTACCAATATTAACCTACAATTGCGAAGTTTGGGGATATGAAAACTTAGATA
Source organism: Cyrtodaria siliqua (assembly GCA_037043455.1). NCBI lineage: Eukaryota > Metazoa > Mollusca > Bivalvia > Adapedonta > Hiatellidae > Cyrtodaria > Cyrtodaria siliqua. The sequence continues at coordinate 90,579 of JAWPHD010002565.1, forward strand.
TAATAGAACGTGTACATACTGATTTTTTAAAAAGAATTACAAACAGTAAAAAAAGCACCCCTTCTTACATGCTAAATGCGGAATTAGGCAGACACCCAATCGCAGTCACTATACAAACGAGAATGATAAACTTTTGGAATAAATTGATCCTAGGTAAACAAACAAAACTTAGTTACTTATGTTATGAATCAATGGTTAATTCAGCTAATTACGAATACAAGTGGCTAAAATACATTAAAAATATACTTAACAACACAGGAAATTCCGATATTTGGACTAATCGCCATTTATTGCAAAGCAAATATGTCCATCGATCCATTGAAAAAACTTTAATCGACCAATTTACACAATCATGGAGGGCAGACCTACAAAATTCGTCCAAAGGGCGTAATTATAACCTATTCAAAGACGACCTTTCATTTGAACCATATCTAAAGTTACCGAGAAACTACTATAATAATGTATTCAAATTCCGAACAACTAACCATAGATTTCCTGTCGAAACTGGTAGGTTTGAGAATATCCCGTACAACTTAAGGCGCTGTACTCTGTGTGACTCTGATATTGGCGACGAATTTCACTATCTCTTAAAGTGTCCTCATTTCGACCCTCTGCGTAAAAAGTACATTCCACGGTATTTTTACCGTCACGCTAATGTTATAAAATTTAAGGAGCTTCTAACTCATTCGTCAACCAAAATACAAATCAGTCTATGTGTCTTTGTCCAAATTCTATTACAAACTGTTAAACAATAAGTATATAAATATATATATTTACATGCTTCACATTTGAAGCTGCAATGTTATCCCCCTAACTTTTCCCACCATATCAAGTGGGGATTGTGTTATCCTTTTTAATTCAAAATTAGTAATTGTATAATTTGTTGTATGCATAATAATTCTCTCATGTTGTAACTCATGTTGCCTGAGATTGTACATAATAAAAGATTGTTCTGTTCTGTTCTGTTCTGTACAGTTCGCCACTATGCTTTCCTCTTTGATTGTGCGATGCCCGGACGGATTATAGACCCTATCATGGCGTCTACCTAATTCAGCAAAGGGCGGTAGTGTTGATGTTTGTCTTAACGGTTTGTTCTCTTCTGCTCTAGCTTTTGCTAAGGCAAAGAGTACTTGCTTTATGGCATCTAGGCTTTTTTTTTACTATATATAAGATCAAATATAAATTATCAAGACTAAGAAATAGTTTGACGATTTATATTTGATCTTAGATATTGTACTATTTACACTGTTCATTGCGCTTCCTGACAAAGAGATATACTGTCATGCTTGAATCTAGTATTCCCGTTTTTGACACATTGCCGTAAACTAAATATTATGCTTTTCTAATTCAGTCATATCACTTTATAAACATTTAACTCATACTAGCAGACAAACCTGCAAAAGTGGCAATACTCACTGTAGGGAATCGACTAACGTCACGTGGTATTTTATGATAGGTACCACGGTTTTTTACGGTGTTTTGGCCTCGTTTCAGGTAAGAAAAATATTAATCACTCATTCCATAGTGCGTCAATTTTGATTTGGAAAACGGCATAGAACCCAGAAAAATATGCTGAATCCACGACTATAAAGTTCATAAACGAGACTGATGCCGTTTTGAAGATTACTTCAGAAACATTTTCAAATCAACACAATAATTCAGTGATAACAACCACGCTCTACTGCCAAAGTAGCTCCGTTTTCCATTGGTTCAAGTCTTCTTGTGTTAATAGCTTTTATTTAGATATAACATTTCAATATTAAACGAGTTATACATTGATTTAAAACAAAAGTGGATAATCTGAGATGAAAAGAAGGAAAATGAAAGATGATATCGTCCACGCATAATAATTTATATGATATCGCCCACATCAAGTTTATTGTTACGTTGTAAGCAAGGGTTCTTAAATGTATTTGTTATATGCAATGGTTCTTAATCGTTTATTTTTAACGTAGTTTATCACAAACTTAGGAAATAGATGTTATTTCCCATATATCGGGACCCTCCATTTGCATATATAATAAGAAGAACAGACGATATTGAAATGTAAATATTTCCGACTTCTTCAATTTAATAATTTTAAATCGTAATTGGTGTGAAACGAGGACAAGTGGCTTTCTACTTGCATTAATTACAGTAATTTTCCATCTTACTGTCGTTTAAATGTCACGTTAATTTATTTATTTATAACATTCAGGTACTAATTCAATCAACTATACAATCAATAAGAGTGACATTTAATCTTTTTATATTTTTAGTTGAATAATACCAAGTGTGCACTGGTATGTAGGCACTGTGGTATCTCCTTGACTAGCAAAGGAGGGCTTCGAACACACGACATTCGACATGTGGGTCAAGGAACGTATACCTGCTGTGACAAGATGTTCTATAGTGCTGCAAACTTACAACGCCACCAGTAAGTAAATATTGCTAATAGTTGAGTCTACCTTTTGTTTTGTACAAACATATTACGTTTTGACATAGTTTACGAGTACTTCATGTAAACTCGATAATTATTGACGAGGTTTCGTAAACTTCGCTATTAAAACAAACTGAGCGCATGACCCAGTTACTTATGAAAAATAAATATCACATCCACACGGTCACGAGAAAAACCCTGTTCTGTATTACTATGGGCGCATTTTCTGTAACCGTTCAATCTCTCTCTCAGTCTCTCTCTCTCTCGCTCTCTCTCTCTCTCTCTCTCTCAATACTAAACGACACATGATCGCGTGTGCGATGATGATATTGTAAGATATCTATGTAGTATGTATACTCCACACATTTTACGCTTTCATAAAAAAAATCTAATAAGTCCTCATCTTTTATTTTACTTTAAGGTGTGCAGTACATAAAGCGGAGAAGAAACACGTGTGTGTCAAGTGTGGTAAGGCCTTTGCCATGAATGCAGATTTACAAAACATCGAAGAAGGGAAGAGGGAACTGGTTTGAAATGCGATGTGTGTGGCATGGTTCTCTCTGACAATCAAAACTAAAAGATCACATGGATAAGCATAATAATAATAAAAGTCACCATTGTCCTGTGTGCAATAAAGCATTTAGATATGCATCACATTTGAGCAGGCACAATACTGTACACACATGCAAAATGCTGACTGGATGCAAAACATACAAGTTTTACAATTTCGCAATTACTCTTTGTAATTACAATTTTGTATTAGTTAACCGCATCTTTTATTCAATCAATATGGATTTACTGTAATAATTATACTTCAAAATGTAACCGGGAGTTCTGGAGCTACCTTTTATGTCACGTGACTACATGTACCAGTGATTTATAATGATTGTGTTAATCTGTGATTTATAATGATTGTTCTGATAGGATTTAAAAAGATTGTTCTGATCTGTGATTGATAATGATTGATATGATCTGTGATTGATAATGATTGATATGATCTGTGATTAATAATGAGTGTGCTGATCTGTGATTTAAAAGGATTGTTGCTTACTTACATGTACACACTGATTCTTTTTTTTTTAATTAACGATACCGTTTTTGTAATTTTTTTAAGTAAATACGTACTCCACATTGACCTAAGAAATTAAATGTTTCTTAAATAACACGCGAGACATATGAATCCACGGGTTTTTTCTTCTTTTATTTATCTATTTGTCCTTGTTTTGCTAACAGTTGTTAGCATTGACTGCCATTGTTATTATTTATAATCACGTTGATATCTATTGTTCGTCATGCGGTAGCAATATCGTTGTGCATTTTATTATCTTAATAAATAAATAAATAAAACTGAGTATATTGTCAGCAGTGTTTTTATTATGTGTATCTTATATATAACGTTAAGCAACGAATGCAATCTGTTTTGCTAAGCTATCTTGCTCAAACTATTAGTTAGAAGGTAGTGCGGCATTAAATGTTAACATATATAAGCTCAACATGTTATTTTTGAATGTTTTTTTTTTGAAGAGAATGTAGGCATACAGACACACTAATTAGTATTGATAGTTCGGATAAACTTGGAAACATGTGAAATAATTTTGAAAATTGGATGATAAACAAAGAAGATGTGATCATTTGTTGGTTGGTCAAACATCGATAAGGGAGCCGCCATTTTAAGAACGATGACGTTATAGTCCTAAGTTACCATATATGGCATAATGATCAATGTCATTTAAGCAAAGAAACTCACTGCAAATTAATGCAAAAGGCTTTACTGGTCTTATAATTAGTACTATAGTCCTATTACTTTTCATACAGTTGTTGTTATTTTCCCCAATAAATCAGTAAATTATCATATTTATAAAATGAAAAATAATGCCATAATTATTAAGATGGCGGTTTTGATAATTCTTTTCCAAGATTTTACCGAAGTTTCAGAAATTTCATAGTAGTCGGGGATTTGAACGGTGTCATTTTTCTTTTCTTTGGTTTGTACTTTGAAGGTGTTACTGTCGCTGGAGATGAACCTGAGGTTGGTGGCTGCAATAACTCTTCCATTTGAAACCAACGTACGCGTTCTTGTGTGCATCGTGCTGGGCTCTTTTTTCTTTTGGGGCGATGTTGCTATAGAGAACGCTTCCTTCTTGCCATTGGTTCTGTTAATTATCCTATGGCCTGCATAAAAGAAAAAAATGTGTCCTGAGCAACTACATACTCTTTATAAAAAATATCGCCTGACCTTGTATGAAATATAGTAATTAAAAAAATGCGAACGCACTTGCGCTTAAGAAGCGTTAAGAAAAATAATAGTGTATGTGTCTGTTATTTGCTGTTATCTTAATGCGTTGGCGATATCATGCAAATTATCGACCGTGGGCGATATCATGTAAAAATTATTGTGCGTGGGCGATACCGTATAAATTACTCCGCGTGGGCGATATCATATTTCCATTTGCTTTCTTTTCATCTCAAATTATCTGCTTTTGTTTTAAATCAATATATAACTCGTTTAATATTGAAATGCTATATCTAAATAAAAGCTATGAACACAAGAAACTTGAAACAATCGAAAACGGAGCTACTTTGGCAGAAGAGCGTGGTTGTTATCACTGAATTATTGTGTTGTTTTGAAAATGTTTCTGAGGTAATCTTCAAAACGGCATCAGTCTCGTTTATGAACTTTATAGTCGTGGATTCAGCATATGTTTTTGGGTCGTGCCGTTTTCCAAATCAAATTGACGCTCTATGGAATGAGTAATTAAGATTTTTCTTACCTGAAACGAGGCCAAAACACCGTAAAAAACCGTGGTACCTATCATAAAAAAAACACGTGACTTCAGTCGATTCCCCGCAGTATAGTTAGACGTTTGCGTATTGCACTACTCCTCTCAAGGACAAAGGTACTGTAGTTAAATATATGCGATTACACCTTTGTCTACGTTCGTTTCGTTCTATATTTCATTTCGTGAATAAAGCTTCTAACAAGAGAGGAATATTGATTAGACTATGTTTTGGATATCTTTTATATATGTTTGTACATATGTTCATGTTCTATGGTTTTCGTTTTCCAATATTTCATACATCACCTTCTTTGTCATGCATTGTTTGCACAGTCATGATATTATATTATGTAATCTCTGTAATGGAGGAAATAAAATAAAATAAATAAATAAATAAATAAATAAATAAATAAATAAATAAATAAATAAATAAAAAAATAAATAAATAAATAAATTAGTTAATTAATTAATTAATTAATTAAATAAATAAATGAATCAATAATAAATAAATAAATAAATGAATATAAATAAATAAATAAGAGTGGTGAGGTTTAGTGCACTCTATAACCTGGTTTAATCCCCCAGCGGCCTCCTCTGCCAATGACCGTTCCAAGGCAGTATTCCTCCTATTGTCAACCCTGGCCGCCTGTGGTCCATAAATGCTACATTGCCTGTTTGACTTGTATATCTACTTTCATAGACGTATAATGACGCAAACCGAGTGGTTTAATAGCTTCTACATAAAGAACAACCGTTTAATATAGATATAAAAACCGAACAGGAGAGGTAGAATTCAGTCAACCACAAACACACACAGAAACAAAAAAAAAAGCTAGATATAAAAATGAATAAAAGGCATCACAAACACAAAAGGGTTGACAATAGAGCTACCGCCATGGAACGGCCAGTGGCAAAAAAGGTTACTTGGGGTTTAAACCAGGTTCTGGGGTGCACCAAACCTCACAATTACCCTATTGTCATCCCCAAAAAACGGGACAGTGTAAATAAAGAAATCCCCGCCATGTTAATTTTACTTTGTACCAATTTAATATATGACTGTTTAATTATGTATATATGCATTATAGCTCCATTATGATCATATAACGAACACTGGATCTATTTCGGACTACCTTTTACTTTGAAATGTTGTAAGACTGTACGATATATCAATGGAATATATGCTCGTGATCCGGGAAAGTGCGCAAACTGGCTGATGTCAAACAATGACGTAAATCATAACCGATTTGTATATAATTTTAGAAAAATACGCTGTTAAAGGACCTAAGTCCACGAATGGGGAAATTGGCCTTATAAACATAAAAGTAAGAAAATACAAATATCAATTTCAGATGCAATGCCGTTTTTTACACATTTGAATTTGAATTTATTAGAAACAATACTATTTATATACTCTGGCTCTAGCAAGAATGTTTTATGCGCATACTTATCTCCATAGCGACTCACGATTTCTCCAATGGCCAGTAAATTGAGAATGGTCAAATCATTGTTGTGCATCAAGCGAAAATTAATAAAATTATAAAATGGTCGATACATGCGCTCTATAGAAAAATAGCATCGTTTCTTCCCCATAAAATGGCAATTTTCGCTCAGTTTTGCTAATTGTTAAATTCAGTTGGGCTTTGTCAGACTTAAAATCATACTGTATGCATGTGTGTTAATAGACGTTTGTTTACTGGCGTTAGAAACGTATCTATAACGACTAAAGGAACACACTCAAACTCCGCTCGGCGGCTCGAGCGTTTGGCATCTACAAAGGTAAACAAACACAACATTTTGGATTTTTCTCGGAATTAATTCCAATTTAACAATGAGAAGAAAGAAGAAAAAGTGACTGAAAAAATTGTTTACTTGCGTATTGTGTCGTTTGGTAAAGATAAAGATCTACCCCACATTGTACCTAGTAGATCACGAACAAACGTAGAGCATAAAATACATGAAAATATGGCATTAGTAATACACTACAGACTATACGCTTTTGATTGTAAATCTGTATTCTAAAAATAAATTGCTATTGCAGTAATATGATTGCCTTAAACGTAGCATTAAAATTACTTAATGTAAAGAACACGTTGACTAACGTACCCGTAATGGCCCGAACCGTTTATGGTGGGAAAAAAAACCCGTCCCCGCGCCCTTCCTTCTTCAATTTTCGATTTCGTGATTAAGGCCGGTCAAAATGGGAAAATACAACGTATAATATGGATACTAGCACAGTCGCATTATAGCGACTTGATATATGGCCCACTTGTACGTGGGTGAGCGCGTAAGCTAGTATATGGATGCATAAATGAGTATGCGTATGTATGCGTACATGTATATATGTGTGTTTGTGTGCGAGTATGGGTGTTTATATATGTATTTATAGAATTGTTGTTCCCTTTGTCACGTTTTATATGCTATTTTGAAATTACATATTTGCCATAATGTCATTACTCGATATGTCTCACCATAATTGTAGTATGATAATCTCCCAAGTGGAGGAAATAAAGTTCATCATCATCATCAACTAGCTAATTTTTTCAAAGAGGACATTCAACATTTATGAATTTCTTGTTGCAAGTGTGTGTGTCAAGTAGCGTGATTAAAACGTCTACAACATCACAGTTGTGTCCTTTCTCTAATAAACTGCAACTTTTTGTTTACAAAACATCTTGGGATTTCTTTGGAATATTATGTGAAATTAAGTGTGCAGTATATACAATATATAGCGGAAATTCCCGTGTTGCGATTCTTTTGCGTTTCAGTATATACTATTTGCAGTAGTCTACAGCAGAGAATTATAATGGAAACAGAAAACACAAAATAAACCTATTCACATTTAAAACAAGGGGAATAACTACCGCAGCGAAAAATTAAAACGTTAAATAGTACAAATTGTATGTCTTGCTGTACGTAAATGTAACTAATATTATGGCACACAAAAATGTCGATTGCGCAGGTTATTTACTTTTATACAAGTTTACAAAAAAAATGCGAATACGAATTTTAATGGTATTTAAAATGCATCATTTACAAGTAAATACTTTTTTATAGCCAAAAGATGACATTTATAGTACCAGTTTGAATGTAAAGTTATGTTTTACTGAGGAGTCAGGACTATTTCTTCTTTCATACTATTTTTATTTACAATCTCCTATTACTTCAATTTTACTAACAATTATTACATACCACTTTATTTCCATTTTGGTATTAAATTTCATTGTTCAATGTATTTATATATTTATCGTTTTTACGCTATGATATGTTACATTATTCTATACCTAATTTATACGTCCAATCGTAGACGCTCATTCGAATCACGTGACCGTACAATATATTCCCGTATCGGGACGCACGCGCGTACAAAATAACCCGTATTCTTTTCGTATTGTACGATTCACAGGTCGAGGTATAGAATAAAAAGTCGAGGTATAGAATAAAAAGATCATTTAACAGTGTTCTGTACAATACGGAATATATTTGGACTCGTACACAGCTTGGAAAATCATATTGGACTCGCCTAGCGGCTCGTCCAATATGATTTTCCAAGCTGTGTACTCGTCCAAATATATATCCGTATTGTACAGAACACTGTTAAATAACCTATAATAATTACCCGTTACGCATCAATACTTCAGATATTTGAATTACTGAGTCACGAGCTTAAAGAAACTAACCCGCCAAATAACGGCAAAATTACACTACAAAACTGTTAATCAAAACTCTATCCTGATGTTCATATGATATAATAATGTATATATGCCGATTAAAAGTTTAGGTTTATTAACAAGTTATTAAGATACCCGTAATTGAATATAAGTAAAATGAATTATGAGTTGGTAACACTTAATTTGGCGCTCATGTTTTGCGGTTGGGCCCGGCTGGTTAAAGCCGTTTATATTGCGTCTACAGAGCTTGGATTTTAGGCATATGTATAAATATACCTCGTCGTCTGTAGGTTTAGAAATGGTGTACATATTTTGTCAAATTTGCTGTTGTTGGCGGGATAGCTACTTTAATAAAGCACACGTAAAACTATAATTTCATTTATAGGGTTTGCGATGTTTTATTTGCACTTTGTAGATAACGTCCATGAAACAAGTTGTTCGAAACTTCTTTTACATGCTAATTATACGTGAATACATACTTCATTGATTGAAACCTATCCGTCCGTGAACGATGCATTTGATCTATAGTCATGGTAACCCAATTCACATTTTCAATAACTACTGTTACACCGAATCACAAAACTAGACCAGTACCCACTCTGATTTACCTACAGCATATATCTCAGTATTTTTGTAATGTAGAACAGTCTTAAAGATGTTTCTGCCTATGTAATTTAATGTTTATCAAGAAAATAAAAACTTCCAATATATTCCGATAGATACCATAAAAAAATCGTACAATACTCGTTCAAATACTATAGTAATAAAAACGACACGCAATAAAGAGACGAGACTACTGTTTAAGCATGAACATGTCAAGTAGGCAACACTCAAGTGACGCGTTCAAGCCTATTTTATGAGGCAAAGGTCTTACACTAACCCTGATCTGATTCCATTTATTTTATTGCATACTATTAGACAGTGTCAATGAAACTATCCATTGAGCGGATCTGATTCCATTGATGTTATTAAAGAGACATTGTTAATGAAAGTGGATGCAACATGAACCATAAGCAGAACCATAAGCAGAGGAGACAAACTCCAGTCACGAACAGAACGTCTTTTCTCATCAGACACATTATTACCCATGCTATCCAGAAGATTTAACAGCTAACATGGCAAGATCTCGCTCAATGTTGTATACTTACCTTGTAATGAATAATACACCATAACCTTTGTAATATTAGTACCTGCTACGTGTTATGATCATAACGACATACTAGATATACGCATTACTCAGAGACTAAGTCTCGTTGTGTTGATTCGAATCTAGATATGCTCGCCGTATTTCCAAAGTTGTCCATTGGAAAACCACGTTTTTTTGTCCTCTATATCAATTCTTCACCTTCGAGGAAGTCTCTCGTGTTAGCAAGTGCATTACAAGAATGAGATTACAAATACACTCGTCGTTAGTTTTTGCCGTGTGTACTTACAAGAGTGCGTTGCACAAGTGAAAACCCAAAGGAAATTTTTACTTTAACATTTGACTGTGTCGCTGTTTATTGCAATTAAAGCGTGCTAAAGGAAACAAAGTCATTTAGCCATGGGCACTTAACGAAACCCATTAGAGACGGTGAAATAAAATCATAGATCCAGCTGTATTATATGTAGAAGTAGACAACTGTGTATAAACGGTCTTAGCAGGTGTGACAAAATAAAGCACCTAGAATAGGGAAGGGCGTAACTAATGTTAAACGTGTGACATGACCGTTTTGACATTATTAGTTATTAGGATTCTTGACAGGGGACATGGGCTCACATTCCCTGCCCGGAAATTATAGTCACCCGAGCCGTTAGGCGAGGGGGAATATATATTTCCAGGCAGGGAATGTGAGCCCATGTTCCCTGTCAAGAATCCTAATAACGAATTTGTCATACTTCAAAGTTTTAACCAATTATTTAAGAAAAAAACCGGCTAAAAATACGATTTAATTTTTATTGCGCCAATTTCCCCCTAACGTGCCTTTAACTAGACGTTGTTTACTTTCGTGACGTCATCGCTCTAACGTCTTAAATTTGGCGGATTTTTTAATAAAATAAACGTATTTTGTCACTATGTTAATGTTTTATTACATATAAAATTGCCAAAAAAAATACACTTACGATTATTTCAGACTGTTACACACAGTGGAACGCCCAAAAAAGCCATGGGAAGGAAACAATCGGCGATTACCAAAACGAATCGGCAACGTTATCGTCGCCATTTTGTTTTTGTGTATTCGAGTAATGGGTTATCTAAGGGGAATTCGTCCCATGTTCACGTCGCGAGACGTAGACATGGGCTCATGTCTACGGCGCATTGACCAATGAAATCCTGAGGATTTTCTTTGCAGTATGACAAGTGTTTATGTTTGGCAATGCCATATTGTTGAAACATAACCTTCCCATGATACTTATATCAGAAGACATTGTACATTAAACATGTGCATGTATTATCTTTAACCGTACTGGAGCAATTGCAAAATGACTGATGTACATAATGCGTGTGTATCGTGAACAGTATCATAGTGACTGTATTTTTTGGTCAAGAAAATGATTTTCTGAAATTATATTAAATGCATTGAAAATGCATACAATAGAGTGTGTCCATAAGAATGGAATAAATATAGTTCATGCTTGTGTTTATGATGTGCTTGTTTTGAATGAATTGAATGTATGATGGTTTAATAAAGTTCAAAAATGAGCTGAGATAAAAAAAAAATGCATGCATGACCATTAAGAAGAAAATACTATGTCATTATTTTTTCATTGTTACATTATTGGAGAGGGGTACATATGTATGGTTACACGTTCATTAATGTACATTTAAGTAAGAAATGTATGAGATTAGTGGATGAAGCATACCATTAAAGAAATTGAGTCTAACAATACATATATTTTACGATTTACTAGGTTACAAGTACAAAATAATCAAACACGAAATCGTCCGGACGTCACTTTTAAAAAAGATAGCGTTATTTGTTAGGGAACGTGGATTAACCATATCACACTAGGCTTGCAGCAACTACAATATTAATAAACACCACAGATATATTTACAGCCTTTTAAATAAACGAATTGTCGTAGGTTAACATTTTAACAGTTTCATGTAGATCGTTTTTGTCATATGTATATGTGTATATATAAGATAATACGTTTTGTTTTGTGTATTTTTGAAGTGACACATGCAATTTAAAGTATGAAATATAAATTCCAAGAAAGTCAACATCATGTGCTTTGTGTTCTCAATTGAATAATTACGACCTAGTATTGATATAATGATAAATCTTTAGGTTGTATATCTATGGGTCTGCCAAATTTTATTAAAACTACTAAAACACTTGTCGTATAAAAATACAGCAATCACAAGCTTTCAACAGACTGGTTAGGACTCTTAGACATGCATACATTTTACCTAAATGCATTTGTTAAAGGGACTGGAGGCGATCTTAAACTATTTGGGGTGTCAATTTAAATACAAATACAAGCATCATAATGTGTGTCAGGCTCAGATTGAATGAGCATATACATTAAAAATATGAGCCATTATCGGTATGATTTAATTTTTTTGAACGAATCAATAATATTAATTCATATGATGCTTTAAGGCTCTTTTATTTTTTGTTTTGTGATATAAGTACACTTTATTGGAATTATTTGCACAATATTTAGCAATATAAAAGAGTATGATAATGGACCTTTGGAAACGGCCGAACACGACACATACAAAATATTGCAGTCTCGATTTGATTGAGACTGTTCATGAACGGTAGTGAAATATGCTAGCTACCGCCCACGCCCTCTAGCCCCGGGTTGAGCAGAACTCATTTCAACTCAAATAATCCCATTTTAAATAAATATATATGGTTAAGCAGTGAAACGAAGCCGAGTCGTCAAGCTTTCAAGACCGAATGATTTCATCAACAATAGTTAACCTGTAGGTAAAATGCATCTTAGTTTAATGCATATGCGCATTTCATATTAACCTAAAGCGCAATATAAGGGTTTTATCAATTACACTCTTAAAACCTCTTCAGTCCCTTTAAGCCATGACGTATTGCCCAATACAGGTAATATCCGAATTGCGTTACTTACACCATCTACATTCCTACTTCTTAATTAGAGTGGAAGATGAAGAACTGTTGCGGGAATAGACAACAGCAGTTTACATAATATGTCCATTTCTGTAATGAACATGAATGCATTCGCATTGCTGAATTTATTTTGAGACCTTATCCTCTTCGAAGGAAACACCAGACATAGCGCAAATTACAATTCATCCATAAATTGTAGCTTTACCAGATCACTCGGACAAGCTAATACATCTCATAAGCGTCCAGAATAAATTTCCAAGAAAAGTGTCAGATACGTATTATGGGACATGGATCGTGGTCATACTAGACTAGGCTACTGTAACGGCAAACACACACTGTTTAGATTAAAACAAACAAGACTGTAACAAAAGAAACCCGTTCTTACGGAGTTTCTTTCCTCTCTCACATTGCACACACGTTGAAGCCCAACGTCATAACAAATAAATATAAAAAGATCGGACAGGGAAAGTAGCATTCAAGGAGGACAGTCAACCACAAAACACAGAAACAAACACGCAAACAGACAAACAAGAAGGCAAAAGCAATAATAAATACAAAGGACATCACAAACACAAAAGGGCTGGCAATAGGGCTACCGCCTTGGAACGGTCAGTGGCAAAGTAGGCCACTGGGGGTTTAAACCGGTTCTAGGGTGCACCAAACCTCACACTTACCCTACTGTCATCCCATTAAAACAGGACAGTGTAAATAAAGAAATCCCGCCATGAAGCTGCTTATTAAGTATAATACATTGCGTATATAGCTTCTGAATGTGCATGGATATCAATGAAACGTTATTTTATAAATATCACATTCATGAGAGGGTGATAGTAAGAATGTTCACCCTGAGGATATGAGTATTGCCCGAGGCGAAGCCGAGGGTGATAATCAATATCCGAAGGGTGAACATTCTTACTATCACCCTCTCATGAATGTGGTATTTATTTTATTATACCGAAATCCCCTCGGGCAAAAACAAGATTCATTTTCGGTACCGATTTCACTTTGCCAGATTTCTTTTTTGAAAAAAACACAATATTTTTTCTAAAAGTTGCTATGAATGTTATATCGTTGGATCGGAAATAACGTAACTAAGAAAATGAGTGGTAGTTTATTGAAATCAGTCAAGTACTTTTGAAGTTATGATGAGTTAAAAAAAAGCAATTTCACCATATTGAGCCGATGACGTCATCGAAACAGCGCGCATCAAAGCTGCGCATGTGATAATTTTTTTACTATCACCCTGCGATTTATTATCACCCTGTACTATCACCCTCGCGTGAGATAGTAAGAAATTACACATTGTTATCTATGGGGATTTAGCATGGGCGTGTTATGTGAAGTATAATAATATATTATGTTACATGATAAACACATATCATATAACATATATACACCTAACCACATACATCTTTCGCAGAGCAAACGATGCAGTATTGAAACGAAACCTGTGGCAAATATAAAGAAAATATTTCTATACAGAGTTTGGAAACGTACACGCCAAATCAGTCATGCTCAATCACCGACTTGAAAAGTCAATCCACCTCCTTGCTGTTACAGGTCAAGAATGGTTTCACAATGTACAGCACACCTTTAAAGGTGAATGGCCACCCTTTTTGTAGTATTATCAACAAGTAATACTCTTAAACATCATATGAACATTTCTTGAGCATCGGAGAGAAACATATAGTGAAAACCGCTACTAAGTTGTATGTAAAAATAAGTATTATATGCATGACGTAGATACTACGTTTACCACTGCTTGACTGCACGGGGAAATGAGATAAATCTGAATTGTATAGATGCACAACTATTGCCAGATAATTGATAAATCCATTTACCTGTGGATTAATTTACCTGTTCAAAGTTTTCTACGTCATCAAATAAAATCTTATTCTCGCTTTTCACAGATATTGCAATGTTTGAATTGTAAATATCTATCGTTGTGTATTGATTTCGATTTAAATAAACATAAACATGTTCATGAAACAAAACATGGCCGGAGAACTTTAATATGTGTATTCATCAACTATTATCCTGCACATATGCCAACTTGACTGCCATGTAAATAAAATAAACACCATCCATCTACTAATTTACTGTATTCGCCTTTTTAAAAACAAAACGTACTTAGGCGAGAATAAACAAGAACCATTTGTACAGGTTTTCCAGTGATACGAATTAAAGCACCTATCTAGATAGATTCTGACAACATATAACATGCAATAGCCGTAAAGTAAACTTCGCCAGCCTGAGGGCTTTGAACAATGTTCAGCTCAGTCAGTTTACTTAAATCAATACGTCGCATAAACGCTTAGACAGGTTCTTGAGAGATTATTATTAAATATAAACCAGTCTGTGGGGGAAAAGATTAGTAGCTTTATTGTGCACGGCTCTCTGTAAAACAATACAAATCATTCCAAATAAACACAAACTGCTACTGGATCTAATCTCTAAAAACAAAATTGTCAATTCATATTAACAGAAACTTATGACGGTTTAACTTAATGTGAAAGAGCGTAGTCATGTAAAGCTATTTGTTTAAAAGAAAGGACGTTATACCAACGCATAACCTTATCTAGCATGACATTACATGGAAATGTCCATGAAATATATCAATGTTTTGTTTTTGAATAAACGATATATGTGTTGACCCATTAATCGTCTGTTCTAAGTCAAGCTGGTTCTAACATATGGCTGGTTTGAAATAATCTTCAATGGAGATAGTAGAGTAAGCATACGTCATTTCATAAACAGCCGCATGATAAACCTGATTCAACCAGAGGAGAAAAAAAGAACAGATAAAAATAAAAAATAATAAATACATAATCACTACACAGAAAAAACATTGAGTTATTATGTATTGTAACATTGTTGGAGAGGTGTTACATGCAACACATATTACTGGATTCAGCCTACAATTACAGAAGTTGAGTCAAAAGAACAACTTAACAACGCTAATATTTCTGATACTAACGCTTCTTTTCTCGATTTACATCTCTCTCCATTGAAAATGTTGAAATAATTAGCAAGATTGATGACAAGAGAGATTTTAGTTTTGATATTATTAATTATCGCCATTTAGAAACTTATTCGTTTTTCTAGAGCTTGTACTCGAGTTGAGGACTTCAATATTCGTATCTTTGCATTACTAAAAGGGCTTCCGCTATCATAAACTGCGTAAAACCTTTGCAATTTTTTATTATCGTAACCCTGATCTTTTTCCCAAATATAAAATTAAAAAACAGGCAACAAATCCTATTGTGATTAAACAATACTCAGAATCTGTAAAGGCTGGAGAAGTGGAACCACCCATTCCAAATTCAAGTAAGAAAACAAAAAAAAAGTATTTGAGAATGTACCACCGATATCTGTAAATATCGGGCTCAGCGATCTCCAAAGATATTTCCTATACACTTAATATCCATGTTTTGTATACACCTTCTATATTTGGACTTCTTATTCAGAGAGTAAGATGTAAAAATGATACGAGAATTAACACGACGGTGTATATAATGTGTCCATTAATGTAAGGAAAAAGACTGCATTCATTTTGATTTTGAATTTAATTTGGGATTATCCTCTTTGAATGTCTCGTTAAAAACATTGCGCAAATAAAAATTACTCCATACGTTTGACGCTTTACCAGATCACTTGGGTAAGTCACTTTATCTCATTGTCGTCCAGAATCAATTCGCAGCTCAGATACGTTCTGTTGGAACATAGATCGTAACTTTACTAGACAAGACATATTGTAACGGACATCAAAAAATGACCATGTCAAAACTACGTAAAGTTAACAGGATTGTACATAACGAAATAAACCCGTTACTACATGTATAAAGTTGCTTTTTTTTGGTCCACCTTCTCATCCTTTTTCCTCTTCTTTTTTTCTCTTCCACTCATTATGTCTTTCGCCAGATCTGCTGTTGTCCCTCTTACCGGGTAGCTGTCTGTCTTGACACTTTCTGTTGAAACATCCTCATAGTACTCCATGTCAGCAACTATGCCACTGCTAGGCTGCTAGTCCCTGCATACTTAAGATGCGCCAGACGAAGAACCAACGAATGAAGTCTACAATGGTCCTTCTTTTAGTGAACGTCGGCCTTATATCGTCACAAGACAACAGCGAGGTACTAACTACCGCTGAATCAAATTTGAGGGCAGTTTATTTTTTCCCTCCTCTCTTACATTTCACAGATGTTAAAGCACAACGTCATACTGACTTGCATATTAAGTATAATGCATTGCGTACAAAACATCTACATGTGCATGTATACGAACGAAACATTAATCATTATTTTATATTATATGTTTAAATAAAAAGAGAATATTTCTAAATGGTTTGGAAAGTTACACACCGCACGATCTTCACCATAATATAAAGCGTAATCTAAATCAATTCATAAATGCTTCACTTGATCAGTGACTCTTATAAGTCAATCCACCTCTATACTCTTAACATTTTAAATAGCTGTCCAGTGTCTTGTATACATATAGAAGTTGTATGCCTATACTAGTAAAATGAACATATATACCAACCCAGCTAACAATAACATGTATCCCATAACATGGCTTCTGGGAGTCTAATAAAGCCAATACTTATTTCTCGTAATACACTAGTGCTTGCAAACTGTAAAACATTTAATCCCAATTGTTTGCATGGTATATCATACGATACGTTCAGACACTTTAATTATTTATCATTATTTGAAATCTTACTTCATAAAATGCACATTAGTAACGTTAAATTTGGTTGAAGGTGTCGCATTATTGGTAAGGCGAACGTATTTACAGCCGTGTAACGTAGCGACGTCATGTAAACAAAAACACGACGTCATGATTTATCTTGCAAAGTGCCGCCTTATATAAAGTAAATTGACGACATTAACGCGAAACTATGACGTCGTAGATGTGTTATGTGATAAACAGAATCTTACATTCGCGACTGTATATTACTGACTTTAAAAAACTCGTTGGATAAAAAGATAGGATACTCGGCAGAGCCTCGTATCCTATCATTGTATCCAACTCGTTTATTAAAATCAATAATACACAGTCACGAATGTAAGATCCTCTATGTACAACATCTCATAGTCTTCGTCTTATTTAGAACAAACAATGTTGTAATGAGGCAAGAAATACCTTGAATTATTTTCATAAGTTGTTCATAATGGTAGAGAATAAAGTCGCATGTCTAGCGTTGTTTGAACATCTGCAATGGCCGTTAAATATATCTCACCGTGACATTGGGCAGAATAATATAAGTTAAACAATGTTAACGCTCAATCAGTTCACTTGCACAAGTCAATGCGTCTCAAAACCTTTTCTGACAGGTTCTTGGGATATTCCAGTCTGCGGGGAAACACAAAAGCATACTGCTTCTGGTCACAATCTCTGTAAAAATGAAAGTGTCAAGTTGTGTATACTTATAATCAATTTAATCTAACCAGTGGGCATTATTGTCTACTGACCGTGCCAAGTCCCTAACCCTGTTCGTCACCACTCTTTAGTGTTGTGTATAGGTTTTTTCATTGAATAGTTAATCTGCTCTTTGTGTTGCAGTGAGGATTTACAGTGACATTGCGTTTGTGTGATGTGATTTATATACGAACACTTTTCTCATATTGTCAATTCATATTGACAGAAATATATGAAGGTTTAACTCAATGAGAAAATACAAATGTGTACAAATTGTTAAAAAAGAGGGATACACAAGTGCACTACCTTCTCCATCTTGACGGTATATAATTACACGATGGTAGGGTTACAGAGATCAACCAAACACTAAGTTTAATTTGATGATAATTTTGTATACCTAAGCTCTCTCATCAAAACAACATAACCGGATAATTCGTTTTTAATTATGTTAATGTACTGATTTTAAATAAATGACAATTATATCGGCCCATCAAGAGTCGATAACAAGTCCCGCTGGGTCCACCTGTTCCAGTAGGGAATTCAATCTCTCTCGTTGTTGGTTTACCTTCAATGGAGATATTAGGGAAAGCCCTTGGGAGCTGATAACTAACCGCATGATGAACCTGAGGCAAACATATAATGTTTTTAAACACGTGGATACCTATTACTTTAAGAGATTAAAATCAACTATTTGAATTATGTATGAGTATGTAAGAGATTGGCTTGATTGTTCGGCACTTCAATTACATTACAGTAAACGAGCTCATGTGTCTAGTTGTATGATTTTAGGCATACAAGTGTGTATTGCTTCATTTGTATTTAGGACGGAAGATAATAAAGTAGTTCAGATAGACAGTGTACTGTCAACTGGACAATAACATTAAGCATCGGTAGGCCGAATACATAGTTCCTACCTATTAACAAATAAATAAACTATGTAGATATTTGTATACTTACTTGTCTTTAAGTAACTAAGAAATAAACGATGACCACTAATTACAAAAACTAATTTCAATAATAAACATGCTATATAAAATGGACAATTTTAATTGACTTTAAAGAAGCCGGTGCTAAGAGGCGTGAGAGGTGTTGTACTTTACATCACCTCTCATGAACAGACTCATTAAAACCGAGTCTATTACTTTTATCTCTAGTTTATGTTTGTTGCTTCCAACGGATCCACTTTTCAATACTTATTGACATTCACACTAGAGTTTGTTTAGTGTTGTGTGGCGGCCGTAAAATGTCGCCCCGACTACAAATCAATAGTGTTATAACTTACTGGTCCTTTGGGATCATCAAGCCCAATCTGTGTGGCTTTAAAGTATAATATCGCTTAGGCCGGTGTTAGGATGCGTGAGAGGAGTTGCACTCGACATTACCTCTCATGAACAGACTTCATAAAACCAAGTCTGCTAATTATATATCTTGTTTGTGTTTGTTGCTTCTAAGGGATTCACTTTTTTATATAAAAGTTTTCGGTTTGAGATATCATATTATTTCAGTAGTACTTAACATGACCAATCGTCATGAAACTTGATGAGGAAAATATAAGAACCATTTAATTGTATCGAATTCTAACCAGAACCGAAGCTCTTCCAAGATTTCAATTAAAACAATTATTGATTTATGACGTATGTAAGACTGAAAAATGCGATACCTTGGAAGTAACACACTTCCAAGAGAATAAAAAATAATAATCCGTTATATTGAGTATGTTTATGAGAGTTAAAGTAAGCTGCTTAATCTTTATTCTACTTCAAGACCACCCATCATATTAGGGTTCTTTATCCGGAAGAACCAGCCAAACTAAAACGACAGATTCGTAGCACTGGGAACATTTGCACGGCCGCAATACAGCCTTAAACGAACGCTAATGGTTATGTTAATAAATGCTAAAAAATAAAGTAGCAGGCGTGGTTTTATTGGCTCTGTTCTAGTAGCACTATCTACATACTGATGCATACGTATCACACCGGCTGAAGTAGTATTCGACTTCAAAGCCACCTATATTGGTGGTGTCGATGATACCAGTGGACCAGTAAAGCCACCTATATTGGTGGTGTCGTTGATACCAGTGGACCAGTAAAGCCACCTATACTGGTGGTGTCGATGATACCAGTGGACCAGTAAAGCCACCTATATTGGTGGTGTCGATGATACCAGTGGACCAGTAAAGCCACCTATATTAGTGGTGTCGATGATACCAGTGGACCAGTAAAGCCACCTATATTGGTGGTGTCGATGATACCAGTGGACCAGTAAAGCCACCTATATTTGGGTGTCGATGATACCAGTGGACCAATAAAGCCACCTATATTGGTGGTGTCGATGATACCAGTGGACCAGTAAAGCCACCTATGTTGGTGGTGTCGATGATACCAGTAGACCAGTAAAGCCACCTATACTGGTGGTGTCGATGATACCAATGGACCAGTAAAGCCACCTATATTGGTGGTGTCGATGATACCAGTTGACCAGTAAAGCCACCTATATTGGTGTTGTCGATGATACCAGTGGACCAGTAAAGATTGGTGGTGTCGATGATACCAGTGGACCAGTAAAGATTGGTGGTGTCGATGATACCAGTGGACCAGTAAAGATTGGTGGTGTCGATGATACCATTGGACCAGTAAAGATTGGGTGTGTCGATGATACCAGTGGACCAGTAAAGATTGGGGGTGTCGATGATACCAGTGGACCAGTAAAGATTGGTGGTGTCGATGATACCAGTGGACCAGTAAAGATTGGGGGTGTCGATGATACCAGTGGACCAGTAAAGATTGGTGGTGTCGATGATACCAGTGGACCAGTAAAGATTGGTGGTGTCGATGATACCAGTGGACCAGTACAGATTGGGGGTGTCGATGATACCAGTGGACCAGTAAAGCATACCACTACTGATGTGTAGCACGGGAATACTTTATTACCGCCACGCTGCAGTAAACGAACGCCAGAGTGAACGTTAACACATACTGAAAACGTAGATCCTTCGGCACAACCAAAATAATAAAGTAATACACTTGGGTTGATTGAGTTTATGAGAAGTAATTTAAGAAGAAACACGTATCACGCCTCCTGGCACAGTATTAACGTGTTTTTTATTTCAAAGACACTCAATTATCCCAAAGTATCAGTAAAATAGCACAGCTGATTTTAGGCTCGGATAACTTGTTTACAGTCGCCACAGTGCACATAATGAACGCATGTGAATGATGAAAGATGAAGCAATAAAACAAAAACCAAGAGCTTCTTCTTGAGAGATGATGCAAGAAGCAACATATATCATGCCAACTAGCACTGGCTGAAGGGATGTTATAATTCAAAGACACCGATATTAGTGTCGATGATTATGCATACCAAAGTTAGTCTAAATAGAATGATAATTAATATACTAGTATACAATTGGATTATTTTACTTTTTGCTTTTGTCTATACATAAATATGGACTCGTTCATGTTAATTTCCGAAATATCTCAACTGCTTTACACGAACAAATATAACTTGAAATGTATCAACTGGTCTATCGGTACCTGGCACAATATGTTCACTGGCCTTCCTAGAGGAAAGCCAAAAAATGAAACCTGTCTCTCAAATCCGTACACGAGAATGTTCGCATGTTGAGCAAAACAATGTGTCATTCGTCTTATCTGTTAGACAAATAAATGCAATGTTTCGTATATTGATCAAATTTGTAATACATATTGACTGCCGGAAGCAGCAACATACTTGATAGCTATCTGAGTTGTTTGTTTTATTGTTTCTTATTTGTTGAAAAATGTCCTGGCTGAATTTCCTCCATAAGGTTCTCCTACTTTTTCATATTGCCGCTAATTACGTTCAATCTATTTTTCCTGTAATATCTATATAAAACACGTACATTTTAAATTTTAAAATTTGTATATCAAAGTAATTATAAATAACCTTTTATTGCCAAAAATGTATTGGAAGATGATTCCAAATTTCATACCGCGAGTGAGATAAAAACAGAGGAGAAATAATCAGTTTTCTCAAATCTGAGAAGGCTAATGCTTAAAAAAATTGTATTGCCAATGAAAGAAGCAATAGTTTTAGAAGAAAAACTTGCTAAATAAACACACGTTAGTCAGAACTCTTCGATATTAAATAGAAGCAAATACATTATGAAAGTAATATTACATAAATTATCCTGAAATGAAATGACTTAAACATCAAATGGGATCATGTATCAATTATGGTGTTCATTTGAGAAGAACTATCCTCGAGCTATCTAATTAATCGTTTCTTATTTTCTTAATTGCTCAATATCCCTTTAGCATTTGTGAGACGATTATTGTATGTACATCTAGTTTATTGAATATAGGGTTTATTTAGCAGGAAAAAGTCAGTATCCTGCGAAAGTAGCGTAGTTCGAAATTGTTTGTGATTAGGCAACAGAGACCAATAAAGCAATGTTTACGCTTTAGTTGAACTATGACGAACCCAAATAATAGACACAAAGTGTAGGTGAGTATTTGATTTGTTTTAATCATTCCCACCTTCTCAGATAGATCTACAGAACTAGAGATCTACAGACG
This sequence comes from Cyrtodaria siliqua, assembly GCA_037043455.1. NCBI lineage: Eukaryota > Metazoa > Mollusca > Bivalvia > Adapedonta > Hiatellidae > Cyrtodaria > Cyrtodaria siliqua. The sequence goes on from JAWPHD010002565.1 coordinate 113,493, forward strand.
GACGTGATATACAAGCGGCACATTCAATAACATAACGGCTTTTATTTCTTTATTAAACTATTTACATTCGTCATATAATAAAATAATAATAATTATAATAATAAAAATAATAATAATAATTAAAAAATAATAATAATAAAACAATATTATCATCAACATCAGTAGAAAAAACAGCAGCAGAACAGCATTAGACCCATCTCATCAACCACATTATATTTAACAAATCATTATCAGCAGCAGCAAAAACAACAGCTACAGCACCAACAAGATAGCAATTATAGCAGAATAACCTTTCTGCAAACGGATTGCTTTAAGTAGTTTTTATAAACATTTACACTTAGTGCAGTGTGAAAGATGTAAAACGTCTCCCCTTATTACGAATTAGTAGTGTTATTTTTACTGGTACCAGTATAGGTGGCATTGAAGTAGAATAGCGCTTAAAGCGGTGCTAGAGGGCGTAAGCGGTGTTGCGTCTTATATTACCTCTCATGAACAGACTCAATAAAGCCAAGTCTTCTACTTTATTCCCTTATTTGTGTTTGTTTCTACCGAAGGATCACATTTATCACTATTTATATCATTATTAACATCATACATCTACCAATTATTGTACAATCATTATTTGCAAAAACGCAAGTTCAGTTTTATTATTTTATCAGCATCATCATCATCCTCAGTAGCAGCAGCAGCAGCAGCAGAGTAACATGAGCATAAGCAGCAGCAATAGAAACAAAAGCAGGAATATAACAACCAGTAGTATCAAACCCTTAATAAATATCATTTAACAATCACATTAACACAAATAAACTAAACATAACATCATAATCATTAGCAGCAGCAGCAGCAGCATCTTCATCAACAACATTACCATCAGCTGTACACTCATAAGCATTAGTATTAACATATCTCATCAACAGCAATAACCTAATTATATCATCATTATCATTATCAATAATAATAATAATGATAATAATCATCATCATCCGCAGCAGCAGCCTTGAAGCAGTATCAGAATAAATACAACTTCTATCATGATTACCATCATATCATAATTTAGAGGTTATTAACTGGTCGAGGTGTGCCTCTTTGTGATATTGGCCCGAGATAGCCATATGAGGCCCGAGAGCTTTAGCCTTATATGGCTATCATATGGCCATAAAGGGCCAATGTCACAAAGAGGCAACCTCCCCTAGTTAATGACCTGTTTATTACATGTGTAACCAATAATTATTAGTTTGGATAGATTATAAGATCTAAATTGCGCAAAGTAAAAATACCGTTTATCTACTTCTGTATTTCTTTGACTCTTTATTTAGATCCATTTTTATTCTTTGATTTCCTTGAATAAAATAAAGGTATGACGTTAATATATCCCAATCATAGGATGTGCCATTTGAAATAGGTAATTCGGTACCTTGTTCCCAAGCCACCAATTCACCCCCCTTGATTAGAATTACGTTGAAATGTTTCTGACGTTGATTTTGTCAGTTTTTTCTGTTTACGCTTGTAAAAGAATGGAAATTCCATAAATGGCATTGTGGTTTCGCAAATATAATTTAAGGATAAAAAGGAGGAGATTGTTATTTCACGTACTGTAACAGTTCTTGTTTTCTGGATGACATTTATTTTAAATGTAATTGAGACTCGAACGGCAATTGATCTAATGTACATATTATAATAGGTTGTTGAAGACAGATCGGTCAAACAACAACGACGCAGTTGATAATGTACTGTACACGTATAATTTAATATAATAACTCTATCACACCATCGCCAAAATATTTAAGTACGTAGTATGGTCGTCTCTTCGTCGGTACAGGGGTCACCATTATCTTATCTCGAAATCAATGTTTGGCCCTTGAACCATCCTTCATATAGATTTTTTGGGCCGCCGTTTTACGCACTTATCTTATATGACCGCAGAAACAATGCATGTATTACATGAAAAACAGGCCCTTTTTGTTATTAATGTAATAACACATGTAACAACAGCATCGTCATTAGTATTATCGCATCACTATTTTAGGGGCTTTGTCATCATTTGGCATCAGCAGCAGCAACAGAGACAGTAGAAACAGTAATAACAACTGCAGGAACAAGTAAAATTACAGCCAGTCAAATAAACGCAGATTCTTGTTACGTACACTGCAATTACACTCGTGATGCAGTTATGGTGTACATCCCATTGGAATTTAAAAATGCCTCATTAAAAAAGTGGGTTTAAAATTCCACGGGCTTTTAAAAAGTCCTACATTTGAATATGGTATTAATATCATGTGGTATTTATTTTTTAAAAACCCATGGGTAAAATGTTATATAAAAGTGGATTTCTTCAAATGTTGGTTTATCGCAAAAGTATCAACAGTGCATATGACAGAATTGTAATGGAAACTTAAAAATAAAAATATATTTTAATTTTCTATTTTTCCCCACGTGGGATGAAATACAGAAGTGATTTTAAAAATCCTAAGGGTACCAACTCCTTGGGATTGTTTGCAACAAAACAACACATGGGTGAGAGATAATACAGATAAATGTGGACTACATATCCATAGGATGTAACAAATATGACCCAGGAAAAAGCAAAAAGTGCATAAAAGTGCTGTATCTCTTTAAGAATATCTTCTGATGTGGCACATTATAACAGTCATCAATGTCAAATGAACATACACTTTTTACTCATACAAATTGCAGTATTTCGAGCGAAAATGCATCCTTGACAAGGCTAGATAATCGAAATAACTATTTTAAATTCACCCTTAACCCTCTACACACATATAGATCAGCCTGTGAGTAGGTTGATCTGGGTTTACAATGGACGCAAGGGCTATTATAGTCGTGCTTAGCGGGTTAAAGGTTAAAGTCAATGTCAATAAATATGGTTTTAACATTATTTGCCTAAATCTCAATTCTTCATTCACAATCTCTCACAGCATCCACTAGAAAATTAAAGCCTGTTTTGTTTCTTGAGAACAAATTACACTCTTACTCTTGTGTCATTGTAAATAAAATAGTCCATTCAAAGCAAAGACGGGTCTCACTACATTTATAATTTACAGTTGTATTATACTGGTCAATATGACCATATCGAAAGTTCACATTTCTCTCTGTATCGTTTCACTTGTTTAGAAATGGTCTGGTCAAATTATTGACATATATTTTAGATTGACACGTACATTTCTGTGATTCTGTTTAGTATGTAACCAGTGGGAGAATGTTCCAAGTACATTAATTGCCTCAGTTGAAGCAACTTATGTGATGTGATAAAAGTAGTCGTTCTATCTATCTCATGTATGATTTTTATTTTGGACATTTCTAAAACTTGAGGCAACGTAATGCATATATACTACCAAAACTTTGCTAAGGATCACTTTTTTATGTCTAAATGTCTTGCTGAAATAAATAGCATTATTTCTATTTTACATAAAATTATTTAGGGCAATGTATGATCATGTGATTTCATGATTTGATTCAAATTGTGGAATTTTTTAAGTATCAATGAAATTATTATCGTTATTGTGAATTAAATTCTAATAAAATTATATGGAAGAATAAAAGTGATCCTAAGCTAATGTTGAGTAGTATATAAGTAAATTAATATAATTAAAGACATGAGTTTATCTCTCAGTTGCCTAAACAATTATTGTTAGAGAATAGAGATTGCAACATGATATATATTCTAACTTCATTAGACGTATTATAACTATTCGTGTTTAATTTTGTTTATAAAAAGGGGAACTTGTCTTTTTTCGGATCACACCGTCAATACAATTGATAGAAATGAACATCGCCGAATTGCGGCATTCTAGATTCATATAGATAGATCAGCACTTGTTGGCGAGATGTTTAAAAATGAAAGATAATAACCATAAAACAAAAATTAAAAGACTGTGTCTCGACAAGTATATCAGCATCAGTGGATCATCGTACCGATATGTCTTAGGCAAACATTAAAGAGATGTAACCCATGGATATTTTGATCACTGTAAATGTAAGACAATAACTTAATTAAATATCTTGACTAGTTTACTTACAAAGAACAGTAGCTTGAGTAAAATACAAAAAAAACTAGTCATAAAATAAAAATACTCATACAATGCAGATATAAATCAACATCTACCATTAGAAATAGTTCATCTTAATCTACATTTTGTATTCAGAACGGACGCTGAATGATTCAGACGAGAATGAACAACCTTTTGTACATAATTTGTCCATTAATGTAACGAATACTACCACATTATTTTATTCAACTTGACAGCTTGCAAGGTACATAGCCGTATTAGAATTCTCCACAGTATATGGGACCAAACTACAAACATGAATAAATGTTACGATTTAACAGGTCATTGTGACCAACCTATCACAGAATCTTCCAGACTTGCGTTCTTACGAGCACAGACATATTAATAAACAGATAGGAAACTTCATACCTACCAATGAATTAACCAAAACATCATGTGGCACCTTAAATTTTCCTTCTATCTCCTCTCTCAATTATTCACTGATTTTGATGAGATACATTCAAACTACCACTGGATCTATATGATATGTGTGTTTAAAGTCGGGAAATAATTTGTGAAATTTTCGCACTGTGCCACGTGAAATTTAGATAATTGTTGTAGTGTCCAATCTATTTGTATTAGGTCGGTGTTGCGAGACTGTCATGAAATAGGACAAGTGTTTGGGGGAGAAATGACAGTCATATAAGACTAGGTTAGCTGCAGCTGAGGATATGCCGTTATATGAACAGAAACACCTACCGTTACACGTATTTTACCTACCATCTGATATAGAAAACAGCGGTTTGTACGGCAGATATTAAACACTTGATCGATGTCTTAACATAAAATCAGCCTAGGATGACTATGACCTCAAAACAAATTATGTTAGACACGAGACATATGTGTGTACACTCGGTGGGAGGGAACAAGCATGGTAGTTATACTTGAAAATGCAAACTATTGAGGAAGAATCCCAGTTTTTGAATGAACAATTGTTATTATCTACCCATCGACAGCTCTTGATTGGTTTGTGTAAGAATATAAAATGGCGTATACAAATTATGACAGCCTTTGGCAACAATAATAATATATTAACTAGTACATAATAACATGTTCATGACATATGATTGTGTTTTACGCTTTTGTTCCAACATTCTTCAAATCATCGAAACTAGATGCCATTATATTATGCTCACTATTATTTTAAAATGATATTGGGCAACAGCCCAATTCAATTGGTTTCGTAGCACGTTTTTAGAAATAAATGAAAGTTTATGTATTACATTGTTATATAAAGAAGGCGAAGTTTGCTTTCCAGAAGTGTAATAACCTAATTTGAATTGATTCAGATGTATATATTTTGTTTAAATGTTTTAGGCTTATGGGGAATTTAAAGGTGAATGGCCACCCTTTTTGTAGTATTAGCATTTAACAAATTTATTGCAAAAGTTAAGTAACATTTTTCAATATTGTATTATCATATTGATTAGCGACTGTGATCGCTTAGGTCCAAGAACTTTCAATATTCAAGGGTACGAAACGTCACATTTTGTACTCAACACTGTGTGCGAAACATCCAGGTTATGAAACGTTCCAGGGTACACAACGTCCTGCACCCCTTGGTTAGACATTCTTGTACAAAGGACGGGTAGGCTTATAGTTTTAGCATCTAACATTGTCTAACAGGAACAACAAAATTATTTTATGCTGACCTAAAACAATTCTTGTTTTATTTTCAGGTGTGATGATGAAAAGGGCAATACAGCAGTCAGAAAATGTTGTTCTTCTATTGGCGAGTTGAGGGCGTTGTTTCCGGGGGCCTTTCTTTCGGCACTAAGTGACACATGATTGTACAATAAATGACTCAAAAAAGTGGTGAAATTCCTTAAAGTTAGTGTTAAAGAAGATGCGCTCGCTATCAGGGTTTCGTCGAACAAATGGAACGTTAAGATAGATTAAACAATAATAATGTGGAAATGATGCTTAGGAATTGTAGAGGCTCTGCAAGAAAAAAGAATTCCGAAAACTCTGATATACTGCAATGTGTTCCCGCGTTAAAGATGTATCAGCTCTCTTAAGAGTGACCAGAAGTTGCAACACTTGTTCGAGATGTTTCATTTAGAATCAAATGACACAAACAAAAGTAAAGCTGATGCTGAATGATCCAGCCAGCTGTTATAATAAGTCAAAACTACTAGTGCATTGTGAAGGAAATAGATATATAGTGAACTGCACCAGTGTCATTTTGTCTGGTGTTCCAAACAATTATCGAAAACAAACAGTGATACCAAGGATTGAAATTCCATAATCCCAACCGCAGATCAAGAGTGATTACAATGATAGATACTTTTTCTTGCATTACACCGATGTATAATTTCTCATTTAAAATAAATACGTTGATTCATTAAATTTCTATTGGTGAAAGATCGCGATTTCTCAGTGAATGAACATTTTATGATTCCTAAATATATATAATAACCACTATAACAAAAATCAGTTAAATAAGAGACGCTAAGCCATGATGTCAATAAAGTGTTTCTGATGTAGAAGTCATCCACCAATAATGTTCCATAAAGCATTTAATTCACTCTCAGTTAACCTCATAAATACATTCAAAATGAAATATGAAATAGTTTATTTAACTGATGGATTGTATTGTAGGGTAATTCTGCTTTCGATACCCCATGTGTATCCCCGTGGCAAGAATAGGCCACTGCCTAAATGGGCAGAGGATTGTCAAAGTGTTTAAGTCCGAGAGGATTTATTGAATATTGTCGTACTCCGAAATGTGTAATGTGTAAATTGCCTTACCAAATATGTTCTTCTGGCAAAGTGGACTGAAAATGAGCCATAAATGGGAATGTTCATTACGGTTGGCACCAAATAACTATTTTGTTTTGGTGTGCCGTAAAACCCAATTCAATTCTTGTTTTGATGGTAGGCGTGTGTTGTTTTTTTCACTCACTCTCTTGTGCTTGTTCGTGAAAACAACCACACGCCGGCCATCTGGTGAAGGATTTCTCTGTACTCGATCTACTAGTTAAATTATATGTATATTTATATAGCATTTGCTGAGAAAACGTGACATCATACTTGTGCATAAATATAATACCAAACCTTGGGTAAGACGAACATATCTAACTGCTGTGCAAGGCCGTGATCTAATAAGGTAAACCCTCCCTCCCACGGGGGAATTTTGTAGACCCTATTTTTCTGAAAGCCCATTATACATGTTGTCTTTTACAACTTGTCTGCCATCTGAGCGTTGGGGCGTTATCGTGTTAATGGGAGTAGAATACGTTAATAATAGTGCATTATGAAGACTAAAAGGGTATGAAAGAAAAGGTTTTCATCTTAACTTTTCTTCATTATTTATGCCTTTTTTACAATACATTCATGTCACACTTCCGTTTCACTTACTTTTTATACCTTGAATACCTGCATTATTAAGCCAACGTTACCGTATTTTACGTCACCTTGCTAAATTAAGTATTTAAACCCAAGACATTAATGACGTTACATAAGAAAATTACTCCAAAACTTACAGATATCACAGACATACGTGTCCATGATGTTATTAATGTCTGGTTCTTGTAATGTCCGTTATATTGTGTGTTTTTAAATCAGTTTCTATTTTGAGCAAGTTAAACATTAGCACAAATCACCCAATAAACTATCAAAGTTTTGTTGCAAATAAGTGATTGTAAATACTCATTTTGAACATTGTTGATGCTTTTTAAAATACAAAATTTCGTTTCACTTAATGTTTATACCTTGGATGCATGCTTTGTTAAGCCTACGTTACCGTACTATACGTTACCGTGTTGAAAGAAGATGTTTGGTTTAAGAAATTAAAGGGACACTGTCCGTAAGTAAGCAGATATTGAGCATAACCAAATAACTGTCTGACTTTTATTCAGTGAAATGTATACATGAAAACATGAGGATAGACCCTAAGAAGTATGTAGTAGGAATATATTCGTGAGATTTAAAAAAAAAGAAGTTTTAATTAGTATATGTAAATAAAGTGGGACCCACAATATTTACCTTTTCTGCAATCACGTGACTTCCATTAGCGCATTAGGTTTTCACCGTAGTATGTATTGCGTAATATGCTTAGCCCGCTTAGCTCAGTCGGGAGCGATGTCCGACTACGTTACGGACAGTGTCCCTTTAAGAACATTAAACATGTTAAATACGTTATATCCAAAATATATTTGAAACATTATAGTTTATTACAGACATACGTATCCATGAGGTGAACAATGTTTGATTCTTGTATTTTCCATTACATTGTGCGTTGTTTTTTCTATTTTAAAATATATTTTCCGTGTGTAAGAAGAAATCGAGAAAAGATCAGCCAATTAGCTAATAAAGATGTTATTACAACAACATGCTTCTAGACATCATCGATGGTAACACCAACGTTTGAACAGACATGAAATAATGTCAATACTAATATATTTCACCAACGTTTTTACGTTACCAAATAAGTTTGCATCATTTTATTTAAATACGATATCTAAGTATCAAGTATCAAGTACAAACATGGATGTGTATGCTCATGTTCCTTTATATACTGTTTAGACTTTTAACGGCTAATGTATTCCTATATTTATCAAATGTAACGAATTCAGCAATGTCAACAAATTCACAAAATATATTAAACGTTACATACATTACTAACAAATATAAATACACAGCTCAGTGAGATAACATGTATTTTCATGGAAATATATTACATTTGAGCTCATGATTCCTCAGTTTATCGTTATTACTTTTTTCAAACTCAATATCAATCAGGTTGTTGGCATCCATAGCTTCTTGCTAATTATATCTTCCTTCTTCAGTGTCAGGCTCTTTGAACATTATGCCAGGCAACTATTTTGACGCAGTATCACCAAATATTCTAGTCAAATTCAGTAATTTGTCTTCTGTTATTTGTTTCTGCGTCTGGTAGGTCTTGTTATTGTTGGAAAGTATGGCGCCTCAAAAACCCTTGGAAGTGTGCATGTTCAAATGCATGATTATAGACAAATGACTCGGCAACAACAAGCTCGAGATGTGGCCTTTGAATTTAGGCGAAAACGTATTTGACTATCCTCTCCATGCTCTCCGTGCTCTACGGACTTTTATTGAAGATCATCCGAACATTCATGCTGCTGTCCGAGCAATCCAAAATTGGCAAAGCTCGCTATGCTTTTTAATCATATTGAGACTGCATTGCCTCTCCGCACTGGTTGTATCACAGTTTGTAGTGAGGGCATGAGAGCAGTAAAGAGCATATATCAGACCCCTTAACCGCTGCAGTTTGTTTTACAGTCAGCATTATCCTCTTTTTGTTTAATCATTCCAGTGCCAAACATGACATACGGTTGTATTCCTGAAGCAAACTGTGTAAGCAGGATAAGCCTGTTTCAGGAGAACGTACCACGATTGTTTCTAATGTTGGTGAGAATTGACAGTGATATATATCTTCACTCAACCGCCTATGTCCCATGTTTTTTTAGTATGACCACTGGAACTACCCCATACACATTCCAGTATATTTAATGACACCCTGAGTCCCAACTCATCCCGTCCCCGGGTCAACTCAACTTCTCCAAAACATGAGATTCAGTGCCTCTTGTCCACAAGTCACATACATATTCAGAAACTATCACTTGAAATACAGGTTTTCAAGGTAGCATCATTGGGTTCAGTAGAAGTTATGCAGTATCCCGGTACTACCATTGGTTCATTACAAGTCACTGTAGAGCAAAGCTACTAGATACCTCTCTTAAGATGGCAAGTATGGCATCAGAAGTCATTTCTTCGCACAAAGAACTAAAATCCCAAACTAAGAACAATGAGAAAAACTTGAGACAAGTCACGGAACCTATCATTGTTTTCACAAACTCATTCCGAGTTGATATCGATGACTACGACATATACTATCAAATGTCCGGTGTTCCAGCTCAGAGAGATGGTGCTGATGATCTAATGAAGACTGAGAATGCCATGAAATAGTTTGTCAATTGATACGCCGACCCAAACCCATTTCACGATCCCATCAGGAGAGCCAAACTGTAAACGTTTTCATCGAAGATACTTACAGAACGAACCAACTGATTTAGATCAAAGCAGAACACACTATATAATTGGTTCCCTTGTGGATCAGGCATAAGATAAATATTAAGTTGACGCTAGCATATCCTCTAGGCTCAGTACCGTGGTCCATTGAAACAGCTGATGGCAATTCAGTTAGAACTGACAGAACCAAATTGCTTCACTGCTTAGAGGCATCAGTTGATCCAACTACACAGCGATCTACTGAATATGCTGTATATGTGTGTGTTTAAAGGTAATGTAACACCTCAGAGTCAGCCTTCAGTTCCTGGTTCGTATGACGATTTTGGCATAGCTGGTGTTTGACCTTCTTCCCAAACCACTTTGAGTCCACTTTGTGACAGACACTAACGTCCCTAGATATATCAAGTAGTTTGAGTGCAAGAGGCGAGGGGAACCCCCAACTTTCCTGTTGTCAGGGCCGAAAGCGAGGACCTATTGTGATTTGATGTTTCATGAGCATGATGAGTAATCATGACAATACGAAAATATTCATTAATCTCATTTGCATTAATCTCATAAAGTATTAGTTAAAAGTAAAATACTTTATTTCTGTGAACGTCCAATATTACATATAACTTTAAAAGGTAACTTAATTTTTGTCTTTATTTAACATATCATAACTTTTATCATTTTTTATTTTTATTTATTTATTTATTTATTCTTTCATTGATATATTTGCTGAATGAATACATTTTATTAATAAAACAGTCATTGTTTAAGTAACGAACTACAGCCTTTATTTATGGAAACACTCAATATAACAAATAATTTTAAATGGTAACGTAAATTTCCTCATTTATATCAGGTAAGGTAAACTAAATTGTTTTTAGTAAATGTTTTATTGCACATTGCATTTGATTTAGATTTTTACTTGTTTGATATTTAATACGGGCTAATACTCGAGCCAGAGTTATTTGGAGGGACCCCACTGTTTTATAAGCTAGATCTGCTATAGTTATGTTACTTTAATTGCGCATACGCAAGCCTATACATCTCTTCCGGCCAAAAAATTATAGAGAGCGGTATGTAATTGTTCACGTTCAGTAAAATACTGCATTTTCCCTTCCCTTTAAGTCATTTTCTTTATTAGTTTGCAAAAGCTTAATAATCCGATGTTAACAAGTATTCCGCCATACTTTCTATTCACGATGCTTTCAAATTAATCAGAATTTTGAAGATTTGTGTTTTGTCTGATGCTTTGTCTCGTATCGTAATCATATTCAGCTTTATATTGCCATCATTTCTGAATTTATACTGGCGAGCTCATATAGGGTGTAAAGTTTTGTAATGCATATTTTCACTTTGTCATTAATTTGGATAACCCTTTATTTCCTTGCAAGTAAGCGTGTTAAATACAGCGGGCCCCTGCATTTATCATGCTCTCATTTAGATGACCTGCATTAATGTCCGAATTCGACGCATTCTATCAGTGCACTTGTATGACCCAGCTGGCGTTATTGGATACTTGCCAGATTTCCGCTTACATGTAACACTTATTGCGAGATAATGGCTTGAGTTTTAAAGGTACAGGCGCTATTGTTTTATGAAAGGCAAATTAATAAATGGCATTAGCAGTTCACACATTGGCGATAACAGACTAGGATGTAATATAAATACAAATGTACTGTGCATGTTTCATAAATAAGAACAATATTAACAATATCTCTCATCACCTTAATTTACTATAGAACCTAAGGATAAATTCCGAGAAACATAAATGTTATCACCTAGTGTAAATAGCTTAAAATCTTAGCATTTTGGTAATGCAAAATTATCAATAGCTTTAATAATAATAATAATAATAATAATAATAATAAAATAACATACTTCGAAGGGAAATGTAAAGTAAATTAATTAATAAAACTAGATATGGTTAGAAACTAGTTATTCATTTAAGTTTTATTCTGTTTCATGAATCGAGCCTGTCAAGAGGTGTGTTTTCCGGGCAGGGGAATTGACCGACCAGTGTCAGCGACCAGGCCTGCTGTAATGACGATGTTGTGCGCTGCTCTTTTAATTGTCACAGCTGTGGTGGACAAGCCTGAATGGTCAGGGCGAAGCAAATCATCAGCTTTTATACTGGTTAGCGGCGGTGCCACAACATCGCTCAGTAAAACAGCCCAGGAAATGGGGTTGCCTTCGTTAAGAAATCGGATTGTGATTTGAGTTTGATACCTCCTCTTAGCAGCACTTGATACAAATGCATTTATTTTCAGGGATAAACTTGATAGCAATCAAATTGCTGTCAGGACTTGCGGCATGTTTTACTATATTTGGTCAACTACAAGGGTTCCTTCTGCGGACGGAATGTCTGTTGGCTCCACTATTGAGTTTAGATTGTTCTCGGTGCCATATACTCCGCAAAAGTCGTGCTATCGTCACGAAATATTCACGGATCATTTAATGATAGTCGTGGGCTGTGGCTGTTACTGTTGCAACACTTTGTCTTATTCCCTCCTTTACCTTTTCGTCGGAAACGCACTCCTCTTAGGTCTGATATCACAATTTTGAAGACGGTTCCGGTATCGTTAGCAGTTTCAGTACGAGTTCCTTAGCCTAGCCACATAGCAATGATATTCAGAATTGGTACTGAAGCACTGGTCAAAGTTATTAATAATTAGGCACCCACGTATTGCCGTCTTATTCATCTGGTTAGACAAGCCCACAGCCTTTGCAGAGGTTTGTAAGACTGATCAGAGTGGCAGAAATTTTATTTTCACCTTGTCATTTTAAACACCAACATAGTTTAATCCGTACTGAAGAGTTTTGTCTCTGCTAAATCTTGATTACAATGGTTTCATGGCACACCTCTTTTAGCATTGGTATTTAGGGAGGTGGTGCGGCAGTACCCTCCATAGTCATTACTTCGAATCGGCCTCGATGCGTTCCTGCGTTTTGCTATTCAGTCCTGTCTCTCGTTTCAAGTCTACTATCACTCACACAACTGGTGTATAATGGTCTTTCTTGTATATCGTCACGGAGCCACCTGGAATTTTACCTTATTATATAATGAATGCGCGCTTTAAATCTTATAAAACGTGCGTAACGTATAACAACTGTATAATATATATGCAACTCAGTTTAGTTATTCGCAGACTTCTCAGCAGGTTGTTACCTGGAGCGAAGATGACCTAGGCCATGGTGTGACGAGGTGAACAGCCCCCGTCGTCATCGAGTATGATAACGAACCGAGGGTCCGACGCATTGGGAGTACAGTTATACTGGCACAGTTATGGTGATATGTGCTTGGGTGATTTGTAAGCAAAGTTGGGTTATGATTGACTCAGTCCAACCCAGTCCATTTGTTTGTCCATTGTGGGGGCTATGCCTCAGTTGTTTGTGCACATTAGCCAAGCGGTTGCAAAGTTGTTGAACTTAGACATTTTGTTTAGCTTCAAGTGTAGCTATACCAAATTAGACGTTGTGGCATTGAACAACGCACGCAGGTCTCACGATATTCTATTATATTCTATCTGTATGTTTCGGTGTTTACACGTCCAGGTTGGGAAACCAACTCCTCATTTTTGAATTGTGGTAGGGCGCGGCTCACGTTATGATATATACTGTCCTGTATGCGCATTGCATAATTTAACAATGATATATCCAATTTTCTTTGGCTGTGAGGGATTCGCTTTTGCCAAAATTATTATTTTTTGGCAGTGGCATTATCAAAATTTCATTTTGATTGCTGCTCTGTGGCATTATCAAAATTTCATTTTGATCGCCATTTGGCCGTCAGCGAATCCTTCAATTCAGTGAATTCAAATTTAATGACAGTTAACAATTTCATAATTAGTTAATTTCAATGTAATACTGACCACTGTTCCCCAGGGTCGGGATTACAGCATGAAATATTAATCCATTTGGTACATCATGCCTAGTTCGGTCGTGCACATTATTGTAAACTTTAGAAAAAATGAATAAATGAAGAAACATTTTACTTTAGAATTAGAGTTTGAAATAAACATTTTATTTAAGCCTTTTGGGGCTTCACTAAGGGTATAAGGCTGTTGGGCCATGCCCTCTTTTGTTTTAGCCTATTGGGACTTCATCTTTTGTTTGTCTATTGGGGCTTCTTTAAGGGTATCAGGCTTAAGGGCCATGCCCTCTTTTGTGAAACATGTTAAGGGCTGTCATGATATATATGTGTTGTCGGCAGCCTGCTATTTGGAGCCGAGCCCAATATTTGCCATAACAATTTAATAAATGATCATTCAATTTAATAAATGATAATATTTTATTTTGTGTTTGTCAAGTTGGTGCCTTCCTAATAATATGACATATACATATTTTGTCGCACGTAAACATTTTTTTTCGTGTTAACGGTGTTATAATTTAAAAAAAACAATAATAGTAACGTATTTCGAATGGAGGTCACGCCATTATGCCCCGCTCTCATTTGGCATACATACTTAATTGTGTACCTAATTATATACCCTTTTAGGAAAATATATTCTTTAAAATTCCCCCGTGGTTGGGGTGACGTCTTTTGGTAACTTACGGTCTAGTTATAGTTAGCTGTATTTATGACATTTTGGTAATGAACAGGGTGTAACGTAACATTTTTTTTTTGTATTTATATATACACGGTTCTCTAAATTAGGCAATTCATAAATGACTATGCTAATTTAATTACCAATATAAAAGTTAATTAGAGATATCAAAAAATAATTTTGATATCAAAACTTAGATTGGCGATATCAATTCAATTACACATATTGCTTATTTTCTTTTCTATATATTAGCTTATTCAATTAGAGATATCGCAAATTCTGTTTTCGCTATAATTTATTCAATTGGCGATATCGCAAATTTAATTTCAGATATCAACAATTAATTTTCATTTCTGGACATCGCTTATTGAATTTTTGATATGGCTAATTCAGTTTTTGATATCACTAATTCTAATACTGATATCAAATATTGTATTAGTGATATCAATATTTGAATTAGCGATATCCAGTACTAAATGAATTTGCGATACCAGTAATTTAATTTTCGATATAAAAAATTCATTGCTTGGTATCGCTAATTCAACCTTCAAGAAGCACACTGAATGCTCCCTATTATAGCTTTACAATCCCAAAATTCAACATTCCAACATGTCCGCAGTTTTATCAACCGCAACTTGTTAAAAATTCATTTATGCTTAATTTGACTTAATAAAATGTTGGAATGAAATATTTACCAGAGCATTTTTGGTTGCTGATCTCCGTCATTTTGAATTAAGCGGGAGACTGGTACCCTTCTGAAGCAGTGCCAATTTGTTTTAAAGGGGAGAAGTCCATATTCACTCAGATTACAATAATTCTATTCTTAACGCCATTAAAAATGCAAGTTTTGTTATTTTGTGTTTATTTTTAATCAAAATGTCTCCAAGATCGATTGTAGTTTTAAGTACTTGTTAGAAATTATCCACATTCCCTATAAATCTGGTGACCGATCAAGGTATGTATTGAAAGATGTAAAGTCGGAATTATGCGAAATCCGTGCTTCCTTCCAAACTTGCGTTTTTAATGGCGTTAAGTATATTAACGATATAATAATTGAACTAGCGATATCAACAAATTAATTATTGATTTCATTAATTGATTTTCAATTGTTGATACCGCTAAATCCTTTTTCGATATCAGTAATGGAATAAGCGATATCAAAAGTGATTAGTGATATAAATAATTGAATTAGCGATATCAACAATTCAATTCTTAATATCGAAATATATGGTATTTAGCAACATCAAGAATTTAACTACCGATATCACTTATATAATTAGCGATATCTATAAATGAGTTTTTGATATCAGCATTTTGTTTGATTTTTTGACATCGGTAATTGAATTAGCTATATCGCTAAATAGTGATTAAATGTGAAAACAGCTTGCCATAAAAATATCATGTATAGGTAACCAACTCATAAACACTTAAAATCACCGATAACTATGAGAAAAGTGCCTGCATAAGATAAATGAAGGCCAGCAGAGCTTATGCGATGGCTATTTGTCTGTCGTCGTCCGATAACGTTTGCCTTGTGAACACGAGAGGGCCTTCATTATTAATTGGATATTAACCAGTCGGACAATATGGATATAAAAATCGAACAGGAAAAGTAGCATTCAAGGACGACAGTCAACTACAAACACACATAGAAACAAAGAACAACTTTAAAGATGAACAAAATGCCAAATTATACATCACAAACAGAAAAGGGTTGACAACAAGGCTACCGCCTTGGAACTGTCAGTGGTACAATAGGCCGCTGGGAATTTATACCAGGTTCTATGGATGGTGCACCAAACCTCTCACTTATCCTACTGTCATCACAATAAAACGGGACAGTGTAAATACAGAAATATCCGCTATGAACTATTCTCTAACCAACAAGGCAGCATTAATAGGCAATATAAGTAAAACACAAAGATGCTCGTGTATATATATAAATACAAAAAAACAATAGCATAGAAAGCCACAAAAAAAGGTATTTAATGACTTGGCAGAAGCCAGAGCAACAAGAGAACACACCATTGAGGGCACGACAAGACACGATTGTAGACAAACATCAAACGTCACCGTCCTTTTGGGCTTTAGGTAGACGTCATAGTTCGATAACCAGCCAGATCAGATTAGTTTCACCAGAGTTATAGCACTTGATTTGCTGAAGAATGCCATATTCTGCTTTGTGAACAATCTAGCACCTTCATTTCTTATTTGCCAAACTCAGTGTTGTTTTTTTCTATATTTTGGGAACATAGCCCATACCGTCAGATTTGGAAATTACAGCGCGAGTTTTCATAAAATTGGGAAACAAAACAATAAAACATTATGTTCATAATTGTATCTTATGTAAGAGGAGCATTCAAAAGTGTTTTATATACTCAGTTCTTGTCAAACTTTTGATACTTATGGAGAGGTTCTCCATAAGCATTTTGCTTTCGTTCCAATCCATTTACCTATTGTATGTTACAATTGTATAATGCGTTATCTTTGAAATAAAATATGTTTAAACCAAACTTTTGATACTTTTCTGTGTGTTTTTCATTTCCGTCTTTCAGTTGGGAATTTTTGTCTCAAAATTGGGAAAAAATATATGATTTGAAATCGGGAATATAGCCCAATATCGGCTACAAAAACAGCCTACAATACACTGAAACTTGCAAAGAGTGTTAATATCAATGAAAGCTCGGACAAGTCTGAAAACCAGCAAGATCGGATCGGTAACAGCAGAGTTATGACCCTTAATTAGCTGAAAAAATGCCTTTTTCTGCCTTGTGAACATTCTAGTACCTTCATTTATTACTTGATCTTTACAAAACTTTCACAGATTGTTAATATAAATCAAACCTTGATGAAGTTTGAAAATCAGTCAGATCCAATTAGTAACACCACAGTTATGGCCCTTGATTTGCTGAAAAATGCATATTTTCTGCATTGTGAAAAATCTAGCACTTTCATTTATTGTTTGATCTTGACAAACATACACAGATTGATAATTTCACTACACGTTCACTACACTAAGTTCGAAAACCATCCAGATCGGATCAGTAACACCAGAGTTATGGCCCTTGATTTTCTGAAAAAAATCCATTTTCTACCCTGTGAACACGCAAGCACCTTCATTTATTATTTAAGCTTTCCCGAACTTGTACAGATTGTTAGTATCAATAAAATCCCGGACCAGTTCGACAACCAGATATATCGGAGCAGTAACGCCTGAGTTAAGGCCCTTGTTTTTCTGAAAAGAAATGCCATTTTCTGCCTTGTGAACATTCTAGCACCTTCATTTATTTTTTTATCTTTATCAAACTTGCACAGCTTGTTAATATCAGTGAAAGCTCGGACAATAAACTACGAGAACCAGAGGTTTAATATTTTTCATTTATCATAAGCTTATGGTCCTCTACCAAGTAGTGTCGAAACAAGTAGTGTAAATAAATTTACCTGTGGATTAACTTCCTGTGGATTAATTTACCTGTTCAAAGTTTTCTACGTCATCAAATAGCATCTTATTCTCGCTTTTCACAGATATTGCAATGTCTGAATTGTAAATATCTATTGTTGTGTATTGATTTCAATTTAAATAAGCATAAACATGTTCGTGAAACAAAACATGGCCGGAGAACTTGAACAGATAACATATTTTATAATAAGTAGCCATTTGTTACATCGGTTAGCTGAAGGTTTAATACAAATAATATATATTTATATAAAATTATTTAAAATTCACATTGACCACGTAAATGAAGGTGCTATATTCAACCAATGAAATAAATGCAATGTTAATGAGTATGTCAGTTGTATTGTGATGATATAGTACTAGTCAAATGTTTGTATTTTATATGTTTAACTTTTAAAAATAAACATAATGCTTTCCGTAGTTAGCGATGATGTAATACAGTAAGAGTCCTGATGGTAGTATTGCTACCAAATATACGGGCACTGTGTCTGATGGTAGTATTGATACCAAATATACGGGCACTGTGTCTGATGGTAGTATTGCTTCCAAATATACGGGCACTGTGTCTGATGGTAGTATTGCTACCAAATATACGGGCACTGTGTCTGCAATTTAATTAAAAACAGATCCAAATTACTCACTGTAGTCTTTGATACTCTCCGCTTCTAACATTCTAATATTTAAGCGGACGTTATCTAAGATTGAATTGAATTTAATTGATTCAGAATTGGATTTTATAGTCGCACCAACAGCAAGGTCATATTTCGACTTTCTAGCTTCCATTGGTAAAAGAAGACCCCATGTGCCCTACGGGAAATGTTCGTGCACGGGCGTGCACCTGGGTAGAACTATCTAAGAGTGACAGAATATCTGTCAGAGTCAGAGTGACAGAGTTAATTCAATTGACCGTTTGATTGCCATTAAATACATTATTCAATTATTTGGCAGCATTAAAAGACCATATATTAAGTAAAACACTTAATGATCATGTATATTAGCTTAATATAAGAAGTATCAAAGTAAGTACCCAGTGGCATGACGGAAGCCACACCAACAAGAGAATGAAATTTGGGGTAAACAATACAATATTATAGACATACATGTACATAAACGTCAGTTTCCTTTTCAGTCATACGGTCAACAATCTGCCGGATCATCTCGTAAAGAGGTATCTAAGAGTGAATTGAATTGAATTGAATTTTATAGTCTCACAAACAGCAAAGTCATATGTCGACTTTCAAACTTCCTTTGTTGGACGAATACCCCAGCTGCCACTCCAAGATTACACCTTGGTAGAATTATATAAGAGTGACAGAAGATGTGGATTTAATTCAATTGACCGTTTAAGCGTTGCAAGACGATACGGTCATAACCTATTTTAATAATTGTTTTCCGGGAGTCGTAAGTGACCGAGAATGTAATAGAAAATAATGTTTTACAACCTAATTTAAGAGTCCTGATGGTATGACTGTTATAGAGTTACGGGTGCTATAGAGCATCTGCAATTTCATTAAAAACCTAATTACTCACTGTCCTCGACGATATTCTCCGCTTCGAACGTTCTAACCTTTAAGAGGAATGTATCTAAGCGTGACAGAAGATCTGGATTTAGGTCAATTGACCGTCTTAGGGTCATGAAAGCAATTATTCAAATACCTTGCATGTCTTCTATCAGTACCGAGATGAAAAGCGTTTAATCTGATTATCTGATGTAATTGTTCCTATAGGGTTTCAGATATAACAGTGGAGGCAACAAAAAGACTAGGCATGCAGTCTGTCTGTTTCAAGATGATAAAATAATCTCTGGGTTAGGTTGATATACAATCTATTAATTGTATTTATTGACATTTACACGAGGTTTACTTAGTTCTGTGTGGCGGTTGTAAAAGGTCACCCCGATTACAAATCAGTACCGACTGGTTCTTTGTTATCATCAAGCCCAACCGCTTTAGTCGGTATAGAGCGTGAGGGGTGTTGCAGTTTATATTCCCTTTCATTAACAGTTCAATAAAACCGAGTCTGCTACAGTAACGTTTCCCTTTTGTTTGTGATTGTTGCTTCCACCGGATTCCCATTTCAGCATTTATGTACGTTTCATCAATTTTCAAATAAGTGGCATATCATGACAAGGCTGCAAGTGCAACTAACATTTAATTATGAATATTATACCTCATTTGCATATTCCACTCTTTGTTTAATGAGACGTCATCCGGTCCATAAATTTGCATATTGACCGGGCGCCCGGTCCGATAGCTATATTAACGGACGTGTGTAAAAAACGTCAACATAAATCATAAAACGTATTGATTTAATTTGTTGGTCAGATTCTGTATAATAAAACAAATAATGTATGGTGCTTCGGTCCATATGAAGTTTATGGACTGGGCAGTCAGACCTAGAACGTTATATGAACCTCAGCTTCGCTTCGGTCCATATAACATTCTAGGTCTGACTGCCCAGTTCATAAACTTGCATATGGACCTCAGCACCATACATTATCTGTTAAATAGACTCAACACATTGAATGATCAGTGGCACTTTGATTATTTGTATTACCAATAAGCTAACATTAATGTTAATTGGAATAATTATATAATTTGGCTAACCTGGGATTCTTTGGATACACCCTAAAAGCTGTTATTTTTTAAATATGCTTTCGTACTAACGCGCGCACAGAAATTCTCACTATTTGTGCAATACGTTGCCTTACAGTACACTTTTACTAACATATTGTCACTAGTTTTGCAATACGCTGCATTACAATACACTATTTTTAATATATTCTCATATTGTTTGCTACACAATACACTATTACTAATACATTCTCACTAGTTCAAAATGTTGCATTACAATACACTGCTACTAACACATTTGTAACAGTACTAGTTGCGCAGCTCGTTGCAGTATAATAAATATTATTATAAACATTTATTGGAACCAGTATCCGTCTTTGAGTAAAATCTTGGGTAAATAACCTTTTAAGAGTTAAGATACTATAGTTTTGTATAGGAAACGGGATCAGAGGAAGATGGTTTCCAGTGCTATATGAATATATGTTTGCTCTGATCACCGTCAGACATAGAAATATATTTAATTATTAATTTATAATCAGAAACGTTTAAACACGACCTATATATTCTTATCAGAAATAGTATAGACATATTCAGCTAAAGGAGACAGATATATATTTTTTTCTAAATGAATACTATAATATGCATGGCTAAGGAAGAAGGCAGACAGAAAACTAATCAAAAGTAATATGAAATTACCAGAAAATTCTCTGAAAGTTTACCAATAACGAATGACAAAAAAAATCAAGCTTAGAATCAATTATGGTGTTAATTTGATAAATGTTTTCGGGCTGTCTACTATAATAAAATCTTCACGGTTTTCTAAATATGCTCAATATAATATAAGTACTTTCTGGGAGAGGAAATTGCCATTTGCCTTTTTCTACATAAAACTCAGAAGAACACATTAAACATCATATGTTTATATGTTGTTCACCCAACAAAAGCAGAGTACATATAGTGTTTTTATGATTTATCTTCCTCTCATCTACCTGCATTGGGCGGAGATTTGTCTATTCGCAATCTGTAAATTATGATTGTGCGCCTACCTTTTGTGTGCACTATGCTCATTAATACAGCAACTATATAACAACATATAGCCAGACAACGTAAAGTATGTTTGTTTGTTTGTATGGTGTTTTACGGTCGATGTTTGGTTGTGGAGGCAGACTGCCCACTTTTCCTGGGTACAACCAACACTATACACCTCCCGCCATCCGTGCGAATAGACACTTCCTCACTTACAAGTCGATCTCCCAGAGAGATTCGAACCCGCAGCGGTGAGAGGCGAACGTTTACAACGCAACGTCTTTAACCAAGACAACGTAAAGAATATGTGGGATGATTGTGGTTACTATTACAAATACCTCCAAGGAAACTAGCCTATATTCCAATATGTAGGTTAAATACAGTACAAACAGTTAAACCAAAACTACATTTATATCGTTAAATAAAGGTTAACTGTATAATCAGTCGTTTGAATGTCGCAAATTGTGTTTAATGGCGACGCGTTAGCAACGTCACGTGATTGAATTTGCGAAGGGTTATGCATTATTTAATATTCGCTATTTTTGAACTTCAACCAATCGGATTGCAGGATTTGCGATAAGCGCGTTAGAATACAGTTTAGATATTCAAGTGTAGAGGGAAAAAACACAACATACACAAACAATCAAAAAAAGAATAATTTACTCAGTAAAAAAGGACGGAAAGAATGCAACATAGTAACAAACCAAACGACAATGTACGTTTTGTAATCGTTTCATGAGTTACAGTTAAACTATAAAAATAGCATGGTCAGACTATTAGCATGGTCAGCCTATTAGCATGGTAAGACTATTAGCATGGTCAGACTATTAGCATGGTCAGACTATTAGCATCATGGTCAGACTATTAGCATGGTCAGACTATTAGCATGGTCAGACTATTAGCGGTCAGACTAACTATTAGTAGTGACGCGTAAAAGTGATCGATAGTACAGAGGCTGCTTCAAAATATATCTTGCCTGTCACTGTTCGGGTTCGAATCCCACTAGTTGCTCGACTTGTCAAGTGAGAAGTGTTTATTGGGAAGTATACAGTACTGGTTTTACATGAGGTGGTCTGCCTCTACCACAAACAGTCATGTATATGGCCTAACATGTGCATAAAATGACATAAGACACCATTCAAACAAAGATATACTCATTCTTAACCAATAAGGCCGTGTTGATTAACAACATGATATTACATGTATCACCTTGTCATCGATATTATCCCGATTTGAGCCTTCCTACGATAGTATAACAAATGTTTGATAGGGGAGAATTATATACTGATAGGAGAGAAAAATTGATATAGGGGAGAATTATATATTGTTATTGGGAAAATATCAAATTACGTGTGTTACACTTTATATTACTAACATCGACATAAAATAACGCAGGACTATGGTGTAATTGCTTCAGTGAGAGACATTTACAACGGCTATAGATGTGTTGCGTATAATTAAATTCGCAATGTGCATAATAAAATGTTATTTACGATGACTGTAAATGTAAAGGTATGAAAATAGTTTTCTTAGCTGAGTTGATATATCAGTGGTAAGCGCTTGGTGACAAAGAAATAGACGGAAATAATATAACCCAGTTTTAAATGATAATGCTTAAACTAATATTTAGAATAATGTTGTTTTATATATACATATAAATTCCCATATTCCACAAACAACAGCTTAAGCCTACGCTGTTAGACAATTATATATCGCCTATTACATTTATCTGTTACAAATAAATGCTTCAAAGGGCTTCAATGCAAACATCAAATGCAAACAAAAATGAGCAGACTCCGGTTTATTGAGTATATTAATGAGGGGGAATATAATTTTGGTGCAATACCCTCCAAGTTTCTAGCACCGGCTTAAGCTGTGTTCTAATATTGGCCTACGATATTCTAATGGACCAGTTAATAATAGCACTGCTGGTTCTTAGTCAGGGCTTTATTTTATTTTTGTTGGTATGTGTTCATAAAAACAAAATAGCATTAACCATAAGTAAATATCATTAACTAAATTAGTTTATACATAAGACCATCTCATCAAACAAACACGTAATGCAACAATATCGTGTGTCTCGCAATCACAAGTTAATGGAAAGTAGGAAAGACATAAGTAGTACCATAGTGTTTATGGAATTTGAAGAACCCTATGAACAGAATACAACTGACAAATTGATTCAGTTGAGTGCATTCACTTGAAGTATTTTCGGCTTCTATCCTTAAAGAGGTAAACTATTAAAGCATAATAGAAAAGTGTGTGGCAACAATAAGGCAACTATAACATAAGTTACTGTACCAGAGTATGTGAACGATACAGAGATATTCAAGCAGATGCTCGGTCTTTGTTTTTCCAAAAGGGTTATAGATATATCAGTAGAGTCGGATACTATGTAGTCTTCCTGGTGCAAATTAGACCCATGGCACAAATAAGGAACTATACAATTATTTTACTTTGCTAATGTAGGTGAACAATAAAGAGATATTACACATTTAATTTAATACTCGGACCTGATTTTTCCTACAGGGTTTCAGATATGAAAGTACATGTATAGGCGCGGATACCAGACACTGTAGTCTACATGTTGTCAGTGAGACTCACTATCTTCCTAATCAATATAAATATCAGATTACAGATGTTAATTATATAGTCTACGGGGTCTACGGAGTAAAGCTTCGCGTGATCAGGTTACGAAATTAAAAAATGTATAGAAGTTACTAATTTTAAACCGATTACGAAACATACTTTCCAGCTTATTACCGATCACTCACGATGCAGCGTTAAACCAGAAACCTACGTTTCAAATTGAAGAGCTGTATCAAACGATCTTCTGTCGTATGGCTTATAGGGCTAATTAATATTTCTGAAAATGCGTCTACGCAACACCCAGATTAATCCACTTGTGCATTTATAAACGACCAGAGGATATCAAACAGCATATGTAGTAGCATGTGTTGATCTCTCCTTAGTATTCAGATCGAGGTCTGGAGGATTTCATTAAGAACGAGAACTGTTTAAATATCTTGTTTCAACTCATGTTAAAGAATAAGAACACTTACCGCGGGGTGCACTTGGGAGGTTACACCCCATGATAATTGTGTTAGAAATCTCATGAGGGCATTTGCTGAACTACCATCAATCCATTGATGACGATCAACTTTGTTATTAGGAAGCCAACACAAACCCGTTAGCATACACAACTTCTAGATAGGATATAATAACGTGCTGATGGCGTGTGTATGTGTGGCGTGTGTATGCGTGCGTGCGTGCGTACGTCCGCACGTGCGTTCTGTAAAGGAATACAATAAACGTTTAGATCAAACATCCATTTTTGGGCGATATGGTTTAACATTTCAAAGACATTTTCTGATCTGTGGCAAATAAATGACTACATAACTTGCTTTATTTGTTATTTAAACTTTAAAAATTGAATAATAGAATGATGTTTTACGTAACGTCGACACACAGTCTAATCGTATTGTGTGCAAACAAAATGATAAGAATGAAAGTATTCAATTACACAATTTCAAATTTTTAAAACATGAGTTTAAAAATATAGGAAAAACATATTTTAAAAGGGAATAATATGGTATATTATTACCACTTTAACATGCGTACATGTAAAATACAATTATAGTTAACCCCTTATTTATTTTCGATATCGAGTATATGCGCTGATTATGATAACATGTTTCTGATAAGAATGGACAAGCCATAATTATGTCGATTCTCCTCAGTCGCTATACGTAAATAGCATTAAATGTTTAATTACTAAATCAATCATTAAACAGAGACAGTGTTGAAAGACACACGCCAATAATGTATGCAGGGGGTTTAGAGTCGATTTTAACAATCTTTCAGTCATATTTCGACGGTGGCAAGTCAATGCGCAACTCAGTATATATTGCATGCCGTTAACCCATGACATCCAGTCATATTATTCAGACACCGGTCCGACCTGTCCTATCTCACACCACCCAATACATACTGAAGGTCAAACAAGGGGCCTACAAGTACCATGTGTATAAAGTCGTTGGTGTGACCTGGCCCTAAATTCATCAACTATTTGAGCACACAATTCAGACTCAGACTCAAAATCTCATTTATTTGCAAACCCTATCAACACAAAAGTATGGGTAAGAATTGTGATTTTCAGACATTTTCTATTAAATGACCTGTAAAATGACTCGTTTCTGTATATATAATCGTTTCTATAATATAGTAATTTGCTTATGAAATTGTTTTTATTTGAAATTAAGAAAATTGATATCCACCAATAAATACCGCCGCGGATGCCATAACTTAACATACATTTGGTACAAATACATGGCCATTCCCTGTCTGATATTTGTATCTTTCCTGGTATTGGACTGTGTTCGTTTCGGTCCTTCAAAAAAATAAAACGAGCAGGTTTTCTCTTTCACGATAAGGTTCTAATATGGTATATCATACCTCTAGTAAAATCATAATACTTTATATTTACGGTGGAAGGTTCAGAATTGCTCTTCAGTTGCATAATTAGTCTCATTTATAAAAAGATTACAAATATATGTTTTCGAATCTTACGTGATCGCGTACTATACATATCACCAGATAATTTACCTACAGACAAAAAAGAGTATGATAATGGACCTTTGGAAACGGCCGAGCAGGACACATACGAAATATTGCAGTCTCGGTTTGATTGAGACTGTTCATGAGCGGTAGTGAAATATGCTAGATACCGCTCA
This sequence comes from Cyrtodaria siliqua, assembly GCA_037043455.1. Classification (NCBI taxonomy): domain Eukaryota; kingdom Metazoa; phylum Mollusca; class Bivalvia; order Adapedonta; family Hiatellidae; genus Cyrtodaria; species Cyrtodaria siliqua. Next base: position 139,890 of record JAWPHD010002565.1, read on the forward strand.
CGCCCTCTAGCCCCGGGTTGAGCAGAACTCAATATTCATAAAATCAATAGTACACAATTTTAACCATCCCGAAGATGGCATGCATATGGCGGTGGACATGGAGCGTACTTCTTCCCCATGTCGTACGGCGTATGGTCCCAGTATCTAATAAAATTAAATGCCCCGAAGAGCAAAATAAACATCATGGAATTTAGTTGGGAGCAGCGGTTATGAAGCCTACATATCAAAAAGCAGACAACATATCCTATGAGTGGTTAAACAATACCCAGAGCCTTTTATCGGCCGGAGTAGTGGAACCACCGAATCAAAAATTAAGTAAGAAAACAAAAGAAATTGAAAATGTACCACCGATAACTAAATAACTAAATGAACAGAATAAATACATGTATGACATAACGAGCTTTGTCCCAATATATGCATGCATTGAGAAAATGAGAAAATCATAATGGAGGAAAGTACATTTTACTTCAACATAATTCAATCTCAAGCAGTTTGCTGTGACTGTGTTATTGATTATGCCAACGCTAACTTGGATCTTAATTGCTTTTCGAGCTGTTTCTATTATTGTTAATATAAGATATTGTTGGCTAACCTTTGTCCCTCAAACCGGCTGAAACTTCATTTTGGTTCTTAATTGCATTTTTAAAGTGATGCTTTTTATATTATAAATATATTGGTGGTTCTGTGTTTTCCCTAAACATAAGTGTGCAGATGATATGTGTACCTTCCGGAGCATTTTAATTACATCATTTAATAGTTTAGTATATCTAGTACTTGCGAGTAGTCGCAGCGGGAGTTTTCTATCGGTATACTTGCTATTTTTTCCAGGACAATATAGTTTGATTGAAATAAAATATGTATGAACTACAAATGGCTTGGGAAGAGGTTTTTATGCCAATAGAATTTACGAACTAAAAACAGCTTGTTCTTTTACAATCTTAAGCATTTTAACCATTACCCTTTACATGGAATGAAGGAATATCCGAATAGTTAACGCTACTCTGGCTGTAAATGCCATATCGGAACTGATGGAACAGACTGTGTGATATTCAAATAGCAATGTGCAAAGACGATATATTATGGACCAAAATGAATTTCTTTTTTATATTATAGAGATTCAATTAAACAAAAACATTTCCCACCTCATCTCATTTGTGTCATTATATCATATTGTCAAACTTAACAGCTTAAAATAATAACAAACCTCCACAGAGCTTCACTAAAACAACAGCACGGATAATTTTAACTTAAGCACCACGCGAAATAACACAATACTTCATCTTTAGCTCTTTCGCTACCGCAGTCGAAACATTGACTTTTACGACCAGTGTAAAGGTTCGAATTCAAATTTAAGCAGACGACATTTGACATTTGGCGGCAAAAGGGTTAGATTTCTGCAGCAATCAATGTACCCTTCACTGCCGCAAGAATGGACTGAACCAAATCAAAGCAATTTTCTATGCAACTTCACGCAGACAGTATTGTTTATGGAAATATGAGGTGTACTGAATGGGTATTTATAGCCATGGTAAGTTTGATCTTGTGAATTTTCCATTAAAACTACATGTAGACTTACCGATCAATGTGTAGCTTTCATTGAGTGATCGTATATTTATAAAATAATCGTCGGAAATCCGTTGGCTGAAACAAGCGCATCAAACAATAAGTCTTGGATAAGTGGTTCTTACAAGTTTTGTCAAAATTAATTACTTAAAATGTAATCGTATAAAAATAAAAACAAAAGCACAAGTTTTATATATACCGACAAGAACTCTTAGACATGTATACATTTCACTCCAATTGAAAGCAAGACGTATTGCTTATTACACTTAAAAAACTAACCCGGCAAATAACGGCAAAATAACAATACGAAAGCGTTTATCAAAATTCTATTGAGGTGTTCAGATCATATAATGATGTACAAGTATAGATTTATTGGTTCTTAAAGTTCCCGTGATTGGATCTGCATTTAATAAAATCCTAAAAAGTTAAAAAAAAAAATACTTGTACCAACACTTTCGTCAGTCAGGTCATATTTTAATTACGTAACTGTTCAACCGGTTGAATACATATTTTTTGATATTGATGCTACTAAACATGCTAAAAGCTTCAAAATAAAAGCTAGACATATTGCAGAACTTAAGTGGACGAAAAACTTACAGACACCTTATCCACTCGACCGTAATGACAATATTTATCAAGAAGGAAATATTTCTAAAGATCCTAATATTGACATTTTCTCTATATGTTCTAGTCTAAAGCGTAAATCTAGGTCTCATGGTCTTATGCGTAATGGTAACACCAAACGTAAATCGCGTGTAATTATTTCTGTCGCTGATTTACATACTATTTTTAAACAGTCTGGATAAATCTTTGTCCATTTCTTCACTAAAGTTGATCGACGAGGAAGCCGACAACATTTTCATTCGTACAGATCCCTTGTATAACACTCCTTCCATAGTTCAAAGCTACACACACCATGTTCTCCGACCCCATATTGACAAAAAGTCTGATCACGTCAGGCATTTTCTAAAACTACTATATATTAATAAAGGTATTGATTTCATTGACATGCCTAGTATTTTTCGAGATACTCATGTACTTGATTCTATCCCAAAATATTTCAAAAATTCCGAAAGTCCTGTAATTTGTTATAAGTATAAAAAGCCTATTAGAAATATTATTTTCAAATACAACAAAATAGATTCTGACCTTGATATAGTACATAATACTCCTAAGGAATGTGAATGCAATACATCAAAATTTTGCTATGCTCCATCAGGTCATGTCATCACTGGTAATTTTGATATTGTTGATAAACGTATTCGGCATTTGTTTTCGAAAGGTCCTAAATATAGATTACCTTCAACTATTAATTTTAATGCCTGTCGTGCCCAGTGAAGATTTTAATATAAAATGGTGTCGTAGAGAACATGCAAACCCAAACTCGCATTCTACTTGGAAAAAGTAAATTCTTAAAATTATAGATACACGTATTAACTTTAATAATGCTAACCTCTCTTTACTTCCTCCGAGACCTAGGTTTTCCTTTCGTAATTTAAAATCGGGAATTCAGGAATTTCATAATAAATTTGTTTTAGTTCCTGCAGATAAGGCAGCTAATACTGTAATTATTGTTTGACGCCTACATTACGTCAATGTTTTATCTCCGGAACTCGGCAGCACCAATTCGTATACTCCTGTTAATTCTACTGAGGATGATGTTGTTTCCGCACTTATCACTCGGTGCACTACTTTCAAGGCTGGTGTAAACGATAAGCAAAATAAACTGCCTACCATGTACTGGATTCCTAAATTACATAAAAATCCGTATAAGCAGTGATAAGGCTCGCTTTATTTCTAATTCTAGTGCCTGCACCACAACAAACATCTCCAAACTGTTAACCTCTTGTCTTGCTGCCGTTGAAGATCACGATAAACGATATTGTGATAAAACTTATGAAAACTCTGGGATTAATTTGTTTTGGTCTATAACAAATTCAGGAGACGTTCTTGATAAAATCTTCAATAAAGGTCAAGTTTCATCAATAAGCATTTATGACTTATCTACACTATATACAACCTTACCACATCACCTTATTAAAGACAAGCTAATTTCTCTTATTCAAAAAACATTCGCTGGAGAAAATACTACATTTTTGGCATGTAATAATGTTAAAGCGTTTTTTACTAACGGTAGTTTAGACAATTATACTATGTGGACTTGCTATGAAGTTTGTGAAGCACTCATCTTCCTATAAGATAATATTTTCGTCAGGTATGGTACCACCGTTTATAGACAAATTGTTGGTATCCTATGGGTACGAACTGTGCACCACTTGTCGCAGATTTGTTTTTATTTTGCTATGAAAGAGATTTCATGTTGAGTCTTTCACCAGATACCCAGGCAGATGTTATTGAAGCTTTTAATGACACCTCTCGGTATCTGGATGACACACTGAACATTGACAACCCTTTCTTTCTAACTATGGTTGATAATATTTATCCTAAAGAACTTCAGCTAAATAAAGCTAATATATCTGATAATAACGCTTATTTTCTTGATTTAGATCTCTCGATTGAAAATGGTAAATAATTATCAAAATCTATGACAAGAGAGATGATTTTAATTATGACATTGTTAATTGCCCCCACTTGGATGGGAATGTTCCCCGAGCAACTTCTTATTGGGTGTATGTGTCTCAACTTATTCGTTTTTCAAGAGCTTGTACTCGAGTTGAGGACTTTGATATTCGTAATCTTTGTATAACTAAAAAGCTACTCAATCAGGGTTACCGTTACCATAAACTTCGTAAAACCTTCGCAAAATTTTATTATCGTAACCTTGATCTTCTTTCCAAATATAAATGTAATTTAAGGACTCTTCTGAGACAAGGACTATCACAACCTGACTTCTATGATGATGTGATTTATAAACTTCGTAAGATTCTTGGTCATGATCACTTTCATACTATCTTTGTTAAACTTGTTAAAAAGTTTATCAAAAGAGGTTATGATCCTGTCATTTTGCAAAGTACTGCATGCTTGGTGGTGAACCCTTTTACAGTTCGCCACTATGCTTTCCTGTTTAATTGTACGATGACCGGACAGGCTGTGGACCCTATGATGACGCCTACATAAAGCCCATTGGGACGGTGACGTTTGATGTTTGTCTATGATCTTTCTTGTCGTGCCCTTAATGGTTTATTCTCTTGTTGCTCTGGCTTCTGCCAAGTCACTGAGAACCTTCATTGTGGCTTTCTAGGCTATTGTTTTTTTGTATTATATTTACACGAGCATGTTTGTGTTTTACTTATATTGCCTATTGATGCTGCCTTGTTGGTTAGAGATTAGATCACGGCGGGGATTTCTTTATTTACACTGTCCTGTTTTAATGGGATGAAGTAGGGTAAGTGTGAGGTTTGGTGCACCCTAGAACCGGTTTAAACTCCCAGTGGCCTACTTTGTCACTGACAGTTCCAAGGCGGTAGCCCTATTGTCAACCCTTTTGTGTTTGTGATATCGTTTGCTTTTATTATTACTTTTGCCTTCTTGTTTGTCTGTTTGCATGTTTGTTTCTGTGTTTTGTGGTTGACTGTCCTCCGTGAATGCTACTTTCCCTGTCCGATCTTTTTATATTTCTTTATGCTCCATATATGGCGTTTGGGGTGGGTGGATAAATAGAGAATATTATGTCAGTGCCTTTTACTATCAAGTTTATTAGGCGAGACGCAGAGCCTCGCCATTTTTCGTTTTCGTGCAGAGCCTAATAAACTTGATAGTAAAAGGCACTGACATAATATTCTATTTATCATGTAGATTATCCATATTTTCTGTATGAATTACTATTATTACCTATTTCTCATAATGGTACGCTTATCGAGGACGTCGCCATGTTGCTGTTTTTTGTTTGTTTTATGACGTCAGGTAAAGTTACGTGCATGACGTCAGATAACGTTACGTACAATAAACGCCGAGGTATTCCGCATTGATTTGCTTTATTGTCCAGTGCCTAATTAAAGCAAAATTTAATAGGTCACCCCTTTATTAGGCAGAAAAGTGCATATCTGCATGATAAAGCCGTTTAATTATTTCTATTGTGTCAGGGTTTGGATACTCAAAATATGTAAGTTATAAATACAACTCGTCACCAATAGGTTTAGAAACGGTATACATATGTTCTAAAATGTTCCTGAAGATGGCGGAATAGGGTCTTAATTATCCATATTGCGTTACTTACACCATCTATCTTTTTACTTCTTATTCAGAGTGGAAGATGAACTGACAACAGCAGTCTACATAATGTGTCCATTAATATAAAGAAAAAGACTGTGTTCATTATGGTGAATTTAATTGGAGAGATTACCCTCTTCGAAAGTCTCATTAGAAAACCCACCAGGCATTCGCAAATTACAAGTAATCCATACATTATACATTATACGCTTACCAGACTACTTGGAAAAGTCATTTTATCTCGTTAGCGTCCATAATCAATTCATAGCACAGATACGTTCTGTTGGAACATAGATGTTAGCTTTAGTAGACATAATGTGAGGAAATCAATAAAAGATCATATCAACAATACGTTAACAGGACTGTATCGAAAGAAACCAGTTATTACATGTATAAAGTTGCTTTTTTTGTCGGTCAATCGTCTCAACACTTTTTCTCTCCTTGCTTTCTTTTCCCTCACTCTGTTTTCCGCCAGCTCTGCTGTTGTCCCTTACAGGGTAGCAGCTGTCGTGACACGTTCTGTTGGAATATCGGCGAATATTCTGTTTCCACGACAACTCTCGCTGTTCACCTGCAGTTCGCCTAATGTTTCTCTTTTACTTATTTTCCCTTTAGAGTAGACTGTTTCTGGGACATTGAACATATGTGTTTTTTCTAATATTATAAAGCATCCTCCTCATACTACTCCATGGTATTCCAGTCAAGCTATTCCATTTCATTACAACCAAGGTTTTACGCAAGCGTAAAATAGCTGCCGAGAGACATCAAGTCACAGATGTTAAACAATATTGAAAACAATAAATGTTGTCACGGAGACATAAACACGCCACGACCGTTTTTTCTTACATTCTTCCCGATTTTTACCAAGCATTTTACCGTCCTACCAAGCATTTTGAATCAATGTGGGCGCCCTCGCTTCATTCTGTTCAAATACATTGGCATCCCTTACATATTGATTACAATTCACCCTTGTAACACGACGTGCTAGATGTACACATCAGCACAGTACAATACATGTAATGTAATACATAAAACAGGGTAGTTCGATGTGGAAATAGAGTGTGGCTGTACTAGACTATGCATGCTGTAAATGAAGATAAAAACCGTTTGATACCAACCAAACATAATTAATTTTACTTATATTAAATTATAAACACAGTCATGACATACTTTATAAGCAGCTATAAAAACTACCTTGGTCTTATTTAGAGCAAACGACTAGTATTTTTCCTAGAGCTTGTAGTCGAGTTGAGGTATTTAATATTCGTAAACTGTGTATAACTAAGAAGCTACTCCATCATTGCTACCGTTACCATAAACTTAGAAAAAACTTTGAAAATAATTAGTATCGTAACCCTGATAAAAATGTAATTTAATAACACATCTGCGACAAGAACTATCACAACCTGACTTCTATGGTGATGTGATTTACAAACCTCGTCAGATATTTGGTTATAATCACTTTCATACACTCTTTATTAAACTTGTTAAAAGGTTTATCAAAAGAGGTTATGACCCTATCATTTTGCAACGTACAGCATATTTAGTGGTTGACCCATTTACAGTTCGCCACTATGCTTTCCTCGCTGGTTGTACAATGGCAGGATATATTGTGTACCCTAATATGACATCTACCTAAACCCTCAAAGGACGATAGCGTCTGATGTTTGTCTTAAATCGTGTCTTGTCTTACCCTTAATGGTTTGTTCTCTTGTACATATGGCTTCTGCAAATTCATTGAATACTTGCTTTGTGGCTTTCTAGGTTTATGCGGAGTTTTTATATTCGTATTTGCTCATTTATGTATTATACTTATATTGCCTATTTATGTTGCATTGGTTGTTGGATAATATAACATGGCGGGGATATCTTTATTTACACAGTTCCGTTTTATTGGAATGACAGTAGGGTTAGATTAAGGATTGACAAACGCATAAGAAAATATTCTTTATTAAAATGTTTGATCGTATATAAAATAATATTGGGCGCGGCTCCAAATAGCGGGCTCCTGGCAACAAATATATATATAATTGCAACTCTTAACATGTTTCACAAAAGAGGGCATAGCCTTTAAGCCTGATACCCTTAAATAAGCCCCAATGGGCTTAAATAAAATATGAAGCCCCAGTAGGCTTAAACAAAAGAGGGCATGGCCCAACAGTCTTATACCCTCATTGAAGCCCCGAAAAGCTTAAATAAAATGTGTATTCAAAACGTTAAGTCTAAAGTAAAATGTTTCTTCAATTACTCACTTGAAAGTTATTTCCTTTCTTAAAGTTTACAATAATGTGCACGATCGAACTATGCATGATGCACCAACAATAAGCCCCAAAAAGGCTTAATATTTCATGCTGTAATCCCGACCCTGGGGAACAGTGGTCAGTATACTAATTATCAAATTGTTAATTGTCATTAAATTTTATTTCACTGAATTGAAGAATTCGCTGACGGCCATATAGCAGCTATCAAAATGATTTTTTTATAATGCCACAGGGCAGCAATCAAAATGAAATTTTGATCATGCCACCGCCAAAAGAAAATAATTTTGGCAAAAGCGAATCACTCACAGCCAAGAAAATTGTATATATCATTGTATGATTATGTAACGCGCATACAGTACAGTATATATCATACGTGAGCCGCGTCCTACCACAATTCAAACTAATGTGCTTTATATAACTTGCGAAGGAACATTTTTTATACTGACGCCATTTGTTCACGAGGAGTGAGGAGTTGGTTTCCTAACCTGGACGTGTAAACGCCGTAACATACTGATAATTATAATCTCATTAAATGTCGAGAGACCTGTATGCGTTGGCCAATGCCAAAACGTCATTGGTATAGCGACACCTGAACTTAAAACAAAACGCCTAACAAAATGCTTAACAACTGATATCTCGCTTATAATGAAGTTCAGCAACTTTGCAACCGCGTGACTGACTGTGCACAATCAACTGCAAAACGGATTCATAGCCCTTACAAAGGACCAACAAAATTAATAAAGTGGGTTGGGCTGATTTTATTCATCCCCAAACTTTGCTTGCAAATCACCGAAGCACATATCACCTTAGCCGTGCCATCATGACTGTACACCCAATGCGTCGAACCCTCGGGTTCGTTTCCCATGGGCTTCTGGGAGCCGCTAATCCTGTACGCTGACAAAGAGGGGGCCCGCTCACCTCTTCCTGGGATAACCTAGGTCAACTTCGCTTCCGGTAACGAGATGCTGAGAATCCTGCGAATAACTAAACTGAGCTACATATGTTCAAGATTAGCAGAGACAAGACTCTTCGGTACGGATGAAACTATTTCAGTGTTTAAAATTAAAAAAGTCGAAAATTAAACTTCTGCCACTCTGACCCGTCTTACCAACCTCTTCAAAGGCTGTAACAGTTTTAAAGCCAGTCTTTTTATGTGACGATTATCCCACTATTTGATAATGTGCAGGGGACCACAATTCCTGCATGCTATATCCTGGCTGCCTAAATGATTGGAAACCACGCAGAACACAAATTAAGAGGCTGTCATCTGAACGTATAGAGATGCGTTCTGCAAAAGTGAGGCTTCACGATGGGAAGCCGTGATAAAACAAGAAATGAATAAGACAGTAAGACGTGGGTGCCTGATTACTAAAAGCTTTTACATGGGCTTCACTACCAAAACACAATATCATTGCCCTGTTGCTAGGCTCACACTACCGGAACCGTCTTAACACGAGCATGGAGATTAGATCATGGCGGGGTTTTCTTTATTTACAATGTCCTGTTTTAATGGGTTGACAGTAGGGTAAGTGTGAGGTTTGGTGCACCCTAGAACCGGTTTAAACCCGCAGTGGCCTACTTTGCCACTGACCGCTCCAAGGCGGTAGCCCTATTGTCAACCCTTTTGTGTTTGTGATGTCGTTTGCATTTTTTATTACTTTTGCCTTTTCGTTTGTCTGTTTGCGTGTTTGTTTTGTGTTTTGTGGTTGACTGTCGTCCTTGGATGCTGCTTTCCCTGTCCGATATTTTTATCCTTCTTAATATGTATACATGTGTTAACCTCTAAAGGATAGTGATGCCTTAAAGTTCTTTCGAAGAAACAAATAAAACGCATTTCAATATGGATTATTTTGAAATAAGATCGACCGAGTTATACTACTGATTCATTGTCTACGGATGTGATTTTGGTGTGATTACAATTATAACTTTTGTATTTGTATTGTATTTGTATTTGGTGCCACTTTTCAAAATCTGACGTGTGTCCACAGCTACAACTATTCATTAAAGTATTGTCAAGTTTGGTGCTTTTGTCCCAAAATGTACAATTTTACCAATATATGTCACCAACTAGATTGGAACAAGTGTGAGGTTTGGTGCACCCTAGAACCGGTTTAAACCCCCAGTGACCTACTTTGCAACTGACCGTTCCAAGGCGGTAGCCCTATTGTCAACCCTTTTGTGTTTGTGAAGTCGTTTGCATTTATTATTACTTTTGCCTTCTTGTTTGTCTGTTTGCATGTTTGTTTCTGTGTTTTGTGGTCGGCTGTCCTCCTTGAATGCTACTTTCCTTGTCCGATCTTTTTACAATTCTTAAATTGTGATATCAGTGCCTTTCCGACTAAAATGTGTTGCAAAAGTAACAGCCACAGCTCACGACTATCATTAAATGATTGTTGAACCCTTCATGACGATAGCGCGACTATTGCTGAGTAAATGGCATCGAGAAGAATCTTAACTCAATATTGGAGCTGACAGACATTCCATCCGCAGAAGGAACCCCAAGATGACCAAATATGTTAGTAAACAAGCCACAAGTCCTGACATCCAATTGTATCCCTTAAAACTAAATTCGTTCGTCCAGAAAATAATCAGGTGTTAGTCTACTAGTGTTTCTAAGAAGAGGTATCAAACACAAATCACCATCCGATTTCTTAAGTAAGGCAACCGGTGAAACTTGGACATGTTCTACCCGTGAAGTATTTAAAGAGCCGCCTATTGATGTCAGTTAACATCAGTGGTAGCTGCACAAATGAATATTAGCTAATTAAATGTTATGTTCCATAGAACCAATACTTCAATTCTTGAACTCCTGATTTAATACGATGGCATAGTATATGGGTAGGATACAAATGAAAATATCGTACTAGGACAGACTTACTGGGAGTGGTGCCGATTGGCCAGACATGAAAGCCATAGTTACAAAGCGAGCCGTCCAGGCATGAATTAGGTTGGAAGAATGCATGCGCACCCTGTGAAACCCATGCGCGCACTCAATATTACATAAAGGAAAGTTAGGAAAATTCAGCATTTTACTCAACATGAAAATGTACGTACCGCCCTCATTACAAGAGTATGATAATGGACCTTTGGAAATGGCCGAACATGACACATACAAAATATTGCAGTCTCGGTTTGATTGAACGGTAGTGAAATATGCTAGCTACCGCTCACGCCCTCTAGCCCCGGGTAGCCGGGAGAGGGAGAAAAATGTTGCGCATGCGCAATTAACGAACATTACAATTGCAGAGCTAGCTAACAAAACCGTTGTGTGCTGCCTCCCAATAACTCTGGCTATTAAGGGAGTAATAGCCCGTATTTAGGCAGGGACCCAAGCCTGAAAAAAACGAAAACGTTTACCCGGAAAGATATACTCCTGTTTTTTAAATTTTAACAGATGGGGTTCTTGCACATATGAAACCACTGTATGGACTTCTGGCATACTTTGCATTTCATAACAGCATCGCGATTTCTACGGTAACCCATTCGTACCAAGCCATTATATGAAAATCGCTGAACAAACAGTCAAAGGAAAATAATGAAATTCGCGCACGTCCTTTTAGGCAAATACAGTTCCAGTATTTGAAACCTATATGTGTATATGAAACTACAGAGTCAAGACCTGATTACGTTACACTTTACTAATGTTAACAAGAGTTATGGACCTTTTATGAATTTTGTTCTGTCCTGTGCTAGGGATAATGCGAATTTCTTTTGTTCACAATAACTGCAGTCAACGGTTTCCGATTTCCACTAAATGTTGTATGGTGTTAGGCCTTATACTTACAAGGCCTTTGACAAGTTCAATACTGAGTAAAACTGACACTTGCTTTAAAGAGTTATTACTCTAGATTATTTAAAGAATAGGCACATTTTAGCCTGAGTACACACATTAATTAAGTAAATGGATTCCGATCTTCACATTATTTAGTATGAGACTTTACATGAATATGAACTTTGAAAAGATGACAATGAGCAGAATTGACACCTGCCTTACTGAGTTATTGCCCTTGATTATTGCAAAAATGCAAATTTCAGCTTTCGTACACAATACATTAAATAAATGGGTTTCGATTTTCACACAGTTTGGTGTGTAACTTTATATCAAACGGATTTTAGACAGGTTAGACAAGTATCAAGTTATTGCTCTAAATTGTCGAAAATTTCGATCGTCTGATTGTTTCCTACTTTCTTTTGAAATATCATTAATTACTGTGTAATATTCGAATTGAACAAAGAGGATATCGACCTCTGACTAAGGAGCGTGATTGTTTTCACGATGATTGTAATAAATAGCATTTGATTTTCCATGCATTTTGTGGTAATATTATTAAGGTCTCGGTTTTGTTTGACAATGAGAACAATTGAGGAGTGGTTTACGCCCTTGATGTTTGCAAATATTTAAATTTCAGACTCAGTACACAGCAACTTCAGTAAACGAGTTCTGATTCTCACAAATATTTAGTTGAAGGGTTTTGGACAATTACACCATGTGGACTTGTCACGTAGTTGTTTTCGAAGCATTTATTTTCATATAAGATAATCTTTTTACACGTATGGAACTAGTTAGGTATGACACTACTGTTTATAGACAAATTGTTAGAATCCCAAATGGGAACGAAATGTGCACCTCTTGTTTCAGATTTGTTTTTGTTTTGTTATGTTAGAGGTTTCATATTTAGTCTTTTACCAGATACGCTTAGGCAGATGTAATCGAAGCCTTTTATTATACCTCCTTGTATATGGATGATATATTGGACAATTGCAACCCTTTCTTTTCTACTATGGTTACTACAAATACTTTACTTTCCTAAACAACTTCACCTCAAAAAAGATAATATTTCTCATAGTTGCTATATCTTCTTTACTAGATTTACATCTCGCGATTGAAACTAAGAAATAATAAGCAAACTCTATGACGAGAGAGATCATTTCAATTTTGACACTGTTAAGAGCACGACTTGACAATATTGAAGACAAACATCAAACGTTACCGTCCTTTCAGGATTTAGGTAGACGTCATCATAGGTCCACAATCTTTCCGGCGATCGCACAATCAAGCGGAAAGCAAAGCGGTGAGCTGTAAATGGTTCAACCACTAAACATGCAGTGCGTTGCACTCCTTTGATAAGCCTTTTAGCAGTGAGCATTACCCAATCTTTACCAGTATCACCATGTGACTCTGTCAACGTCTTAAGAAATAGTCTGCGATTACGTCATAATTTGCCACATGACCATAGCTAAAATATCAGAATGGTTATCAGAAATCAACTCCGCGACCTGACACCACTAATGCTATGGGGTGGTGCTGAGTGGTAAACAATCGAACGTAACTCCGCTTACTTTGGACTTTTTTGATGAATTTAGGTTGGTATTTTAATTATAGGTAGACTGTTTAGAGCTATGAAATTTTAGAAAGTGATGGTACGAACAAAAGCTATACTGTAACCCTATGGAAAACGCAATGTTGGAGTCCATTTTGATTGTTTTAACGGCGGAGTGATATGCCAAAGAATACATTTTATTCTACCGCAGTATAATGCTGAGCAAACATTAGCGTTTATTCACTAAAATAAATATTGAAAAAGAGCATTAAGCTTGTCTTTGAAAAGGTTTGCGTGACGCTTATTGCATTCTTTTTCAAGAAAATAATAAGACCAAAATATATTAATCCAAGAGTTAGCATAAACTTTTGCACAATATTGTGTTACGTGATCTACAACGGCAGTAAGACGTGACATTAAACCTTTGGAGATGTTTGTACTGGTGCAAACACTAGAAATAGGAACAAAGTGTGCTTTATTAGGCTGTTTTTGTAAATTAGGAATCCAGTACATAGCTGGAGTTTGTTTTGCTTTTCATCTACTCCAGCTTTAATAGTGCTTCATTGAGTTTTATATCCGGACAAACCTTTGCAAAGGTTTATTATCATAACCCTGATTTACTTTTAAAAGTATTGTCAGAACTCTTCTGCTACATGGTCTGTCACAACGTGAAAATATGTAAAGACTTTTTAAGATTATTGGTCATTATCACATTCATACAATCTGTGTTAAACTTGTTCCTATCATTCTGCAACGCACTGCATGTTTAGATGTTGACCCATTTACAGTTCGCCACAATAATTTACTATTAATGTTGCGATGGCCCGACATATTGTGAACCCTATGATGACTTCTACTCACAGGCATGTATTACGATATATAGTATAGAAGGCTAGAAATATAGTTATAGTACATGTATTTAGTAAAGGGTCTTCTGCTTCTCCCTATCTCTATCCTTCTATACTATATATCGTAATGAATGCATGTGCGTCTACCTAAATAGGACAAGGGATGGTAACGCCTAATTGTTAACTTTAACATTGTCTTATCGTCATCATTCGTTATTTGTCCTGGCTTCTGACAAGTATTTGCTTTGTGGCTTTCTGGGCATTTTATGTTTATATATACATGATCAGTTTGTGTTAAACTTATATTGCCTACTAATTGCTATTAATACTGCCTAGTTTGTAAGGGGATATAGCCTGGCTGGTCCCATTTTATTGGAATGAAACTAGGGTAAGAGTGAGGTTTGGTGCACTCTAGAACCTGGTTTAACCCCAGCGGCCTTTATGTCACTGACCATTCCAAGTGGGTACCCTTATTGTCACTGACCATTCCAAGGAGGTACTCATGTTTCCAACCGTTTGAGTTTGCCATTTTGCATACTTTGCTCTTTTCTATCCTTGTGATTGGTGTTTGTTTCAAATACGTGTGTTTGGTTGACTGACTGTGTTCTGTGAATGTTATATTTCCTTCTCAACATTTATACCATATTTTGTTTCTGACTCGAAATAGGATATGGATCACATTTAGTGATACTTATAGTTTTAAACTGTAAACATGACTCTATTACACTATTTAATATACTGGGTCTCATGTATCAAGACGACACAATCCGTAGGAAAGTATTCAAGTTTATGATGTGTTTGAGAAACATTGACAACCTTCTTAACCAAAAGTTCCCTGTTCAATCAGTCAATACCTTGAATTGAAACTCAAGGTCACAGAAACACCAATGTTGATTGGACAGTTAATGATCATATGTAACAAAAGTGCAAATTTCAAATAAATAATTTAGATAGTATTCAAGATGTTTTGGAGAAACTCTGTCAGACGCCATACCCAAACACTGACGTCGCTCAATCGCCTTCCAACTAAACTAGTCAATAAAAAATCCGTTATTTTTCTGATAAATACAATCACCGTACTGTGATAAAATAGTGAACAAATTTGGAAATTTACAATTTGACAAGACAGTAATTGCAGTAACTACTATTCTATTTCCAAGGTAAATTACAGGTCCGTGGCTGTATTAAGAAATCTAAAAGCTACCATTATCGAACGGATTCTAAATATCCGCCAGTATGCTAATGTTATTAAGACTTCACACTAAACGATATGGTTTAAACCCTACACAATTAAAGATAGTTGTTGCAATAATCATATTTTCTAAGTAAATTAAGGGCCATACCTCTATTCCAAAATGGTAAAACAATTTGATGTATCATAAACATTATTAACTTTTACTGGTATCCTATTTGTATATAAAATTTCCACCCAAAATGTTGTTTAATTTTCAACAAAACTTGATTAATCAACATAAACTCAACACAAAAATGAATTTTCGTAGATAATCAGGGGCCATAACTCTCTTTAGAAAAGGCAAAGGTCCAGAATGATCGTAAGGAAGTGATGTCTGTTTGATATAAGGCTTAATCGAAAACAAGTTACAGAAGTTATTAACAACGTGCATGAAAGCTTTAGTCAAAAGGTGGTTGCCCGTCCCTCTCTCTACCCATCTGCCCGCCATCTTTAATCCTTAAACCGCTTTTAATTTAAGTTTGTTTTTTTCGAAAATTGCATTCTGCATAGACAGAATATAATCAAGCGTGCTTATGTCTTATTTATGTACAAAACAAAATCATATCGCTAAATTATAAACTTGTACACATTTTTTCTTTGAATATCAATATTTTCTAATCACTTATGGGCTTCCGTAGAAAATGCGTTGGTGTTACGAAATGCCATTAATCCATACAGTGGTTTCGAATATAGTACAGTTTCTGCTATTGATATGCAAAACATCACGAGTATATCTTTCCGGGTAAACCAAAAGTGTTTTTGTGCACGATACGAGAAGTTGGGTCCCTGCCTAATTGTTGTTTGTTTCTGAGCGAGAATTGCGTTTACAATAAGATAAAGAATAAACATACATATCTAGAGAGAATGTGATTACTTACATCTTGTAACAGCCGTTAAGGTAACCTCACCAGGGCATTAAAATGTTCCGCTCAATCAGTCTGATCGGACATGTCAGTCCGTCTCAATATCTTTCTGCTGCTATCAAATACAATCAGTCTGTGGGGGAACATATGGTAGATTTAATATACTCGGTTTTCTTTACAGCAATACAAATCATTCACCATAAACACACCATAAACGCAAACACATTCTTCTTCTAGACACAATCCCTGTAAAAACGAACGTGTCAATTCGCATGGCAGAACCATATGAAGGTTTAATACATACGAACATACAACTGTTTACCTATTTGTTCAAAAAGAAAGCAACACAATTGCGGTACGTTATCTGACTTGAAGTTATATAGACACGATACTAAGGTTAAATAATCTTCAACATGATCAAACTAACAAAGTTTAATTTGATGACACTTTTGTCAACCTACGCTCTTTTATCCTACCAACATAACCATTCAATTCCTCCTTTAAGTATATCCATGTATAGTGTTTTTTAATGACCTTTATATCGATCCATCAGGTGTATATACCAGGTCCGCGTCTAAATCAACCAGGAAGGAAGTGAATGGGTTAACCTTCAATGGCGATGTTCGAGAAAGCACATGCCATCTGATAACCTACCGTAAGATAGACGTGATTCAAACATAAAATGTGTTCAAACTTGTGCATGACTATTACTTTAAGAGATTAAAAAACAACTTGAATCATTCATGAGTATCAAAGATATTCGCTTGATTGTTCTGGAATTTATTCCAGTTACATAACATTACACGAACCCATATGTATAGTTGTATACTTTTAGGTATATGTTCCTTCTTGAACATTTCGGGCGAAAGACAATAAAGTAGTTCAGATAGGCAGCGTACAGTCAAGCTGTATATTTTTACAAAAAGCAATAAACAGGAATAGATCCAAATAAATAATTCCTACCCATTAAAAACAACTGTTTATATAGTTTTATCATATATTTCCCTACAAATATGTTGTTTTTGAATATACGATACAACATAGACCTAGCTAGTCATATCAATTAGGATTCCGTTGCCGGGCAATAAAGCTTTATGACACGCGTGAAATTTTGGTTCAAAAAATGTCATATCACGGAAATAACCGAATGTTCATCTCGATCTTTTTACCGGAGTGATACGGAAATAACCGATTAGTTACGATTTTATACGATTTGTCACGGGTATTTTTTGTCGTCTGCGTTTCATAAGTTACTTCCATCCTGTTTTCGCGGCAGATTAGTGGCTATAAAATCATTATCCGTGGATAAAATAACCACTTATGACAATTCACCTTGCTTAGAAAATTTCAATGGATTTCATTTTCAATAAGATTTCGGACAAAAATAAATGTTCCCTTAACCAGTTAACACTCACCCTTCTCATAGAAGTAACAACTACAACACAACGTTCGTTATAAATATATATTTATTATTTCTTGGTATGAGCCATTGGATGACCGGCAGACGGCATTACGACACAAAACATCACTACATTAGTTCATACAAAACGGTTCTTAAATCACTAAAATAATATTTATACAACCTGTTCTTTCGTATTAACAATCCATGATTGCATAACCAAGGGAGATATACAAGGAATCCAGTATCCCCCTTCCCTTACATGAAACTATTTTGTATGACTTATGGCAAATGTCAATGCTGATAATGATATAAGCCCAGTTTTTCAAAAATCGGCTAACCTATCCTTCGGTTAAGGAAAACCTTCCGATTTCATTTTCTCATATGTTATATTTGTACTAGAAGATGTATGCAAATTCCGTTCTTTCTGAACAGAAAGCTTTTAGATTCTCAAAATCTGACTGAATATTCATTTATAAGGAATTCAGAGAAATTTGAAATACAGAGGTCAAGCCAACAGATCTTCGAACATTTGGGCCATCATTTCTAAGATATTACATGTCACCCTATTTCATCTGTTCCATTAATCACATTCGCACTTTTAACAGAGCACCATCAAAGTGATACCAGGACGTCCACGAAAATCCCTGTGGGAAACGTGTATCCGATTAACATTTTTATTTCTAATATCTCTCAGGATAAGATCTCGGACTTGATCTCTGACTATCAGAAGTACAAACGTTTCGATGATCAATGAAAACCAACACAACAGGACAACATCAATATCCTGAAATCTTTTCAATCCACATTTATGAGTTGCTGCAATAAGTTTTCTATTAAATAACTCAAATTGTTGACGTATATTGGCTACCTCAACGCACATCTACGATTGCGCCCTCTATGAGAAGCAATCACATCAAAGGAAATTAATGTCTGTCTAATTCGTTTCTGTCAAACGACAGAAATTATATGTGTGTACCACTCACGCGACAGACATGAGCACATCAGAATGGACTATATCTGAGCTTTTTTTCTACCTGGAAAACAGCGTACCGATTAAGCTGAAGTCGAAATTTCGACAAAGCTCAAGTATATGAGAAATATAATAAAAAATGTTCTCGGCTAAAGCTCTCGGGCTGATATGGCGTCTCAGGCCTGATATAGGGTGTGATATGAAAGCTCTCGGGCTGATATGGGTCGAGGGCCTGAAATAGGGTGTGATATGAAAATACCCATTTATTATTCTCTATGTATATACTTGCATGTCCTTAAGTAGCAGTGGACACTAACTTCGATATTGCTATTATTACAGTGGAGTACTAGGAAAGTTCCTATGTCTATTTAAATATATTTACGATATATATGTATCGTTTTAACTGTGAATACAGTTAAATCATCATCTCTTATAATTCTTTAAACAATGATGATTTCTTTCTATCAATGTGTTTATCTTAATAGGTATATATCATGTATATGTAATGGTATGTAAACAATGAGACGTCAATAAACTTATTATAACATATATAGCCATGATAGCCAGGCAACTCTTTATCTGAGTCTATGTAACCGTGTCTTTATTTATGACGACGTTTAATACGTCATACATTTTAAATACAGATTCTTAATAAATGTAGAATACTACATCGCTATTTTCATATCGAAACCTCTATCAACAAGTACGATACCTCAATGCCGATAGCTTTAGTATACGAATAACAGACTGGTAACTCTAAGACTTTAGACTGACGTATAATATATAACACATGCATTAATGAAAACGAAAATGGGTAAATAGATACTTTTTATTATATCAAACCCATAATATATCGTCTTTCACGTCACGTTTTGGATATCACACCTCTGTTCCTTCAGTTCCAAAAAGGCATTCTACCGTCATAGTAGCGTTTGCTATGCTGACTATGCCATCATTCTATGGAAAGTGTAATAATCAAAATGTGTAAGATGGTATTTTATCTGTAAATGAGAAAAGAAACGGTGACTAGCTGTTTTTAGTTATTTAAAGTGTATTGTCATATTCTTCTTCACAAGTAATTTGTAGTTTCAAATAGATATTTGTATTTCCCTCAATCACTATTGTCCTAGAGAATGCAGCAATTATACTGATAGAAAACTCCCGCTGTGACTACTCTCAAGTATTAGGTAAACTATTAAATGATGGAATTAAAATGCTCCGGAAGGTAGAAATATCAGCTGCACAATTAAGTTTCAATCGGTTTTAGAGAGAAAAATAAACCAGCAATATCGTTATAATATGAAAAGCACCACGTGGAAAATGCATTAATAACCAAAATTAAGTTTCAACCGGTTTGAGCCATCAATATCTTAACAAGAATAGAAACAGTATGAAAAGGCAATTAAGAACCAAGCTAGTGCGGGCATAATCGATAGCAAGTTCCTGTAACCTGTTTGAGATTGAATTATGTTTAAGCAACTGTATTTTCCCCTATTATGATTTTCTCTAATTTTCACCGTGCGTGCTTATATAGGAATATGGGATACTGTATGTATTAAAGAAGGCATATTTTAATGTGACGTTAGTGTTGAGCTGGCTTCTTTGGCATTTAAAGTAGAATATCTCTTAAGTCGGTGCTAGGAGGCGTGAGAGGTGTTGCACTTTACATTACCTCTCATGAACAGACTCAATAAAACCGAGTCTGCTACGTTTATCTCTTGTTTGTGTTTGTTGCCGAGCATGGGCGGACACAGGAAAGACTAGCGTTAATGCGTCAGATTATAAACTCTGATATAGCATACAAGATTAGATACTTCGAAAATGCTGATTGCATCCTCTACAATCAAGTATGGGAGGTCACAGGACAGACCAGCACTGATATGTTAGTTGCATGTAAATATAATACGTGTTTATGCGCCAGATTACCATGTCTGATATTGCATACAAGCTTAGATATTACAGAAGATAATGTACAAGTTGCTTTTAAATAATAATCTATGTTCGGAACTCTTTTCCCTTTTTTGTTGTATACAGAATTTATGTTAACGCAGTAAATGCTTTAAACAGAATTTAGCACATCTATCTGTCAAAAGACCCAGCAACATTCTCCAATAGAAATTCCAATAAAAACAGGGAGTCTTATATCATTCAAGAAGTGCCTTTTCATTAAATGATGTCACTGTCAATTTTGGGCATGCTCAGACAGGCTCCTAGCTAGCTACACTTTAGGTTAACAAAGATCAGGACATGTACTGCATACCTTACTATAAATAGTAACACATTAAAGAAGGAAAACCTCCTGTACCTTCTTACCCAAAACTAATATCACAGAGTGTCCATACATGTGCGACAATAAGACAAATTGGCACTTAGCCAATTACCCTTTTTTGGCGCACTGTGCCAAAAAAAGTTATTGACCAGTGAGGGAGTGAATAGACACACAATAGATGTTGACGTAAACATTTGACAAAAAGGGGCCATAATTCCGGTAATACTTGGTCGATTTTGACGCTGAAACGATCTGCACATCTTGACATCATAGGTAAGCATACCGTAAAGTCTCGAAGAAATCGGTTGAACATGTGGGAGGAGATAGACACACAAGTGATTTGACGTAACATTTGACGAAAAAGGGGTCATAACTCCGGTAATACTTAGTCGATTTTGACGCTGAAACTATATGCACATCTTGACATCTAAGGTAAGCATCCTGTAAAGTTTCGAAGCATTTAGT
Source organism: Cyrtodaria siliqua (assembly GCA_037043455.1). Lineage (NCBI taxonomy): Eukaryota > Metazoa > Mollusca > Bivalvia > Adapedonta > Hiatellidae > Cyrtodaria > Cyrtodaria siliqua. The sequence continues at coordinate 161,256 of JAWPHD010002565.1, forward strand.
TGAAAAGTGTGGGAGGAGAATACACACAAACTTTTCGGGACGGACAGACGTACGTACGGAAGGAAGGACGGATAGACATGGCTAACGCTATATGCCCCTCACCATTCGGTGGTGGGGGAATATAAATATATATATGAAGGGATTAATTATAATTGTACTTTACGTGTACAGTGTTAAAGGGTAATAATATACCTCATTATCCGTTTTGAAAATTTGTGTTTCCTATATGTTTAACCTATATTTCTATAAATTTGATATTAAGATTTAGCTATTTGCCGACGTTACGTAAAACATCATTCAATTATTCTATTCTTCAAGTTTAAACGAAATCAATTTTAGTTATACTGGTATGTATTTGCCGTTTTTCGTTGAAAGTTTTTGAAGTGTAAAATCATATCTCCATCAAACGAATGCTTGAAATGAACGGTTATTGTATTCCTTTGCAGCAAGCCCAGTTGAGTATACTTACCATTACCATTCAGACCCGTGTCTTGATAAACATATGAACGCACAAACGCACGCATGCACGCACGCAGCACGTACGCCCGCTCTCTATCTATCCGACACCCAAGCCCCCACCCACCCCCACCCACAACCCCCCCCCCCCCACCCCTACACACACAAACACACTATGTTCAGAGTACGACCAGAGGATACAAACAGCACACGGTTACATGAACATCATTTCTACATAGTTTTCAGATCGAGGTTTGCAGTTACACGCTATGATAATTGTGTTAAAAATCGCACGAGGGCATTTTGCTGAACTTCGATTAATCTATTAATGACGATTAAGTTTGTTACTAGGGAGCCATAACACAAGTTTGCATTGAAGATACAATATACTGATTGCATTAAGTGGATTCATTTTTAAAAGCAGTCTGATTGTTGCGTACACGCGTTTGCAGAGACATTAGCGCTGTAGGCAATATGGCAGAAGAACATTTTATATAACTTAATTTAGAAATGTAAGTTTCTGATTTCCACACACTTTTTAACAACGATTACTCTGCCATCCGCAGCATCGTGAGTGATTGGTAATAAGCTGTAAAGTGTGTTTAGTAATCGATATAAAATAATATAACTTATAAACATTTTAATCTTGAACCTGATCACGAAAAGTTGTATATAATTAATATCTGCAATCTGATATATGTGCTTTGATTGGGAAGATATTGAGTCTCATTTGCAAAATGTAGACTACATATAGTCTGGTATGTACTATCATATCTTAAACCCTTAGGAATAAGTAGGTCCGAGCATCAGATTAAATGAGTAATGTCTCTTTATTGTTCACCTACATCAGTACAGCAATATGTATTGGTACCATGAGTCTACTTTGCAACAGGAAGAATACATAGACTGGAATCCGCCTCTACTGGTATATCTGAAACCTTGTAGAAACAACAAAGACCGACCTTCAGCTTCAATATCTCTGTTTTCTCTGTATTGTTTACCTACTCCGGTAGAGTGACATATTTTATAGTTGCCTTATTGGTGTCACACAATCTCTTATTTCATGCTTTGATATTTTACCGCTTGAAGGATAGACGCCATGAATATTGCTGATAAATGCACTCAACCGAACCAATTTGTCAGTTGTTTTTCGTTCATACGGTTCTTCAAAATCGAAACCGCATAGCATTACTTATGTCTTCAGAGGTAAATGTTCGGTAATATCTTTCCTACTTTCCGTGATGGCGAGACAGACGATATTACGGACAACGCATAACGGAAGATTTGGTTGATGAGATGGTCTTACCAATAAACCACTTTATATGTACTCATGGTTAGTGTTATTTTCTTATAAAGAAAGATAAAAATATCGGACAGGGAAAGCAGCATTCAAAGACGACAGTCAACCACAAAACACAAAAACAAACACGCAAACAGACAAACGAGAAGGCAAAAGTAATAAAAAATGCAAACGACATCACAAACACAAAAGGGTTAACAATAGGGCCACCGCCTTGCAACGGTCAGTGGCAACAAAGGCCACTGCGGGTTTAAACCGGTTCTAGGATGCACCAAACCTCACACTTACACTACTATCATCCCATTAAAACAGGACAGTATAAATAAAGAAATCCCCGCCATAATCTAATCTCATCCGAAAAAATAACACATTAAAACTGACATCTTTCTAACGTTTTATGGTAAATTGGTTTGAGAAAAACAAACCAAATCAATATATCAAGATATCAGCCTCGGTAATAACAAATTATGCAAATTAGCTTAAAGCTACAGACCCCCTATATTAACTGGTAATAACTCATGAATATGAATGAGTCACGTGTGAAATAGTTTCAAATCGACGAACACCCCAAAAGTCGGTATATAAGGCAGAAATCGATGCGTAAAATATCACATTTTTATTTAGCCTTCGTACAGGTAACATCGATAAATATACGGCTTCAGAATATATGTGATAAAAAAAGTACTTGCCCGGAACGGGATTTGAACAACAGCCGTTGCGCTTCCAAGTTTTGAAGGCCGTACATTTAACCACTAGACCAAGGCTATTTATTGGTTTGTTCTAGCATTATTAACACTAAATAGGCATTACATTATAACTAGCACACAAACAAACTCATCATGCGCTAAATAACAAGTCATATATGATTGTTTTGAGGCGGAATATTGGTTTCATATTGATAACATATAGTATTACACCAGGCAATGCTAATTTACACGTCCGACAAGATGGTCTATATATTTATGGATTCATCTTGATTTGCGTTCAAATATATGTTAAGTTATTTTGCCTCAGAATAAATTGTAGTTTGTATACCATTTTATCAAGCAGCGTTATAGCTCAGTGATAGAGCACCTGACTTGAAATCAGAAGGTCGCGTGTACGAGTCCCGAAAGAGGCAAATCTTTTTTTCTTCTGTAAATCATAATGCTACCTGTGTACAGGTACGGTGTGCACTTGTCGATGTCTATACAATAAATGATGTCCTACATTATATTTGCTCGCTTAAATACCCGATTTCGACATGAGCTGGTGAACATGCAGTTACAAATAAAGACACGCCTACAATGAAGAAATCGATTTATATAGAGGGTCTGTAGCTTTAAGTGCATCATTTAAAATCAATAATACATTCCTATGTATTGTACATTATTAATGTGTTAGCGTCCTTTTCTGTTGATTTAAAGTTCCTAAAGCTGTAGTTAAATTGGAAGATATTCATGTAACTTATGTCAATCGCGTTTCCTCACTTTCAAACATTTCTTAATTAATACGATATATCTCATTCACTTTAGCTCTCGTCAACGTTAATTGAATTTAAATAAAGCCCTGACTTCGAATCAGCGAGTGCTATTTCTGACCGGTCCTTTGGGATCTTCTAGGCCAATATGTGTGGCTTAAATTTAGAAAATAGCTGAAGCCGGTATTATATTCCATTTCATGCATATAACTCAATAAAACCGAGTCTGCTCATTTTATTTTTGTTAGTTGCTTCCAATGAAGCACCCTTTTTAAGCGTTCATTTCATAAAACAAGAAGATAATAGGAGAATTAATATTGCCTAACGTACCACAACGTGATTGTAGGTTTAAAGAAAGATAAAAATATCGGACAGAGAAAGCAGCATTCAAGAACGACAGTCAACCACACAACACAAAAACAAACACGCAAACAGACAAACGAGAAGGCAAAAGTAATAAAAAATGCAAAAGACATCACAAACACAAAAGGGTTGACAATAGGGCTACCGCCTTGGAACGGTCAGTGGCAACAAAGGCCACTGGGGTTTAAACCGGTTCTAGGGTGCACCGAACCTCACACTTACCCTACTGTCATCCCATTAAAACAGGACAGTGTAAATAAAGAAATCCCCGCCATAATCTAATCTCTAACCATCAAGGCAGCATCAATAGGCAATAGAAGTAAAACACAAATATGCTCGTGTAAATATAATACAAAAAAAAATAGCCTAGAAAGCCACAATGAAGGTACCCAATGACTTGGCTAAGCCAGAGCAACAAGAGAATAAACCATTAAGGGCACGACAGGAAAGATCATAGACAAACATCAAACGCCACCGTCCCAATGGGCTTTAGGTAGGCGTCATCATAGGGTCCACAGCCTGTCCAGTCATCGTACAATTAAAGCGGAAAGCATAGTGGCGAACTGTAAAAGGGTCCACCACCAAGCATGCAGTACGTTGCAAAATGATAGGGTCATAACCATTTTTGATAAACATTTTAACAAGTTAAACAAAGATAGTATGAAAGTGATCATGACCAATAATCTTAAAAAGTTTATAAATCACATCACCATAGAAGTCAGGTTGTGATAGTCCTTGTCGCAGAAGAGTCCTTAAATTACTTTTATATTTGGAAAGAAGATCAGGGTTACGATAATAAAATAATAAAATAATTAAGTCGATGCATTGAAAAATATGGGGATCTATACACTTACACATTTTCTTTTAGATTTTATTTTTAGTATTAGTGTTTAAGACTGATTTATAGTGTATCCATTTACTTTTTATTATCACAAACCTACCAACAGTTTACCAGTGAAATATCAAATCATCTAATGAAATTACTCTGCATACCTGAAGTCATCGTAAATAACATTTTATTATACAGTGGCTGCGAATTATTTTTTGACCATCACATCTAAAAAAAGTATGGAAGGAGAAATTTGGAAATCGTCGAACACGATTGAGACTGTTCATGAGCGGTAGTGAAATATACTAGCTACCGCTCACGTCCTCTAGCCCCGGGTTGAGCAGAACTCAGTATTCATAAAATCAATAGTACATATTTTAACCATCCCGAAGATGGCATGCATATGGCGGTGGACATAGAGATATTTTCCTCCCCAATGTCCTAAAGGTCTTTGGTCCCAGTATCTAACAAAATACTATTGGCAAGAGCCTTTGTAAGTTTCTCTCACTGGACCAATTAATAGTCCTGTAATCTATGTCGATGTAAGTAATATAAAAAATTAACTCAATTTATGAGACCTGTTTGACACTATCGATACTGAGCTCACCTTCATCAAAACTTTACATTAATGTTGATACAGTAACTAATGTCGGAAAGCTAAAAAGGGAAATTCGCAATGATATGGTGGTGATTATTATGTTGTAAAACAAAAAAGCCTTATTGCATATGAATTATAACAATGCTATTTGTAGTTTAATGCTAATTATACCCACGCTTTTGAAAAAAAAAAACAGGTTTTAAAAAAAAATAGGATATTAAGACCCCAGGGGTATAATTATGACTGAAATGAAACATGATGTTGGGATTACACTGTATACATTTGTTTTCTCCTATGATATAGTTCAGCCTGGAAGAAGGGGCATCAAATACACTAATAATGCAATTGCGGTGTAATTTTTCATACTTTTGCACATTAAATGGTATAATAGAGATACACAGCATGTCAAATGATTTATTATTTAAATCTCGGACGTATTCCCTGGGGTTCGGGTTGAAGGGGTTGGGTGTTGGGTAGAGGGTAACAGGGGGTCAATTGCTTTAAAAAAGATTTCTCAAATGAACATTTTGATGAAGGGATTGCATTGTATATACTGTGGCGGGGTAGTGTGGGGGTGGGCGAGGGGAAGTGACCTGTGTGAATAATACGTGGGTATTTTACGTAGGTCGCGCCGTCGAATTCGTTCTAGTATCGAATTAAACTCAGAAACTGTATACATGATTTAAACATACTGTATTGCCATATAGGTATGCAAATGGGTCGAGCCACAAGTTCTATCAACGTTAGTTACGGCCCTTTTCCATTACAATGTCTTACAGAAATATATTTGGCTAAATAGTTACATATATTTTTACTAAGATAAATATATGTAAGCTAATATAGTTTTGTTCGTTGTTGTGAAAAATAACATGTTCGGCATCTTCTGTTTCATAAGGTGTCCTGTTGGGGTCATATAAAGAACCAGTAAGTAATAACACTACTGATTTGTAGTCGGGGGGATTTTACGGCCACCAAGTTGCGATTGTGGGTATAAAACTACGGTGTCCGGTTGGGGCCAGATACAATGTCGCAGTGTCGTGGGCGACAATGCGACGCTCGACAACGCGACATCGCGACATCGCGATACGACAATGCGACATTGCGATACGACATCGCGACAATTAGGTCAAGATGTCGTATCGAAATGTCGTGATGTCGTATCGCGATGTCGCGATGTCGTATCGCGATGTCTCGTTGTTGGTACGACAACGCGACACGACAACGCGACATTACGACACATAATAATCAAAATGTCGTGCGTCGCCGGCGACGGAGCGACATTATAAGAAAAAGTAATTCCGGTAACGCGACATCGCGACATTATAAGCAAAATGTCGTGCGTCGCCGGCGATATCGCGACATTATAACACAATGTCTAGCGTCGCGATGCCGTGCGTCGTTGGCGACAATGTCGTGCGCGACGGACGACATTATAAGCAAAATGTCGCGCGTCGCCATGTCGTGCGTCGTTGGCGACAATGTCGTTGGCGACATTACGACAATTGAAATAATGTCGAATTGTCGTGGGCGACATTACGACAATACGACATAATGTCGCGTTGTCGTGCGTGACAATGCGACGCCCGACAATGCGACATCGCGATACGACATTGCGATACGACATCACGACATAATTGTCGCGATGTCGTATCGCAATGTCGCGATGTCGTATCGCATTGTCGAGTTGTCGTATCGCAATGTCGCACTGTCGTATCGCGATGTCCGATGTCGCGTTGTCGGGCGTCGCATTGTCACGCACGACAACGCGACTTGGTGGCCGTAAAGTCACCCCGACTACAAATCAGTAGTGTTATTACTTACTGGTTCTTTGGGATCACCAAGCCCGGTCGTTGTGCCTTTACAGTAGAATATCGCTTAAGCCGGTGAAAGGAGGAGTGAGAGGTGTTGCACTCGACATTATCTCTCATGAACAGACTCAATAAAACCGAGGCTGCTACTTGTATCTCTTGTTTGTGATTGTTGCCTCCAGTATTTATTGATGATCGTCGTAGGTGAGTTATATAAAGATCGTTATTAAGATTGCTGCATGACTTGCAAATTCGTGCATGTAGAACTGACTGCATAACGTACATTGTGTTTATTTCCTTTTTGCTTTTGTTCCATTTTTATGTTTTAATGAGTAACATTTTCCGATTTGTGATAGTTTGTTTATGATTTCCCCTCAACAAGATCTACACTATATGTAACGCTATCAAATGTTTTGGTTTAACTTTCAACTGTATTTAATGTACAGATTCGAATCTAGGCTTATTCCTTTGAAGATATGTATATTAGTTACCACACTCACCCCACTGATTCTTTGCGTTGTCTTTCTATATATAGTAATGTGGTTCTTGTATTGATGGACATAGCGTACAAATAGTGTAAACATACAATCATTATTTATATATTGCGAACAGACAAAGCTCCACACATTGCTGGTAGGTGAGAGGAAGACATATAATAAAACAATCTAATAACTTTGTTTTTGTTGGGTGCCACTGATGGTGGAAAATGTGTTCTACTGAATTTACGTAAACACGGTCTGTGAGTTCGGTATAAATAAAGGTAAAAGGCAATTTCTTCTTCCCGAAAGTATTTTAATTATATTGAGCATTCGTCAGATAACCGCGAAGAATGTTATATTAGATAGCCAGAGGAATGTTATCAAATTAACACCACACCTGATCTTAAGCTTGATTTGCATATTCGTTAATGGCAAACCTTCAGGGAATGTTCTGTTCATTTAATAATTAGATTTGTTTTCTGTCTGCCTGCTTTCATTCATAGATTACTTCTTATTTAGAAAAATAAATAAGAGGTCAATGACCTTGAAGCTCTACTGATATGTTTTGATAGCTAGATCAGCATTCCTGTGAAGTTTCATGAAAATATGTCAAGTAGTTTCAGACGAGTAGTAGCTACAAGTTTTTTTTATTGAATAACTCTATGTCTATGTAAACAAAGATGGCCTTTGGCAGCCATGTTAAATGCCGAATCAAAATAATTTTTAACAAGGACCAACATCATGTTATGCTGATCATTTTTGAAAAAGTCCCATATCAATATCACTTAAAGCTTTCAAGAAGTAGTCGCTACAAACTTGTTTTTACAAATATATTTTTAGCCATGGCGGCCATCTTAAACTTTCGGCAAATCTGAAATTTTGCTAAGGTCAATTAGACATCATGGGCGACATTTCTGTGAAGTTTCATGAAACTCCATCAAGTAGTTGCAGAGGAGTAGTCGCTACAAGTTTTTACTATATAACTCTATATAAACAGAGATGGCCGCTGACAGGCATGTTTAACGTCGAACTCAAAACATTTTTCAACACGGACCAACTTCATCTCATGCTGATCATATTAGAAAAAGTCCCATATCAATATCACTTATAGTTTAACAGATGTAGTCGCTACAATCTTGTTGTTTTTTTAAATCTATTTTTAGCTTTGGTGGCCATTTTGGATTTCGCATCAGCGTGCATTTTTGCTAGGATCAACTAGACATCATAGGCAACCTTCCTGTAAAGTTTCATGAAAATCCATCTATTTTAGAACCTAACTGTTGGAGCGAAATTATTTACCGTCCACTTAATAATAGTACTGCAAACCCGTTCATCTGATTCCGTGTTCTAGCTATAGAAACCAACCTCTTGAAATGCTATTTACCCAAGTTTCTACTCATAGACGGAGACTGTTCAAATGGATATGTTAGTAGTAGTGTATAGTAATGCAACGCTGTTAGTAGTAGTGTATAGTAATGCAACGCGTTTCACAACTAATGGGAATGGGTTCCCATGAACATAATAAATAAAAAATAATGTTAAGCAGTGTTAAGAGTGACTGAGTCTGCTACTGTTCTCGCTTGTTTAAGTGTGTTTCATTCCTATGGATCCCCTTATTAGTATTTATTTATTGTAATGCATGTCTTACACAACTAATGAGAATATGTTATTAATAGTGTATTGTAAGGCAACGTGGTTCACAATTAGTGAGAATGTGATAGGAATAGTATATTGTAATACACCGTGATGCAAATATTGCGAGAATGAGTTGTTAGTAATAATGTATTGTAATGCATCGTGTTGCACACACACTGAGAAATGGTTAGTAATAGTGTATTGTAACGTGTTGCCAAACTAGTGAGAATATGTTAGTAGTAGTGTATTGCAATGAAACGTGTTGCGCAGATAGTGAGAATGTGTTAGTAGTAGTGTATTGCAATGCAACGTGTTGCACAGATAGTGAGAATGTGTTAGTAGTAGTGTATTGCAATGCAACGTGTTGCACAGATAGTGAGAATGTGTTAGTAGTAGTGTATTGCAATGCAACGTGTTGCGCAGATAGTGAGAATGTGTTAGTAGTAGTGTATTGCAATGCAACGTTTTGAACAATTAGTGAGAATTTAGATATCAACGCAAACTGTTGCAAACACTTGCTGTGTGTATGTTGGTACGAACAAAAAATAAGTTTAACTATAATAGCTTTTAGGTGATACCAAGGGACTACCAGTCTATTGCAAGGATGCAACTCTCCCAAAAACATAGTTAGCTTAGTGGAACTAAAAGTAATCAAAGTGCAACTGATGATTCAATGTTATAGAGTATTTTCATAATTAAATGATAGTTATTGTCCTGCAACCTTAGCATGGTATGCCACTGGTTTCATACGGGATGAAAAGTACATACATAAATATTAAAAAAGAGGATACAAAAGAAGTAAAAAGAAACACAAACAAGACAGAAAAAAGCACACACGGTTTTATTGAGTCTGTTCATGAGAGGTAATATAAGATGCAACACCTCTCACGAACCTACACCGGCTTCAGCGGTATTCTACTTTAACGCCACAAAGATTCGGATTGATGGTAGCAAAGGACCAGTAAACAATAACACTGTATATTTGTAGTTGGGACGACGTTCTAAACAAAGGCGCTAGTGATAGTGTTAATAAATATAAAAAAGGGTATCCCTTGGAATCAACAAACATAAACAAGAGAGAAAGGTATCCGACTCGCTTTTATTGAGTCTGTTCATGAGAGATTATATAAGGTGTCACACCGTTCACGCTCACTTGCACCGACTTAAGCTATATTCTACTTCAAAGTCTCACAAATTGGACTTGCTGATCCCTAAAGACCAGTAATTAATAACACTACTGATTTGTAGTCTGAGCGATATTTTACAGTTATAAACAAACGCTAGTGTGAATATGAATAAATAAAGTTAATAAGTTATTGACAAACTTGAAACAGACAGACTGCTTGCCTAGTCTTTGTGTTGCCTGCGCTGTTATATCTGAAACACTTTAGGAACAATTATGTCAGAGAATCAGATTAAAAGCAATTCATCTCGGTGCTGCTGCTAGAAGGGATGCGAAATATTTGAATAATTGCTTTAATGGCCTTCAAACGGTCACGCTTAAATACTTTCAGCTTAAATGTTAAAATGATAGACGCGGGGAATATCAAAGAGTAAATTGACTAATTACGATATTTTTTAATGAAATATTAGGCACAGTGCCAATACACTCTGTGAAAATAATACCATCAGGACGCTTAGGTTGTAAAACAGTGTTCTCTATTATTATTATTCTTGGTAACTTACGACACTAGGAAAAAGTATTACCATGTCATGTTGAAACGCATTACATATTTAGAGATATTTACAATACCACTTTGACTACGAGATGATCTGACAGATTGTGAACCCTATGATTCTGAAAAGGAAAATGACGGTTAATGTGTATAAATAATATTGCATTGTCATCCCCAACGGTTCATTATCTTGTTGCTCTGGCTTCTGTCATATCACTGAGTACTGGCATTGGGGCAAAAAGTTTAGCGAGTTTTTTAGATGAAATAATACCGTATACAAGATATACTTACATTTTGGGACTTTACTGGCTTGATCCCTACATTCATTTATTCATTACGCCATTAAGATGTTCGACTGTTATTGATATGTGTTTAATAAACATTATGTCTATGGCAGTAGTTTCTCGATTTTACAACCAAAAATGTATTATATCCAGGGTGCAACAAAAACTTGCTAAACTTGTTTCCCTCAGTCTATTTGATCATCTTTGTGTTTTACTTATATTGCCTAGTAGTGCTGCTAAATATTTGAATAATATATTTAATGACCTCAAACGGTCAACTGAATTAAATCCAGATTTTCTGTTACGCTAAGATACTTTCCGCTCAAACAATGTTAGCATGTTAGAAGCGAAGAGAATCAAAGAGTACAGTGAGTAAATAGGATATATTTTTAATGAAACTGCAGACAAAGTGCCGGTAAAAACGGAGGAAATAATGTCATCTGGTCGTTTAGGTCGTAAAACATTATACTATATTACATACTCTGTAACTAATCCCACTTCGAAAAGCAATGTCATTTTAAAGAACTCAACATAACTAAATTACAAACATTAAGGTTGACTGGTACTATAGCATCACAATCAAAATGACACTCTCATTAAAACTGCATTGATTTCATTGGTTAAATATAGCACCTGTCATATAAATGGTTAATTAAGGTGGATTTTAAATTAAATTGCATGAACTATGTACAGTTAGGAAGCTGTATGAGGAAAACGGTTTAAACATTTACTAGACTGTTGGCATGGTTGGAGCTCATTTAAAAACTCATCTTGATAATTGTATTACACCTCCGCAGAACGCTGTAACAAATTACTTATTATAAATCAACTAGTTCAACGAATCCAGAGCAAGGAATCAACATCTTTAGTTGTATTATAAATCAGTTACGATTTCACAAAACTGTTATTTTAAATTCCCCACAAGCCTAGAAACACGTTTATAAAAAAATATATCTATATATATCAATTCACATTAGATTATTATACCTCTGAAACGCAAACTTCGTCTTACTTATTCGACAATGCAATACATAACGTGTTGCACTTTCATTTATTTGCTACAACGCGCTGCGTAAATGTTTAAAATATCAACAGGATCAAGGTTAATAACAAATCTATCTTTAGACGAAATGACAGATAACCGTTGTAATTGTTCACGTGCGAAACCAAGACCTGTTGCGATATCTTATTTTAAATTAAACAGCCCGTTAACGAGCATAATATAATGGCATCTAGTTTCGATGATTTGAAGAATGTGGGAACAAAAGAATAAAACAAAATCATATGTCAAGAACCTTTTATTAAATAGTATTTTATATATTACTTTTAAATAGTATTTTATATATTATTAGTGTTCTTAAGGTTGTCCTAATTTGTATCCGCCATTTTCCGTTCTTACAAACCAATCAAGAGCTGTTGAAGGATAAATAATAACAATTCTAATATAATTGCCAAATTCACAAAGAATGGAATCATTTGGCAAATTCATATTAATATCTGTTCATTCAAAACGAGTTCCTTCGGTAATAGTTTGCATAGACATAGTCTAGTATAACGACCATGTTTGTTCCCTCACATCGCCTCTACAACGTGTCTCGTGTCTAACGGAATTCGTTTAGAGGTCATAGTAAACCTACACTGATATTTATTTTAGATCAACGATCAAGTGTTTAATATCTGTCTTACCGACATTTGTTTTCAGACAGAGTACGCGTAACCGTAGGCGTTTCTGTTCATATAACGGTATATCCTCCGCTGCAGCTAATCTAGCCTTGTATGGCATTTCGCCCCCACACACCGGCTCTATTTCATGATAGTCTCGTAATAACGTGTGTCTGGAAGATTTTTTGATAGATTTGGATCGTCTCAGTGACCTAAACCGAAACATTTATTCATGAGCTGTCGAATGATAGATAATAAGACTTACTAATAAAAATGCTAAAAGAGTATTTCTGTTCACAAGGAATGGAATCAAATTATTTGGTCAAAAACACTGTGGAGAATTCTTATACGGCTCTGTACCTTGAAAGCTGCCAAGTTGAATAAAATAATGTTGTATTATTCGTTACATTAATGGACAAATTGTGTACAAAGTGCTTGTTGGTTTTCGCACGAATCATTCAGCATCTGTTCTGAATACAAACATAAGATTAAGATTGTAATTGTGATGGAAGATGTTGATTTATATATGTGTTGTTGATTGATTTATATATGTGTTGTTGATTGATGTATATATGTGTTGTTGATTGATTTATATATATGTTGTTGGTTGATTTATATATGTGTTGTTGGTTGATTTATATATGTGTTGTTGATTGATTTATATATGTGTTGTTGGTTGATTTATATATGTGCTGTTGGTTGATTTATATATGTGTTGTTGGTTGATTTTTATTTTTTACTGTTGGTATTGTATTCTACACATTTACAGTAATAAAAATATCCATGTATGCGATACAACTATGCGCGATTTGCCTCATCCATATTGGTACGATGATCCACTGACGCTGATATACTTGTCGATATTGGTACGATGATCCACTGACGCTGATATACTTGTCGATATTGATACGATGATCCACTGACGCTCATATACTTGTCGATATTGGTACGATGATCCACTGACGCTGATATACTTGTCGATATTGATACGATGATCCACTGACGCTGATATACTTGTCGATATTGATACGATGATCCACTGACGCTGATATACTTGTCGATATTGATCCACTGACGCTGATATACTTGTCGATATTGATACGATGATCCACTGACGCTGATATACTTGTCGATATTGATACGATGATCCACTGACGCTCATATACTTGTCGATATTGGTACTATGATCCACTGACGCTCATATACTTGTCGATATTGGTACGATGATCCACTGACGCTGATATACTTGTCGATATTGGTACGATGATCCACTGACGCTGATATACTTGTCGATATTGATACGATGATCCACTGACGCTGATATACTTGTCGATATTGATACGATGATCCGCTGACGCTGATATACTTGTCGATATTGGTACGATGATCCACTGACGCTCATATACTTGTCGATATTGGTACGATGATCCACTGACGCTGATATACTTGTCGATATTGGTACGATGATCCACTGACGCTCATATACTTGTCGATATTGATACGATGATCCACTGACGCTGATATACTTGTCGATATTGATACGATGATCCACTGACGCTGATATACTTGTCGATATTGATACGATGATCCACTGACGCTGATATACTTGTCGATATTGATACGATGATCCACTGACGCTGATATACTTGTCGATATTGATACGATGATCCACTGACGCTGATATACTTGTCGATATTGATACGATGATCCACTGACGCTCATATACTTGTCGATATTTGTACGATGATCCACTGACGCTTATATACTTGTCGATATTGATACGATGATCCACTGACGCTGATATACTTGTCGATATTGGTACGATGATCCACTGACGCTGATATACTTGTCGATATTGGTACGATGATCCACTGACGCTGATATACTTGTCGATATTGATACGATGATCCACTGACGCTGATATACTTGTCAATATTGATACGAAGATCCACTGACGCTGATATACTTGTCGATATTGGTACGATGATCCACTGACGCTGATATACTTGTCGATATTGATACGATGATCCACTGACGCTGATATACTTGTCGATATTGATACGATGATCCACTGACGCTGACATACTTGTCGATATTGATACGATGATCCACTGACGCTGACGTACTTGTCGATATTGATACGATGATCCACTGACGCTGACATACTTGTCGATATTGGTACGATGATCCACTGACGCTGATATACTTGTCGATATTGGTACGATGATCCACTGACGCTGATATACTTGTCGATATTGGTACGATGATCCACTGACGCTGATATACTTGTCGATATTGATACGATGATCCACTGACGCTGATATACTTGTCGATATTGGTACGATGATCCACTGACGCTCATATACTTGTCGATATTGATACGATGATCCACTGACGCTGGTATACTTGTCGATATTGATACGATGATCCACTGACGCTGATATACTTGTCGATATTGATACGATGATCCACTGACGCTCATATACTTGTCGATATTGATACGATGATCCACTGACGCTGATATACTTGTCGATATTGATACGATGATCCACTGACGCTGATATACTTGTCGATATTGATACGATGATCCACTGACGCTCATATACTTGTCGAACACACAAGCTTTTACATTGTGTTATGTGTTGTTTTTTTTGTTTTCATTTTTCAATATCTCGCCAACATTTGCTGATCTATCAATATGAATCTGGAATGCCTCAATTCGGTGATTTTCATTTCTGTCAAGTGTATGGACGGTTTAAGACAACAACAAATCCGAAAAGACCTCAGTCTCCCCTTCTTATGAACAAAACGTATTAAAAACGAACAGTTTAGAATATCGATCATGTTGCAATCTCAATTCTCTAACATTAATTGTTTTGGGCAACTGGGATGTAAACGCATGTCCTTAATTATATTAAGGTACTTATAATTTGTTGATGATACACGTTTCTTCTAGTTTTAGAAATGTCCAAAAATTTAACAATGACAAATGATGTACATAGTACAACTGCTTTTATGTACTTGGAACGTTCTCTCACTTGGTATTATACTAAAATGATTCAAAGAAATGTACTTCAAAGATATGTCATTAATTTGACCAGACTATTTCTAAACAAATGTCCATTTGCGTATAAGCGACGGAAGCTGCGTTTTCTGTCCAACGTAACGTCGTTTCCCGCAATGACGCCGCGTCATGGCTCAGAACGACGTTATATCGTTTCCTTCATTCGCCACTATTCACAAGAGCTCAAAATATGCGAACGTATCACTACAATTTTACATTACACCCAAAAGACACAACATATCTATATTTATGGTACGTTTGACAGGAAGCGCGGCCATAACGCTGAGTCATAACTTCCGTCGATTATATGCAAAATGGACGCGGCATAAGTGTTTCGTGAACACTTTTTCTCTTGAAAAAGGCCAAGGGGCCGAAATATTGAATAAAAGAGTAACATGATGAAGTTTTAATACTACTTTCTTTAATGAATGATTTAATGAAGATTAAATCCTTATAGGACGCAAGCGTTTGATGTTTGTCTTTAATATTGTCTTGTCGTATAACCTTAACGCTTTGTTCTCTTGTGGCTATGGCTGCTGCCAAGTTACTGAATACTTACTTTGTGGCTACCTAGGCTTTTTATATTATGTATACATGCTCATGTATGTGTTTTACTTATAGTGCCTATTAATCTTTATTTACACTATCCCGTTTATTGGGATGACAATTGGGTAATAGTGAGGTTTGGTGCACACTAGAACCGGGTTTTATCCCAAGCGGCCTTTATTGTGCCACTGACCGTTCAAAGCCAGTGGCCCTATTGTCAACCCTTTTATGTTTGTGATGTCATATCTTGCATTTTATTCATATTTGTAGTTGTTGTCTGTTTCTATGCGTGTTTGTGTTTGACTCTGGTCCTTGAATGCTACATGTTCTGTTGTTGTTTGTTTCTATGCGTGTTTGTGTTTGACCGTGGTCCTTGAATGCTACATGTCCTGTTGTTGTTTGTTTCTATGCGTGTTTGTGTTTGACTGTGGTCCTTGCATGCTACATGTCCTGTTGTTGTTTGTTTGTATGCGTGTTTGTGTTTGACTGTGGTCCTTGAATGCTACATATCCTGTTTGGCTTTTATAAACACTTTTTAAAATCAGTAGAAATTATCCATTTTTATTGTATACTTTTATATTGTCCCGTTTAGTTTGCATTGAGCTAAGTGTGCAATATTCTACGATATTGCACACATTGATATTGCACTGGAACTTTTTCTCGCGCTTGCTGAGAGCCGCGAAATAGAAATAAAGAACTACTTTCAACGGATCCTGCCTACAGTGTCAACAAAACAAACGAGGTGTTTTTGTGTAACCTTTTGTGGCAGAAATTGATAAAATAATTGAAATGGCAACTCACCCACTATTTTTAACGTTATCGAATGGCAAACTCGCTTGAGGTTTTTAATAACGTCATCTGACGTCGACGTCGTTTTTGCGCAAAATAATCATCTACACAAAATGAAACTGAATGACAATATAGGAATTCCATCGAAAGCTATAAATATAACACAAATATAATGAAAAGTAATAGTCATACAATTAGCATTGATCGAAAACAATATGAAAGTATACAATAAAAAGGTTATTGAATTTGTATGGCTAAATATAACTTGGAACTCGTTGCTTTGGCGCAGGACGACTCGCAAGTATACATTAAAAAGGTTATTGAATTTGTATGGCTAAATATTACTTGTAACTCGTTGCTTTGCGCAGGACGACTCGCAAGCTCGTCGTCCTTTGCCAAAACAACTCGTTCCAAGTAATATTTAGCCATACAAATTCAATAACCTATAATATAGCACGTTTTTTATTATTAAGTAACATATATAACATAATGCATTTTACTAAGTATCAAAATAATTTACTCATTTTATATGCATTCTGAAACATGTGAAGCCTTGTTAATCTGGCTAACAAGTAAGACATTTAACAGGGTCCGGTAAAGACCTCGTAATCCAAATAAAAAAAGATTGATAAGTCAAACAGGAAAAGTAGCATTCACAGAATTCCACCATCTATAAACACGATTTCAATTCCTGAATAAAAATACGCAGGGTAATTACGGACGTCAAACAAATTAGAAGTTTGACAACGGGAGTACTGTATGTTAACGGTCATAGCACAAAGGCCACTGGGGCTTCAAAACATGTCTATGTTGAACATCGCTCTTAAAGTCTCAAACTAAAAGGAACACCTCTTTTGAAGGCAATATGAGGGCAACTACATTATTCTATTTTCCGTTAAACATACGTTTAAAATTGATATTGACTCTATCTTGAACATTTGATCAACGCGAGACTCAAATAGCATGTATGTCATCTTTCGAACTTCAACAATTAAAATGTAGGCCACCGATGTGTTGATTTTTTTCTAATTTCAAATGTAACTCACTTGGTTTACTGTAAAAGTTTATATCTGAAAAACCGAATGAAGTGGTATTTTAAATAGGCAAAACAGAATTTAACATTTGTATTCCATCGGCCTATTTTTAAGGTCTTCTCGAAAATAAAAATAAAACATCTTAAAATGTGCCACTGTGAAACATTTCACTGGTTAAGATTTGACCTAGACAATGATGTGCTTAAATAAATATATTGGAATGATACAATTGAAGTAACAAAGGCACATAATTCTCGCTAGAGGATAATACAGAATTCATAGACATAGATTATTGTCATTTTAAATTAACCCAGCAATTACCTAAAGCGCACAGACGTGTACCAAAAATGACAATAATTTAAACTACGACTCCCTACTGTTTACATTACACATAATATCTTTCTAATCTCAACTTTCTATTCAGAGCGGAAAATGAAGGACTCTGGGGAAACGAACAAGCACGTTTTACATAATACGTCAATTATTTTAATGAATACTACCGGATTATTTGATACATCTAGACAGCTTATCACGACATTAAGTTGAATAATTATGAAATAAATGATAGGCTTTAGTAGGTCACTTGGACGACTCAATCTATCTCATAATGTCTCAAATCTGTGGGGACATCGATGGTGTATACCAGACTACGCTTGCTGCATGGCAAGACAGCCATATCAGAACAGGAACACCTACAACAACTTTTCGGCAGATCTAGACTCGGTCAAGAAATGCAACTAGGCAGATGTGTTGCATTTCGCATAAAGTACCCATGTGGATGTCTAGGATCTGATTCAAAAATGAATTTTAAATAATCCGCGTATTCATGGTCGAAACATTTACATAAAGCAACCCTGCTCAATTATATTTTTTTTCTTTGTCTTTGTAACAATAGAAAACATATCTTCGCGACGCTGTTGTGCCTTTCCCGAGGTGCAGCAATGCATTGTAGTGCAGCCAAAATATGGGAGTAGACGAGCTGCAACAATATGTTGCCAACCGTCACATGTTTTAGCTATGCGCTCATTTATTTGTGCCAAGCAAACCAGTTGTCAGATTCAGATCGTTACCACTTAGGGACTATGAATTTACATTCCATGGATATATCTCTCCCTATCAGCTTCCGATCCACAATTAGCACATTTGAATAACCTTTTTCCACATGGCCCAATCGACTTGGCGTAGAACTGTTACCAAAGGAAAGCTTCTGCCATTTATGATTTAAAATAACCACGTCTAGATTATCTTAAAGCTAAAGACCCTACACGAGTCTAGATTCTCTTTAAGCTAAAGACCATACACTGAAACCGCATGCCGCTTTTTTTAGGCGTGTTTTCATTTGTAAAAAAAAAAGAGTATGACAATGGACCTTTGAAAACGGCCGAGCACGACACATACGAAATATTGCAGTCTCGGTTTGATTGAGACTGTTCATGAGCGGTAGTGAAATATGCTAGCTACCGCTCACACCCTCTAGCCCCGGGTTGAGCAGAACTCAATATTCATAAAATTAATATTACACAATTTTAACCATCCCGAAGATGGCATGCCTACGACGGTGGTTAGTTCATGTTCACCAGCTCATGGTAAATTGGATATTAAAGCGATCACATTCGTCGCAGCACATCATTAAATGTTCGATTCGGTCTCAAAACCACTTTATTTCGAAGGTATATTTTTGTGCGTGCATTTGCCCTAGTTATTGGTTAATACTTATTCAGTATAAGAAACGATACAACGTTTCAAAATATATCGTCGGTGTAGTAGTTATATGTTCAGGTATTAAACAGCAAGTAGGAGTGCAATGTCACTGGGTCAAACCTGCTATTGCTTTTTATAAAATATAATCAGAAGCAGTATGAATGTTAAATACAAATATGATAGTGTACGCATTCTGTCTTCATGACACATTTTGTAAGTAAAAAACAAACCAAGTGCTTCAGTCTTGCTGATAAACCAAGGGAATCTGTTATGGTTATAGAGGTATACAATGCAGTGCTGATTTGTTGCTTTAACTTCTACACAAACCACCGTATACGTGTAATGCAGGATACCGTTTAAGCCGGTGCTAGGTGGCGTGAGCTGTGTTGCACCTTAGTTTAATAATATTGTATTGCAGAGATGTTACAATACATAAATATTCATAGCAACATATGCAAATGGATTGAACTACAAGTTATTACAGCATTAGCGGTGTTGCACCTTATATTACTTATCATCAGCAGACTTAATAAGACTTAATAAAACCACGTTTGGTTTTTTTTCATTATTGTTTGTGTTTGTTGCTTCAAATGCATCCTGTTTCAATATTTACACAATCATTTTCACATGTATACAGGTAAATACACAGAGATCCGGAAGGTATAATACAAATACACGAACATGTTGAAGCAAGACATCAAATTAATTCGCCGCGGGTAGGCGAATTGTTTTGTCTTCATTAAAACAGCATTACGAATATCGAGAACGACGTTTATGCTAACTGATTCAAGTTCTATGTAACAGTCAACGAAACAAAACACGGACTGCCGGGATACATCACTAAACTGGGTTTCGCGCTTGAAATGCGAGTTCTTTATTATTCTTAAAGAAACTTACCTGCCAAATAACGGCAAAATTACAAAACCGTTTATCAAAACTCTGTCCATGTGTTCAGCTCATATTATAATATATATGTGCCGGTTAAAAGTATAGAATTGTTTAATGTTCTTAAAATATTCGTGATTGAAAATGCGTAAAATGAAATATGAGTTGGTAGCTCTTAATTCAACGCTCCAGTTAAAGGGGACTGGTCTGGTTAAAGCATTTTATAGTGTGTAAATAGCATTAGGATTCTCAAAATATGTGTTTTATATATATCTTGTCGTCAGTAGGTTTAGTAACGGTGTACACAAGTTGTGAAATGTGGATGTTGTTGCCGGGATAGCTACTTTAACGCTACACAGTCTCTATAAATACATGTCCTTTTAACGAAAAGAAACAGTGTGTCTCATAAGGTAATGTTGCTAGGCTGGGATTATATGTTTTCTTTTTTGGATATATTCAGGTTTTGAACGCTCGAGGTTAACGTAAGAGGTGGCTATTAATTGTTTCTGTAACTACGAACATTAGCCGAGGTCGCCTCATGAGGAATATGAGTATACAAAGAAAACGTTTTGTACAGGAACACGAGGAATATGAGTATACAAAGGAAACGTTTTGTACAGGAACGCGAGGAACATGAGTATACAAAGGAAACGTTTTGTACAGGAACACGAGGAGTATGAGTATACAAAGGAAACGTTTTGTACATGAAAATGGTCAGTCACATTAAATTCGCTTGGAGGAAAACATCCAATACATATAATCAATAACCTTCAAATGCGCAACTTTCAAAGGCATATACTTGAACAAAAAGTGAACATTGTATAGTAATGCATGCGGCATAAACAAACGAACATATACATCTAGTACCTTATATTTAAAAGTGTAATCAGTATATATCCAAGAAACATATTTGATAAACACACACATAAGTATGTCGATTATCTAGCGACATAAGCGGCAGGCACGTAGCCAGAGTTTTAAAAACACCGAGGCAAACCTAGTCGGGAGGTCCGGGTGTTCTCCCCTGGATTTTTCGAAGACATTATTTGACGAGTTTTTCTGAAAAGAAAATGGGTAACGTTACTATTACAATGTTTGTCAAGGTTTCTAAAAAAAATTATTTTTTTATGAAGAAAGACAATTAACGTTTTTGTTTAATGAGTTAACTATTTTGGTAACATCATTCACCGAGGACTTTAGAAAATAAAAAATAAGTTAAATCAATAAGAATTCGAACTACAGAGTATTAATGTAAAGGCGGCCACCTTGTCCGATTGTCGAATAGTGTATAATTTAAAAACTTATACTTTCAATTAAATTTCAAAGTCATCAAACAAACAAACAATATTTTATAATACAAAAATAACACAGAATCCTCAAACATAGTCTGCACCGTCTATTATGAAATTATTGATTATTAGCTCTACCGACTGAAGACCAGCAGAGCTTATGGGATGTCGAGTTGTCCATCAGTCCATCGTCCGTTAATGTTTGACTCGTTAACCTGAAAGGGCCTTCATTTTCCATCCGATCTTTTTTAACCTTTACCAAATTGTTGATATCAATTCAAGCTCGGACGAGTTCGAAAACCAGCCAGATCAAACCAGTAACACCAGAGTTATGGCCCTTGATTTAGTTGAAAAAATGTTGTATTTTACATCATTAAGACGATAGGGCCTTCATTTTTGTCTGATCTTACCAAACTTTATCAGATTTTTACTATCAATGAAAGCTTGGACACGTTTGAAAACACCGGAGTTATGGCTCTTGATTTAGTTCAAAGATGATGCTGTATTTTGCCTCGTGAAGACGATAGAACCCTCATCTGACCGGATTTCAGCGAAACTTTGCAGGGATGATCAGTACCAAGCCTAGTTGTACATATCGTCACTGTGTTCTGGTTGGTTGAATGATTTGGTGTAGTTAAAATGTTTTAAATGTTTGGCCCTTTAAATGTTTTAAATACACACGTTTTGTCTGGACTAGTTCTCCTGAACCTCTGGACGGATTTCAACAAAAGTTTTAAGGAATGATCGGTACAAAAACCTAGTTGAGCATATCATCACCGTGTTGCAGTTGAAAGATTGTTTGCACACTTTGACAAACTTTGTCCAGGCTAGAGTCTTCTGAATTCCTGATCGGATTTTAACGAATCTTGGCGGTGATGATGATTATAATGTCATTACTGTGTTCCAGCTGAATGATAGTTTGGCAGAGTTATGACCCTTTTAAGGTATTTTAATACGCAAACTTTGTCCCGACTAGTTATCTTGATTCCGTGGCCGGATTTAAACGAATCTTGGCGGGAATGATGAGTACCAAACATAGTTGCGCATATCATCTAGTTGAATGAATTGTGGCAGAGTTATGGTCCTTTAAATGTTTTAATACACTAACTTTGTACATACTAGTTCTCCTGAACCTCTGGCCAGATATCAGCGAAACTTGTCAGGAATGATCAATACCATACCTTGTTGCGCATGCATTGCCATGTTCCGGTTGAATGATATTTTACAAAGTTGTGGCCCTTATACACAAACTTTATTACTACAAATCAGTAGTCTTATTATTTACTTGTCCTTTGTGATCATCAATCCCATCAAGCCCATTCTGTGTTGACTACTTTGTCACTGACCGTTCCAAGGCGGTAGCCCTATTGTCAACACGTTTGTGTTTGTGATGTCGTTTGCATTTATTATTGCTTTTGCCTTCTTGTTTGTCTGTTTGCGTGTTTGTTTCTGTGTTTTATGGTTGAATGTTCTCCTTGAATGCTACTTTCCCTGTCCGATCTTTTTATATTTCTTTAAAGTAGAATATCGCTTAAATCGGTGCTAGGAGGCGTGAAAGGTGTCGCATCTTATAATTACCTCTCATGAACAGACCCAATACAACCGAGCCTGCTACTTTTCTCATAATAAGTCCATTATTAAAGATGGGCTGTGAAAGAAAACACAATAATAAAACTAGTTTATGTTTAATGGAATAAACTGGCCATTACTTCAGCATAATATAACAAGAAAAAGAATGTGCATATCAAATGTGCAGTCACGATACTCATAAACAATTTTGATAAATGGTCATAGCTCAGACCAAGTTGTGAAGTGAATGAAAACTGTACTCAGTGAACCATGGGTTCAGATGTTCACAAAGCCAGATATTTAAAATTTAGTTGCTTTCCTTCAAATGTTCCCGTAAAATAATTACTACGCATGGCTGTGACCAACACATATTGCCACATGCCACAAGTGGGGACATGGGCACCGCTAGAGGCACCGCCATTAAATGGGAGAAGCAAAGCATTGCAGTGAATAGTAATAAATTCTCGAATGGAGGTATGGCTGACGTACTTCACAATCGAAGAGATTTGTCTCGCCAACAACAAAAACATTCAACAAATGACCCAAATATGGTCAACAACAATCAACAAATGACCCAAATATGGTCGTTTTTTCTATATTTCATCAAATGACCCCAATATGATCAGCTATTACATTATCAGTAACCCAAATATTGATTTTAAAACAAACAATAAATGGTTAAACACAATATTGCCATTTTTTTATTTTATTTTTTTATTTGGAAGGATATTAATCAGATAACCTAAAATAGAGGTTATATATGCCAAAGACATGACTGCACAACATATTGTGTATTTACGTACTGCCATGGACCAGTTTCCAAAACAAAAAGGGAAATTCTTCTAAACAACATTGCATTCCTTGCATCACTCTATACAGAAACAAAGTGTTGCTTGTGTGTGACTGGAAATATCCATAAAGAAAGATAAAAATATCGGACAGGAAAAGCAGCATTCAAAAACGACAGTCAACCACAAAACACAAAAACAAACACGCAAACAGACAAACGAGAAGGCAAAAGTAATAAAAAATGCAAACGACATCACAAACACAAAAGGGTTGACAATAGGCCTACCGCCTTGGAACGGTCTGTGGCAACAAAGGCCACTGGGGGTTTAAACCGGTTCTATGGTGCACCAAACCTCACACTTACCCTACTGTCATCCCATTAAACAGGACATTGTAAGTAAAGAAATCCCCGCCATGATCTAATATCTAACCAACAAGGCAGCATCAATAGGTAATATAAGTAAAACACAAACATGCTCGTGTAAATATAATACAAAAACAATAGCCTAGAAAGCCACAATGAAGGTACTCAGTGACTTGGCAGAAGCCAGAGCAACAAGAGAATAAACCATTAAGGGCACGACAAGAAAGATCATAGACAAACATCAAACGCCACCGTCCCATTGGGCTTTAGGTAGGCGTCATCAAAGGGTCCACAGCCTGTCCGGTCATCGTACAATTAAAGAGGAAAGCATAGTGGCGAACTGTAAAAGGGTCCACCACCAAGCATGCAGTACGTTGCAAATTGATAGGGTCATAACCTCTTTTGATAAACGTTTTAACAAGTTTAACAAAGATAGTATGAAAGTGATGCCTAGCCCACTGAAAGAAAGTACAATGGGGTTTGAAATATGAAATATGCAGTGATATCAAAGTTGGTATTACTAGCAGAAACAGCCAACAAGGGCACGTGCCTCAATAACTAGACTAAACTGAATCAAGTTAATAACAATTCAAAACAAAAATCAAGTAATGGATTTTACACTCTTATGAAGTGCTGTTTTGTTGAACCAGACATTGCATAATAACAAATTAAATACATATTATAATAAATGTACAGTATGTAAAGAAATGGAGGAATATTTGAGAGAACGGTAACCTTTAATATATGTCTCCAAAAACAAATTGACTGTTAGTAGTGCCTACGATTTCACAATTTAGCATCAAGAATATGGACTTTCACTTTTTCAGATGGTCTTTCAGTTGAAATTTACAATCGAACATCGGTTATAATCAGTTGGAAGTAACCGATCAATCATCGGTTGTTATCGGTTAAACAATACGAAGTATAACATGTGCTTGTTAATCGGTTTCAGACCCAATCTCTCCCAGAGGCCATTACATTGACCTCTTTCAACGTTTGAAAGTGGCATGCGATCACATGCTAATTTGTCACAGGGTGAACAGGGTATGTGATACTTGCTGGTAAGCAAAATGCTGTACAGTAATCCTATGGGAACAATTTGGTAGTGCATATTTTAAATGTTTTGACGGCGGAGTGATATGCCAAGGTACAAACCTTTATTTTACCGCAATATAATTCTGAGCATAATTGACTATCCATAATAGAAAGACCAATTATTAGGCATAACAATCTATAACTATCTAAAGGCTAATCCATCGAAACATACCCCCACCCAAAGGTGTTTTTTGTGTGTGTTCACACCAGTCACTATGTGAATTTAAGATAAGCATGAATATGCATAAAAGTTAATTGATAAATGATAGCAGCGAGTTCAAGCATCTGCGAAACATCTTTCAATGTTCATACTGTTCCAGAATGGCAACCCACCCCAGACACATCTGCAACCCATGTTATTTATTCAATGTTGAAATTAAGTTAAGATTTTGAATGACCACACATGTAACAAATTATAAGACTAGGAATATTTCTTTTTTTAATTAAGTTTAGATTTTGAATGACCACCCATGTAACAAATTATGATAGGATTATTTATTTTTTTCTTCAAGTTTACAAATACATTCCAATATGCCCCTATGACTTTAAACTAGGAACATGTATCATTTTCAAGTAAAATAACCCACATTTAAAAGGTTAGCTGCAAAACTATTTTAACTACTTATAAATAATAAATAAATGAGACGTAAACGTGATTTGATTCTGACTGCTTGAATTTTTATTTTTTTATTTTTTATATTGTACCCAAATTCTACACGAAATAATTGATACTTTTGACATTAACGGTGTTTTGAAATGTCGTTTTGTGGCTTAGGATCATCTTGTATAACTGGGAGAAAATGGAACATTACATACAATACCAACAGTGCAGGCCTCTATGACCTATTCCACAACATTGCATCCGATACAGACATATAAGGCAAAGAGTTCGAGAGAATGAAACAAAATAAACCTTTAAATAAGTCTTAAAGATCCAATTATAACAACCACCACATCAATATAAAAAACAACAGCCACTGTAATGAAAACATCATTGTACGCAAACTGAAGAATGTAAATTGGATCGCTAGACAAAAACATTGGATATTGATACACAGTATTTTATTAGCAGCAACAGTCAACAGTTAAACTTAAGCTGAAATCAACAGACTGTTGAGGTATACTCATCAGCATTTAAGAAAATCATAAACACTGCCATTACATTGTTAACATCATGAACACAATTTCATGATCAGTCCTGAAGAGTAAATAATAGCAGCAGAGACTAAAACATAGTGCACAACAACAATGATAAAACAATAGATCAACATTATGGCTTGATACAACATTTCTTCATCAACTAGATGGTGTCAAATTATGTTTATGTAATTGGTTTTCATTATAGTACTTAAATAATATATGCATTAGCAGCCGCAAATTGATATATGGACACCAACCTCATAATGACACCAGCATATTGTGTTCTCATTTTTATAGTTCTGCTAAATAAATGATTAAATGAACATATGGCAATGCTTAGTCTCTATCAAGCAACCAATTAGCGCTTTGTGTATAATTATTAAAGTAACATTTTGACTTAAGATACTTGCATACATTTTTACCTCTTATTCTGACATAATTATGTTTAAGTATATAATTCAGTCAAAATAATCACAGTAATAACACAGACCTGATAACGTAATAGGTCGTTGGCAATATGCAAAACAATATTCTTTGTTGTTTTAAAGTCATGCAGAAAACCAACAAGTTTTTCTAAAAACTCAAAATCTTCATGTGTGCCTGTGAATAGGAATATTGTTTTGTTGTTGTTTTTTTGTGTGTTTTTTGCAGGACATGAGGTAAACAGTTTTTTAACCTGCAAAAACTCGTCCTTGTTTAATATTTAAGACAGAAAGTATATTAAATTAGCATTCAATGATTTAATTACCTGCGAGTTGTGAGTGAAATACTTATATTGTTTTAATTCGACTCACTGTTATTTACAGCTTTATTGTTTTTGTTCCAGACTGACTCAACGGTTTTTTCATTTGATGCAAGTTGACTCACTGAGTTGAAGATGTAGACGGCAAACTGTAGCATTACACGCAGGATATTATTCACTTTGAGACCATTTTCAACCTCCTAGTGTGAACTGTTTGCCATAACGACAACACGATGAAATGTGTGAAAATGCTATAGCCATACATCACCCACCAACATTTGTAGTGACGGTGCATTTGCAGTGTGAAAAATGATAATGATAAGATATTTTTGCATTACCTACAACACCGGAAAATGGTGTGAAAAAATAAGACCGGGTTGTTATATTTTTTATGTTATGAATAAATATCCATGTATTTTCTTTTTTGTTGTTGTTCTTTTTTTGTTTTTAACTGTACTGGCTAAAGGCCAGGCAAGCTTATAGGATCCCTTTCGTCCGTCGTCCGTCTGTCTGTCTGTATGTTAGCAATTTTATAAAATCGACGTCTCCTCTGAAACCGCTTGAAGGATTTTGATGAAACTTCATCACAATATTACTTGGGAGGGCCCCTCTCAGATTTGTGTTGTTCATGGCCGCCAGTCATCCATGATGGCCGTCATGGCTAAAACTAGGTAAAATTTAAGGAATTTTCAAACGACTTCTTCTCCGAAACCAATTATTCCATTATTGTGGAATACCACAAACATGATCCTTGGGTTGACCACTATCAAGTTTGTGTTTTTCGTTATCGTCGAATAATCAAAAGTTTATAAAGAGTTATATAGGAAAAGGCTAAAAATGACATCTTCTTTGAAACCGCTTGAAGGATTTTGATGAAACTTCATTACAATGGTATTTAGGATAGTCCCTCTCAGATTTGTGTTTTTCGCGGCCGCCAGTCATCCAAGATGGCCACCATGGCAAAATTTAGGTCAAATTTAAAAAAAATTCAAACGACATCTCCTCCGAAACCTCTTATTCCATTCTTGTGAAATATCATTAACATGTTCTTTGGGTTGGCCTCTATCAAGTTTGTGTTTTTCGTTATCGTCGATTAATCAAAATGGCCGCCACAACGACCCAAACTTTACATAGAGTTATATAGGAAAACATTAAAAATGACATATGCTCTGAAACCGCTTGAAGAATTTTGGTGAAACTTAAATCACACTGATCTTTAGGATAGTCCTTCTCAGATTTGTGTTTTTTGCGGCTGCAAGTCATCCAAGATGACCGCCATGACTAAAACTATGTCTGAAATAAATTACTAAAGATTGCACATTTACATATTATCACATCCATCCATCATCTATTTGAATACTCTCATATTCAACCTAGAGGTTGTGGGTTCGATCCTTACCATGGCCATGCAATTTATCTTTGAGCAAGGGTCTCAGTCCACGTTTCTTAATACTGGTTCTACCCAGGAAGCTTTCGAGGTGGATTAATTTAAGTTGCAACAACCCTCCTCCCAACTGATGTAAAACAAGAAGCAGTCCGAGGGACGGCCATAGTCCCTTACCGGGTCTTGTGCAAAATTAAAAATTCAGAAGCTGCACAGTTGTCGAAGGTTACGGTTTTGTCAACACAATTATTGAAACATTTCAAAGAAACAAAGTTGTTATTAGCCAGTTTGTTAATTCTGCGGTTATTGAAGAAACAGTCATCTTTGAATGTACCCATATGAAAGGTTGAATGTAGCCATGTGAATGGTCATGCAAGGAATGTTAAATACCTTGCCATGTTTAGCTGCAAATATGTGTTCCTGTGTTCTGAAGGTATCGTGACCTTGACCTTTATTTCAAAATCCTAAGATCCATGACAAAGTTACAGCCCGGACAAGCCTATTTCTGACTTTTAACCTCCAAGTGTGACCTTGACCTTTGAGCTATGGACCTGGGTCTTGCGCGCGATATGCCGTGTCATTATGGTGAACATTTGTCCCAAGTTATTTCAAAATCTTACTATACATAACAAATTTACAGCCCGGACAAGCCTATTTCTGACATTTTACCTCCAAATGTGACCTTGACCTTAGAGCTATGGACCTGGGTCTTGCGTGCGACAGGCCGTCTCATTAAGGTGAATATTTGTGCCAAGTTATTTAAAAATCCTCCGATGCATGACAAAGTTACATCCCGGACAAGCATATTTCTGACCTTTAACCTCCAACTGTGACCTTGACCTTTGAGCTATGAACCTGGATCTTGCGCGCAACACGCCGTCTCATCATGATGAACATTTGTGCCAAGTTATTTCAAAATCCCACTATGCATGACAAAGTAACAGCCCGAACCAGCCTATTTCTGACATTTAACCTCCATGTGTGACCTTGACCTTTGAGCTATGAAACTAAATCATGCGCGCGACACGCCGTCTTATTATGGTGAACATTGATGCCAAGTTATTTCAAAATCCCACGATGCTTAACAAAGTTTCAGCTCGGACAAGCGTATTTCTGACCTTTAACCTCGAACTGTGACCTTGACCTTTGAGCTACAGAACTTGATCTTGCGCGCGACACGCCATCTCATTATGGTTAACATTTGTGCTAAGTTATTTCAAATCCCACGATGCATGACAAAGTTACAGTCCGGACAAAAAAAACAGACTGACCTTTAACCTCCAACTGTGACCTTGACCTTTAAGCTACGGACCTGGAACTTGCGCGCGACACGCCGTCTCATTATGGTTAACATTTGTGCCAAGTTATTTCAAAATCCCACGATGCATAACAAAGTTACAGTCCGAACAAAAAAAACAGACTGACGAACTGCCGGACTGCCGGACTGACTGACGGACGAGGGGGGGGGGGGGGGGGGGGGGGGGGGGGGGGGAGGGAGGAGGGTGAGGGGGTGGCAAACCTAAAGTCCCCTCCGGTCCGGACCGGTAGGGGACTAATAAATAATTGTATATTTATTTGTTATTATTATTCTTTTTTTTTTTTTCTTTTTTTTAAGTTAAAATAAATTCCTAAAAGTAAAACAAATATAGAAATATAAACACAAATTAAAAAAATGATATCGATACATGCACATCCCGTATTGAACTTAAAAGTGTTAAAAACAAAAGAGCACTCACTACCTTTCAACCGCATCCATTCAGTAAGATAGCTAAATGTACAAAGGAAGTAACTAGTACATGAAATGCATCATACACACCGAGATATTACGATTGGCTTAACACCCGCCGTGAACAGTGCATCATCGCATGATTCAGACAGAAACTGATTCGGAGAATGACCTTCACCTAAATTATGCGGTCAACAATTGTTGATCGAATAATGAATATATGCATTTAATAGTAGGTAACTGATAAATAAATTTTAAATTTTAAATCTACTCCCAGCTACAAGGACGAATCATTTTCTTGATGACAGTTCCGCTATATTTTTTATTACTTGTTTTGAAAGACCTATCTTAGTTTTATCAAAAAAACATGCAGAAGCCATGCGTTGAGTATGTTTTGAACAAGCTGTTTGGGTCGGATGGTGCTGACCCACCTACTTGCATGTAGAAACATGAGGAAAATGTAGAATATACTTCTTTCTTTGATTATGCAACACATTATGAATACATTGCACAAATGTATGATTTAACCTTTATAAGTACTCTTCAAAAGTTGAATTTTAATTTTTTAGCAAGATTTCTTGGTTTGTTGACCTTGACAACCAATCAAAATTAAGAGATTCTATGTAATAGCTCCGAAATTTACGCTGGAACTTTTTCCCTGCCCGCTGATTGGTTGGTAATTGGTGTAGTCTGATCTTCAACGGCAATTAGTGGTTGTTGAGCAACAAACAACGTGGAGCGAATTGGAGGCTTCCAATATTAGGGAACTCAGTACAGAGCTTAGAGCTATAAGGTAGGCCTATGGAAAATGAATTGGTGTAGTATGACCTAAAGATAGATTCTGCATAGGGTAAAAGTGAAAGTAGATATACTTTTTTTCTAACACAATGATTTGAAAGTGTGAGAAATATTGAATTATGGTGTATTTTGACTTTTCTTATAACTCTTTTTATGGTTTTTAAATATTTGAAAGTTTTATGATGCAACATAGGTAATTTAAATACCTTTATTGAGGGTAGTGGACACAAAATTAGCCATACCTGACACCTGGTATACACAATTGGCCTGTAATGCACATGTGTGACTAGTTAAAGGTATATCTAGTAAGTTTTATTCATTTCTGACATGTCTGAGGGCTGTGCATACATTGTTTGGCAAAAATGTCAGAAAGCGACAAACTATATCTGTCCGAAAAGATGTCAAAAAGCCGCTTTTGTCTGTTTTGAAAAAGATGTTGAGGTAAACTCTGACTTTAAGTGCATCGCTTCTATACGGTTAGTGTCGATATGCAAATATGTTATGCAGTTTAATACATTTTGCAAATTTAAGTATTTAGTTAGCAAAAAATATGACCTTTTGTATGTTTTTCAAAATTATTTTTCTACCCCAACCCCTTCATTTTAATGAATTTTCATGGATCTGTACTTTAAACACTGCTTATTGGCTGCATGGTTACATGAAAATGACCTGTAAAGATGGTATAAACAATATCTAATAAAATAATACAATGAACAGTACAGTAACAGGCAATCTTGTGTAATGAGCATATTGTAAAACATGGCATGGCCCTAAAAATGGAGTTGGGGAGGATAGTCTCAGAATTATTTTTTGTCATTTCTAAATTGAAAAATTGCATTTTCTTGATGGTTTCTTATATAAAACCTGCTGAATAATGTTAGTTAATTCATTTGAAGGCAGATTTTAAATACATACAAAAACATTGGCGTTTTATGGTAAAATCTGCTATTTTGACCCCTAAAAATCACAAATAGCATTTTTGAGTAGGTATTATTTTCAAGATAGCTTCAACTGGTTGAAAATCACATGTTGTTGATGAAATCAATTTAAAATGACTTTATTTGAAGCAAAAGATTGGAACGGTTGTCGAGATATGGCATTTTGAAGATTCTGGATTAACGCGTAAAAAACGAAGGAATTTTACTTTAGTCAAAGCTCTTTTAAGCCCTCATATTTTGTCGAAAAGGATTTTTTTCTAAAAAAAGAATGACATCATTTCTCTCAGATCGAATGTATCAAACAATTTAGCCAGAAAAAAACAACTTCAGTCAGGTTTGAATGTCTCTTTAGATCAGACTACACCAATTACGAACCAATCAGCGGGCAGGGGAAAAGTTCCAGGGTAAATTCGGAGCTATTACACAGAATCTCTTAATTTTGATTGGTTGTCAAGGTCAACAAACCAAGAAATCTTGCTAAGAAAATAAAATTCAACTTTTTAAGAGTACTTATAAAGGTTAAATCATACATTTGTGCAATGTATTCATAATGTGTTGCATAATCAAAGAAAGAAGTATATTTTATTTTACATTTTCCTCATGTTTCTACATGCAAGTAGGTGGGTCAGCACCATCCGACCCAAACAGCTTTTTCAAAACATACTCAACGTATGGCTTCTGTATTTTTTTTTGATAAAACTAAGATAGTTCTTTTAAAACAAGTAATAAAAAATATAGCTTCCTATATTAGGGAACTCAGTACAGAGCTTAGAGCTATAAGGTAGGCCTATGGAAAATGAATTGGTGTAGTATGACCTGAAGACTGACGACCTGATACTTCACGTGAATTTTTTTTAAAAACACAAGGAAAGCATATACATAACGAGCTGAGAAATCGAAACGGTTGATTTCGTCAATCGACCACTACCAATATTTATATAATTGTTTTATACAAGACTGAGACAAATGCTTATAATTCTGATTTTAGTCTCCCGTATTTATATACAACCAGATGTCAGCTCGTTCGATCAAAAATAATGGGTATACGGTAAAACGTACAAATGACAACTGGGCCACGTACTCATGTAAATTGTCAGCCCCACTTAAATAAAGAGATTTATGTCGGTAATCGACAAATCCCATTATTGTAACCAATACTACCAGATTACCTGATACATTCTGACATCTTATGAGCTATGGCATTTAGTCGAATAATTATTCAATAAATCATACGCTTGAGTAGGTCACGATTCCATCATGCAATAGTTGTAATGACATGAAAGCAGCAGGTCTGTGTGGACAATAATTGTAATCCAGTTTCGGAAGACAACCTGTTTTCGCCAGCTTTGTCAATTTCATAGATCATATTGTCAACCAGTGAAAAGTTAAAACGTTTAGCTCTACTTGCCGAAGTCATAGGATGGCGCCTTGTCCGTTTTTTCCATTTACTCTTTACACCTGCATGTATATCAAAAAAGCTCGAAAGGTTCGAAATCTACTATTTACAGATGGACTTTGTTTAATGTAAAGATACTACTTGCGGCCTTGCTGACACTGTAGCTCATTGGAAACTATTTATATAAATAAAGCTTCAATAAGATTGAAAAGGGCTATATTGAAAAAGAAATACTGGGGTTATGTTTCTTGGCTTATTGTTAAATTTGGTCAATCTATCTTAAGTAATAAACGTTTAAATGTTAAATGTAAATCTTTAAATTGAAACTGTTCTAACTGAAGAATTTTACGATTTGTTGTCGTTTATTATACTGCAGGATACAGTCACTTCAATTTTTTCGAAAAAACATAATTCAGAAAGTTGTTATCATTGCCTTGGATATATCTTAGAAAATGAGTCGTAGTAAATTGGAATAGATTAAGTATTATAGAAGTTATGATAAGTTAAAAAGCATACTTCATTGAACCTATGGCGTCGCCGAAATACCCTTTTTAGCTGGACTATTCGTATATAATCAAAGAGACGTCAGTGTCTGCTGGTATTCCACTCCAAATCGAGCTTTTCATGTTTTGTTTTGCTTGTATGATGTTTTACGTCATTTTCAACACATGTAAGGTTATACATGGCGGTCGATTTTCTGTGGTTGAGGCAGACCACACACTTTTCCTGGATAGAACCAATACTGTACACCTCCCGCAATCCGTAACACTTCCTCACTTACAAGTCGAGCTCCCAGTGGAATTCGCATCGGCTTTACATCCCCATCACAGGAATGCATTCTGGATAGCATTGATATAAAATAGGCAGTTATGATATATTAGGATAGAACTGATATTAAATAAGTAATTATATTATTTTAGTCTATAAGGATAACACTTGGACATCTTGGAAAATGTTGATCAAATATAGCTTACATTAATGTTAATAATTCATACTATTTCGTCATCTTATCTGTTCTTTTCGAGTTCAATAACAACCTGTGTTGTTCAGTGTTTTAAGCTTTTCTTTTTGGAGAAAGCGTTTTGCTAAATGGTTTCCTTTTTTTTGTATGAATGCTATATATCATATAAGCTGAATGAAAATTAAAAAATATGTATGACATCATAATAATTTAGTCACATCATTGTCTTGTCATAAGTGATAATACTCAGATTATTTGAATGCAATATCTCTGTTAGTGCATTTGCAGCAATGTAACACCATCTGAAAGCAATTATATTGAAACAGCAGATGCCGGACTGTCTGTAATCAAAATATGCTATTTTTATTATCATCATCATCATCAAAGCCAAATAACAAGTTAATATATAGTGGGCACATTGGAGGGTGGGAAATTGTTTGCGTGGATTACTGGTCAGCTGTAAAATACTTAAGTAAGAGAAATTGTAATCTTAATCTCCTGACCAATTAACAAGTGTGTTGTCATAACACTAGCAAAATAACCTGATTACCTGACCTGGATTTCACCAACCATTCTTCAAACTATTCTTAGACTTGAGCTCAAGTACTCAAATTTCATTTACAAATATCCCCATGCCCTTCAAAGATGAACAATTGAAGGAAGTTGCTATTTATTAGTATTTATTATATTTATACATAGCAGCCTGTTATGCACGTTTATACATTAAAATTTAGAAACATTTGTGATTGAAATTTGCAGACTTGGGCTTAAGTCTAAGAATATTCTCAATAATGAATTCAAGGCTGATGTCCGGATTAACCTAGACCTATAGTTAAATACCCTACCTGTACTGGCAAGCTTTTATATGATGATCCGTGTTTATCTTACCATAAATTCTACGAAAGCAAAATTAGATTTCACAATTCGAACATAATATTCCAGGCTTGTTTATAGGAATTATTATAAATAACATGACCTTTAGCTTTATATCAAACGAGTTATGTCAACAGAAAGATGTTGCATTGCCAACAGAACATATACAAATAGTGCATCTCAGTGAGGGTGACAGTGTGTATTGTCAACCTGAGGAAAATAATGTCGACCGAGGCGAAGCTAAGGTCACATTAATTTGGTCTATTTGTAGATGTAAATAGAGGGTGGGCCTGGCCTGTTCATTGCTGTTGTCGT
The DNA here is from genome assembly GCA_037043455.1 of Cyrtodaria siliqua. Lineage (NCBI taxonomy): Eukaryota > Metazoa > Mollusca > Bivalvia > Adapedonta > Hiatellidae > Cyrtodaria > Cyrtodaria siliqua. The sequence goes on from JAWPHD010002565.1 coordinate 197,203, forward strand.
CATGTAATGCTTTTGTTTAGGTGCGCCGTCAAACTCCAATTTAACTCAACCCAAAAGCATGATAACGTTGTAACCTCACAGTAACTGAATCTTAATGGGTAATAAAGTGGATGCAATACTTCTGAATATATTACGTGGTCCAAGTATTAACTTTCATACACCATCCAATCCCTTCTGCAAGAAGCGAAAACGGGGTTGGCTGGGGTATGAAATAAAACCTTAATTTTGGCTTTAAAACTTTGCATGTTTTAAAATTAAAGCATGTAATACGTAATTTTAAACTGGTTACTAGTATCGCATTTTGCAGTAAAAATCTGTTTTTAAATGTGATTTGTTTTTTGTCTCTTGCACTGCATTTTCAAGTCCTTGTTTGCATTACAGTGCAGACCTACGATACCATTGCGTTCGGGCGCTGTGGTTTCTATAGGACCCTATATCTCATTATTGTCGAAACATCTGTTATAAAATACTGCTAATATAAGCTTTCCCATCACTTAATTGAATTACGGCGGGACCACGTAATGTATCGCCCCCTTAGTGCCGAAAGCACCCATAACATATGCAGTTCTCACTTTTTAGCACTAATTGGGTAATACTTGGATATGCACAACAACATAAAACAAGTGTGGCCAGACGTTCGTAACATCCAAGCATTAAATAATTTACTCTAATGCATATCGCTTTTAAATTTGCTAACAACATCATAATTGCTGCAGTGGGCATCATAAATTGAAAGCAAATTAAACAGCGTTATGACCGACAGAGACAGAAACCGTCTCCGCAGCGAGAGAACTGCAATAAAATCAATTAAATAATGTGCATTGAAGTTAGTTGTGTTGGAGACAAAAGACGAATTTGAAACATTGGCTAATAAAAAATAATTTAAAAGCAACACGTAATATTTACTATTATAGTATGGATTGTTTTTTTGTTACATGCATATAGCACATTAAATGGACTTCAGGCAATATTGGAGTGAAGCAATAAGCATGCTGATATTTAACAAAAGCGTGTTATTAAACAAGTTGAATTACGTTTTACGGCTCGCCAACTCAACAAAATTATATTGTGCCTATAGGAATGAAAATTCCAGACCCACTCTGAAATGTACACTGTTATTATGTTTGAGGGGAAAACCGATTAACCCGGGGAAACCCCAGTGTCAGAATTGGCGATCATCAGAGGGTACCTCTCTCATACAACGCCGAGAAGGAAAATCGAACCCGTGAAGTTTGTGCCCTACCGACTCCACTAATCGGACAATTACCATGACCGATGTCGTTGGAATATCCCTCAAATGACGTAGGTTCCTGTAATGACTGTGACTGGCTGAAAGGAAATTAAACACGAAATTTTAACTCAGTATACAACATATATTAAAGATATACTAATAAATGCTGAAAAGGAGATCCCTTGGAAGCAACAAACACAAACAAACGATCAAAGTAGCAGACTCGTTTTATTGAGTCTGTTCATGAGAGGTAATTTGAAGTTCAACACATCTCGCGCCTCCTCGCACCGGCTTAAGCGATATTCTACTTTAAAGTAACAACCATTGGACTTGGTGATCTCAAAGGACAGTAAGTAATAACACTACTGATTTGTAGTCGGGGCAACATTTTACGGCAGCCACACATTTATTGGAACAGGTGGTCTACGTCTAGGAGCAGATGTGCGAGTTCCTAACTTGAGAAAATAAGTTTAATAATGCATGCATGTAGAGGAGACGGGAACAGAGAAAGCCCGTTTGCAGTGCTGTGACACTGGTATAAAGGAGCAGGCAAATATTACAAATATTGCTACAACAATGTCAACAATTAGGTTCCAAAAATCGTAGATCACCGAAAATTGCTTCAGTGAGAGAATTTTACAAAGTCTGTAGAGGTGTTATCATAAAAATGATTTGTAGCCTCTTTAATATAAACTGTTATTTACGATGACTTTAGACATATGAAAGTGGGTATATAGCTGAGTTGATATATCCTTGAATAGCTCTTGTTGGGTTTGTGAAATAAAACAAAATAGATGGATTCACTATTAACCAGTTGTAAACACTAATACGCAAGCCAATATTTTAAAAAAAATCATGACATAAGTGCTCATTTATACCTATATATGCCTATATTCTTCAAAGCATCGACTTAAGCCAAGGGACATGTTGAAACAAAGGATACCGGTTTAATAGTTCCCAGTCGGAACAAGTGTTACCGCTGTAATAGTTCCCAGTTGAAACTAAGGCTACCGAAGTAATAGTTCCTAGTTGAAACAAAGGATACTATTATAAAAGTTCCAAGTTGAAACAAAGGATAGCGCTGTAATAGTGTCCCCAGTTGAAACAAAGGACACCGCTGGGATGGTGTCTCCAGATGAAACAAAGGATACCGCTGGGATAGTGTCCCCAGTTAAAACAAAGGATACCGCTGTGATAGTCCCCAGTTGAAACAAAGGACACCGCTGTGGTAGTCCCCAGTTGAAACAAAGGATACCGCTGTGATAGTCCCCAGTTGAAACAAAGGATACCGCTGTGGTAGTCCCCAGTTGAAACAAAGGATACCGCTGTGGTAGTCCCCAGTTGAAACAAAGGATACCGATGTGATAGTCCCCAGTTGAAACAAAGGATACCGCTGTGGTAGTCCCCAGTTGAAACAAAGGATACCACTACAATAGTCCCCAGTTGAAACAAAGGATACCGCTGTGGTAGTACCCAGTTGAAACAAAGCATACTGATGTGAACGTTTACACAAGTACAACTACTCCTCATTACCATCTTGTTTTTTAAATCAGTACTTAAACGGGGAGGAGTCCTTGGAAGCAACAAACACAAACACGAGATATTTCACATTTTTAAGCCTCAGATATCCCAGAGGATCAGTAAGTAGTAACACTACAGATTCGTAGTTGCGGCTTTATTTAAATTTAATTACAACTGAGGAGAGATGAAATGAATGCAATATTGCATAAGCTCATTTAATTAAATAGAGTAAGTGAGGAAATGCGACTAACATTATTCATATCTTTCAAACTGAATACAGCTTCAGAAATTTTAAAACATATCATATCAGCAGGTCCACACGCTATCACATTATTAACGTATAATCTATCGGAATGTATTATTGAATTTAAGTGATGTGCTTAAGCTAATGCGCTGTTTAATATATTATTAATGAAGCAGGCTATTAAGTACCCTATTAAGAAGCCATTTAAAGGTTATATAATATGCTGTTGTTGTTTTTTCCAACCGCAATGTTCTATAAAAACACTAGCAAGATGGTAATTTCAATATATTTGTAAGATATGTTGTTAATTCCGTAAATTACCAACGGCTTATAAAGTCTACATTGAGTTCATTCATCAGACCCTCTTATCAACGCAAACTTCCAACATGCAACAATACCGCCTGTATCATCGTCTAAAGTTCATGGAAAGTAGGGAAGATGTTAACCGATTTTTAATAAGAAATTAAGTTGCGTATAAGTTGCGTATGTCTATAGTGTTTCTGGATATTTACGAACCGAATGAAGTACTCTCGGCGTTTACACTTTAGGCGGTACATCACCAAAGCGTGACGATGTGTGCTGCTATTAAGGCACCTATAGAGATATTGTAATCTACATGTACTAGTAAAGGTGAACTATACAGAGATAAAACGCATTTAATCTGATGCTCATACCTGATTGTTGTTTCTGCAGCGTTTCTGATATGACAGTAGAGGTGAATACCAGACTAAGTGCATATCCCGTCTGTTGTAAAAGAGACCCGGTAGGTTCCGAATCAATGAACATATAGAATATCAGATTACAGATGTAAATTATAGTAGAAAAAAACAATACACTTTTTTGTGATCAGTGTACCAAATAAAGCATACATAATTCACGATGGAGCGGATTACAGCGTACATGTACGCATTGTTAGGAAGTGTGTGGGAACCGCAGAACCCGGGAAAACCCCATGTTTCCAACTTGAAGACAACGCCGAGACCGGGAACTGAATCGTGATTGCATTAGAGAGAACCGATAACTCTACCAACTGCAACTGTCAATTTCCATTTCATGGCAGTAACTATGTATCCTTCTTTGTGTATTTTGATAGAAGTACCATCATAGTACTGGAGGTATTTGTAAACTTCTTATTTAACAGTTTAATAGTACATACATTCAAAATGCATGTCAGCCCGACATCTCAATAATAAATTCATTCTGAAACGGCAATTGATTCGTGCAATTGATCAAAGTTGCTGCGTAAACAAGCGAACGTTTGCCATGCGTTGAATTTGCTCTTTGTAGAAATCGACCAAAAACACATAAAAAAAAACATCCCAGCAAACTGTGTTAAAACACCATTTACTACGGTTAGACAATAGTGTGACGGTTGACAACGGACCAAGTGCAATATCAAAAGTGTGTATGGCCTATAGAGCTAATAATGTGAACGTGCTGTGGCAAATGTTCATCTGGCCAAGGCCCATAGAGCTATGTAATGTCTTTGCAAACACGTGTTCACAACAACCACATTGTTTCATAAAAGTAATCCATTTATTCATTTAAAATACGACAAAAAGATATCATGCAGCATAACGTTGCATGCATATCACCTGGATCTGTATCAATCTGTGCTGGGTATTCGGAGAAGGATTTGCAGAATTGATGCGGGAATGATATAAAATAAATGCTCAAATGTTTCGTTTTAAATTAACGTTTAAGGATAATAACAGATAACCGGGCGCACGTGGGAGGGTTACACGCTATGCAAATCGTATTGGAAATCCCAAGAGGACATTAGCTGAGCTTTAAGCAATCCATCAATGCCTTCACAATATCTTGATCTGAAGATGATACCATAACGTACTTCTAGTGTGCGTGTGTGGACACACCGATGTAAATGATAATAATAGATATACTCCAGAAAGAAATACAAAACTTTTCAGATCAAAAAGCAATGTTTTGGCGATATGCTTTTACATTTGAAAAAGTGTTAGTTTTAACATATTTATTTTACATCGATTGCGAAACAAGTTCTAGCAACTTAGATTAATCACTCTCGATGGCTTCCTGGGTAGAACCAGTACTAAGCAATGTGGGCTAATTATCTTGCTTAAGGATAAATAACGTGGCCGCGGAGGGATCGAACCCACGACCTCTCGATCTGGAGTTGGACGCGCTACCACTAGACCACGCACTCCACAAAAAAGTGTTAACGATAAACGACAAAGAACATATATAACTTCATTTAAACGTTTATAATACGAATAGCTAGATTATAATGTGCGTTCAAATCTAATGTAAATGAAAAATGAAGCCTTCAGTTAGAAATTTCATATTATACACACAGAAAACAATCTCTTTGTCATGTAGGCAATATCAGAATCTGTAATATAACGCATTAACGCGTATGTATATTAACATGCAACGTGCACACCAATACTGGTCTGTCATTTGTCCGCCCATGCTCGATTAGTAGAAGATGTGTACAACGTTTATTTGCAAAACAAACCACTCAAACGTCAACGTCATAGTAAAGTATAACTTTCAAAAATGTCAATGTCATAGACCTTCTTAAATGCATACTTTACCACAAATGCCTATATGGCATAGCATTTATGCGCGCATGGTTAAAACGCAGAGAATCATAATATCATTACATTAATTTTACTTAAAAACCTAAACTTGGTTATATAAAAATTCACCCCGTATTTATATATTGGCAAACGAAAAAGCATTCTAATAAGGGCACATCACTACGAACGTGATGATTAAATCCTGCCCAACAAAACAAAGCCCGTATCCAAAGTCAGTGTTATTAATTGGACTTTCCCGTATTCTTATGTCAGTTGCTGATTTACATACTATTTTTAAACAGTCTGGAAAGCACTCGATGCTTTCTTGTCTCACTTCTTCGTCCATTTCTTCCCTTAAGCTGATTGACGAGGAAGCAGACAAAATGTTCATTCGAACAGATCACATGTATAACACTGCTTTTATAATGCAACGCTATAAGAAGCATATTATCCGACCCCATATTGATATGGATTCTGATCACGTCAGACATTTTCTAAAAAATCTTTATCTTAATAAGGGAATTGATTGTATTGATATACCAAGTATTTTTCGAGATACTCGTATTATTGATTCTATTCCTAAATATCTCAAAAATTCCTAAAATCCTATAATTTGTTATAAGTACAGGTCCGAAATATAGATTGCCTTCTGTGACAGATTTGAATGCATGTCGTGGAGATCATGCTACAATGACTAACTGGAACAATTTAATCCACGATGATATCAATATATATGCGCTTAATATAACACACAAGATTATTGACTTGAGTAAGCAGTTCATTCCCAATAAGACCGTCCGAATAAGGCATTGCGAGCCTTCGTGGATAACTAATAACATCAAACGCCAAATCAGGGCTAGAAAACGTGCCTATAAAAAAGCTAAACAAACCAAATCTGAATACCATTGGAACAAATTTAAATTGTTACGTAATAAAGTTATTTCAGAAATTCGTACCTCCAAACAAACTATGCTTTGATAATATTGCAAATAAATTAACAACTATAAATGCTTCATCCAAGGATTGGTGGAAAACTCTCAAATCACTTATAAAACCTAACGAAAAGTCATCAATACCTCCCCTCAACAATAACGGTTCCATAATTACAGATGATTATGAAAAGGCAAATATCTTGAATGACTTCTTGCAAAATCAAACTTTATTGAACGACAACAATACCGATCTTCCCAACATCGAACAAGTCATTACATATTCTGCACTCGATACACTTACGCTGCTAGCTGATGAGGTCCACCAGGTCCTACTATCACTACCTTCCGGGAAAGCCACTGGCCCAGAGGAAATAAACAATCTAGTTTTGCGGGAATTTGCTAACGAGCTCTCTGTCTCACTATGTGATCTCTTTAATAAGTCAATTATTTTAGGCATTTTCCAAGACACATGTAAAGAGTCCTTTGTATGTGCAGTGTTTAAAGCAGGTGATCCATCACAAGTAAATATTTATAGGCCTGTTTCGCTTTTGAGTGTCATTGATAAAGTTTTTGAACGACTACTTTTCAAGCATATTTTTAATTTCTTAAGAGATGTTAACCTTCTTTCTGCTTTTCAGTCAGGATTCATGCCTGGCGATTCTACTATTAACCAACTCACATACTTGTACAACTCATTTTGTCAGGCAATTGACGCCGGAAAGGAAGTCCCAGTAACTATTCTTTGATATAAGTAGAGCATTTGATCGTGTTTGGCACAAAGGTCTCTTGTATAAACTCAAGGCTGCAGGTATTTCTGGTCATATTATTAACCTTATTGCTGACTATCTTAGAGTAACAGACGACAACGTGTGGTTATTCCCGGAAAAAATCGAAATCGAACAAAATGAACGCCGGTGTTCCACGTGGTTCTATTTTGGGCCCCCTTCTCTTCCTTGTATATATTAATGACATTGTTTCAAATATTAATTCAAACATTCGTTTATTTGCTGACGATACAAGTTTGTACCTTATTATTGACAAGGATAGTGACGTAATACATACTGCGAATATAATTAATCAGGACATCCAAAAAATAGTTAAATGGGCGGAGTAATGGCTAGTTACTTTCAACCCTTCTAAAACTAAATCCATGTTAATATCTCACAAAAGAAACCCACCTCATCACCCACCCCTTGTAATGTCAAATAAACAAATATCTGAAGTATCATCCCACAAACACCTTGGTATCAATCTCTCGAATGACTGTTTCTGGCAGTCACACATCGAATATGTAAAAGATAAGGCATGGAAACGCATTAATATTATGCGTAAACTCAAATTTCAGCTTGATCGGAAATCTTTAGAAATTATTTACACTTGTTTCATCAGACCTCTATTAGAATATGGTGTCATCCGGGACAATTGTACCAATTATGAAAAACAAGGCCTTTATAAAATTCAAAACGAAGCTGCACGTATTGTCATAGGGGCAACAAAATTGGTATCTATCCACGACCTTCACAAAGATGTTGGTTGGGAAACACTCAAGACTCGAAGAAGTAAACTCAAACTTATACATTTATATAAAATAGTGCAACTCCTCCGTATCTTACATCACTAGTACCCCCTATGGTCAGTGCAGCATCAAATTATAGGTTAAGAAATTCAGATGACTTCCAAATACCATTCTCTCGTACACACTTATATTCCACTTCCTACCTTCTGCTATTCGAGAATGGAACAATCTCCATGTTGATGCACGTAACTCCAGCTCTATTACTACCTTTAAGCAACACCTCAATCGTGACAAAATTAAAATTCCTAAATATTAGTGCACGGGAAATAGAAGAGCACAGATACTCCATGCACGCTTACGAACAAATTGTAGTTCTTTGAACGAACACTTACTCAATAAAAGCATCGTCGAATCTCCTCTTTGTAGATGTGGAAGTATTGAAAGTACTAACCATTTTATCTTTGAATGCCCATTATACGATAATTCACGTGTGACCCTATTACAGGAACAGTGCAATTTACTGAAGATAAAGTTGTTTCGACGCATATCACTCGGTGCAAGATTTTTAAGGCTGGAATAGATGAAAATCAAAACAGACTTCCAATGATGTACTGGATTCCCAAATTACAAAAAAAAACACCATATAAAGTTGCATTTCCAATTCTAGTTCTTGCACCACTATATATATCTCCAAACGTTTAACATCTTGTCTGACAGGCGTTAAAGATCATGTTAATGTGCTAAAGCTTATGTAAAGCTTGATAAAATGTGCAATAAACGTCAAGCTTCATCTATAAGTACTTATGATTTTTCTACATTATATACAACTTGAATAAAGCCAACAGTTCGGATACAGTAGCAGAATTTCTCGATCTTCATCTCTCGATTTCAAATGATTGTATTCATACTAAAATCTATGATATGAGAGATGATTTCAATTTTAACATCGTTAACTATCCACACCTGGATGGAGATGTACCTCGTGCTGCCTCATATGGGGTGTATATCTCCCAGCTCATTTGATTTGCTAGAGCGTGTAATGATGTTATAGACTTCAATGATCGAAATCAAGTTATTACAAGTAAACTTCTTCAGCAGGGTTTTCGTTATCACAAACTACGTAGATCTTTCTCTAAATTCTACCGCCGCAACGAGGGCCTGCTGGAAAAGTACAGCACCAACCTTAAAACACTTCTGCGTCTAGGCATATCACAACCCTCATTTTATGGAGATGTGGTCTATAAACTTCGAAAGTTAAAGGGGTCTGACGGGTTTCCTGACCGCTTTACAAATTTAATCAGGAAGTTCGTCAGAAAAGGATATAACCCTTTGGTTTTACAGCGCACTACAGGTTTAGTGATTGACCCATCTATAGTCAGTCATTACGCTGTACTTTTCACTTGTATGATGACTGGACTACCTGTTGGGACTCTATGACTGTACCTACTGAAACCCCAACTAAGGGAGGTGGGTGCATGAGCTTTCGTCCCTCGGGTTTTCTGGTCGTATCCTAGATTGGTTTTCTCTTTAGCTGCAACTATTATGGTTGTTCAGTACGATTCTGGATACATCCTGAGATGCTAAGTATTTTGTATGTATATCTTTAGTTAGTTTCTCTGGATGTGGACTTTATTGTTAGAGATTTCCATTTGATTGGATGTAGTTTTGTTTACACTGTCTTGTCTATTTGGGCGCTAAAGACAGGATAATAGCGAGGATTGTGCGCATACAAAATCGATTCAAGCTAACCAGTAGGCCTTATTGCCTACTGACCGTTCCAAGTCGGTAACCTTGTCTTCACCACCCTCTCTGTTGTTTTTTGTCTCTTTCATTGTACTATCAAGTCCTTGTTTGCAGTACAATGCGGACCTACGATGACACCTACGTTCGGACGCTGTGGTTTCTGTAGACCCTATATATCATTTTAACCACAAAAACTTATCAAAGACAAGCTTATTGCTCTCATTCAAAAATCTTTTGTTAGGGAAAATACTACATTTTTGGCCTGTAACAATATTAATGCGTTTTTTACTAACAGCAGTTTGGACAATTACACTATGTGGACTTGCCATGAAGTTTTTGTATCACTATTTTTTAAAATAATGTTTTCGTCAGGTATGGAACTACCGTTTATAGACAAATTGTTGGTATCCCTATGGGTACGAACTGTGCACCCGTTGACACCTCTCGGTATCTGGATGACATATTGAACATTGGCAACCCTTTCTTTTCTACTAGGGTTAATAATATATATCCTAAAGAACTTCAACTTAACAAAGCTAATATTTCTTATACTAACGCTTCTTTTCTCGATTTACATCTCTCTATTGAAAATGGTGACATAATTAGCAATATCTATGACAAGAGATGATTTTAATTTTGATATTGCTAACTATCCTCATTTAGATGGGGATGTTCCCCAAGCAACTTCTTATGGGGTCTATGTGTCTCAAATTATTCGTTTTTCTGGAGCTTGTAGTCGAAAAAGGACTTTAATATTCGTATTATTTGTATAACTATAAAGCTACTCCATCAGGGCTACCGTTACCATAAACTTCGTAAAACCTTTGCAAAATATTATTACCGTAACCCTGACCTTCTTGTCAAATATAAAAGTAATTTAAGAACTGTTCAGCGACAAGGACTATCACAACCTGACTTCAATGGTGACGTGATTCATAAACTTTGTAAGATCATGATCACTTTCATGCTGTCTGTTAAACTTGTTAAAAGGTTTATCAAAATAGGTTATGACCCTATCATTTTGCAACGCACTGCATGCTTCGTGATGGACTCATTTACATTTCGCCACTATGCTTTCCTCTTTAATTGTGCGATGACCGAACAGGCTTTGGACACTATGATGACGTCTACCTAAAGCCCAAAAGTACGGTGACGTTTGATGTTTGTTTGAAATCATGACTTGTCGTTCCCTCAATCGTTTATTCTCTTGTTGCTCTGGCTTTTGTTTTTTTATATTTATATATACACGAGCATCTTTGTGTTTTTCTTATATTGCCTATTAATGCTGCCTTGTTGGTTAGAGATTAGTTCATGGCGGTGATTTCTTTTACACTGTCCCGTTTTATTGGGATGAAGTAGGTTAAGTGTGAGGTTTGGTGCACCCTAGAACCTGGTCTAAACCCCCAGCGGCATTTTTTGTCACTGACCGTTCCAATGCGATAGCCCTATTGTCAACCCTTTTTGTGTTTTTGACGTCATATGCCTTTATTCCTTATTAACATTGCCATTCATATTTGCCTTTTTGCGTGTTTTTGGGTTTATTCTGTTCTGTGAAAGCTGCATTTCCTGTTCAACTTTTATACTTAGTTCTACTGTCATTTCACACATTTCATTGATAAAAGAGCTGTCTCACAGGACAATGCGTAAAGGAGGGACAGCTGGTATGGCAGCGTAAAGGAGGGATAGCTGGTATGGCAGCGTAAAGGAGGGATAGCTGGTATGGCAAAAGAAAATACGTTTAATACGTTACTGTTTAACACCAAAAAAACAGACATTCACAAATATCAGGACAATATTTAAAGCTGCTTACTTTATACACTAGGTAAGTAATGAATGACGGTTTCTACCCAATTGTCGGGACGTACATGCATTACTGTCAGTATGTACATGAATGACAGTATCTGTCCAATTGCCGGGACGTACATGCATTACTGTGAGTCTCTACATGTCCGTAACCTTAACTCATCTTCAAACGTTGGATGTTTATTATGGTTTATACACAGATTGATTTAGAAACACACATACGAGTAAAAAACGTGTGCGCATGACTACTTCATGGTTTTGAACGAATAACTGCAGTTTCAAGGTACCGCTAAATGTAGGCCGTTAAGGACATATTTCGAGCCTATTATACTTGGGGAGTGGGGTGGGGGAGAGGAGGCGAGACTTTACAAAGTGTTGTTAAGCTATACTTACCCTCAATATAGCATTGCTATAATAATAAAAAAAACGAAGAGCGGGCCTCAATAGTTGATCAGCCATGAAGCGTGCTGGCTGTAAATATTCAAGCCTCCCATGCTTTTCAATGACAAGTAGCGTTGGTCCTAAAAGCTACAGACCCCCTATATAAATCGATTACTTCTTTGTGGGCGTGTCTTTATTTGTAACTTCATGTTCACCAGCTCATGTCGAAATCGGGTATTTAAGCGAGCAAATATAAGATAGGACATCATTTATTGTATAGACATCGACCAGTGCACATCGTACGTGTACACAGGTAACATTGTGATTTACAGAAGAAACAAATATTTGCCTCTTTCGGGACTCGAACAACGACCTTCTGATTTCAAGTCAGGTGCTCTATCACTGAGCTATAACGCTGCTTGAGAAAATAGTATACAAACTACAATTTATTATGTGGCAAAATAACTTAACATATATTTGAACGCAAATCAAGATGAATCCATAAATATATAGACCATCTTGTCGGACGTGTTAATTAGCATTGCCTGGTGTAATATTATATGTTATCAATATGAAACCAATATTCCGCCTCAAAACAACCATATATAGGACGCGATGAGTCTGTTTGTGTGCTAGTTATTACGTAATGTATATTTAGTGTTAATAATGCTAGAACAAACCAATAAATAGCCTTGGTCTAGTGGTTAAAAGCCTTCAAAACTTAAAAGCGCAACGGCTGTGGTTCAAATCCCGTTCCGGGCAAGTTCTTTTTTATCACATATATTTTGAAACTGTATATTTATCGATGTTACCTGTACGAAGACTAAATAAAAATGTGATACTTTACGCATCGATTTCTGCCTAATATACCGACTTTTGGGGTGTTGGTCGACTTTACTGGTCCTTTGGGACCAACGAGCCCAATATAGGCGGCTTTAAAGTAGAATACCGCTTAAGCCGGTGCTAGGGGGCGTGACAAGTGTTGCTTCTTTCATTACTTCACATGAACAGACGCAATAAAACCGAGTCTGCTACTTTATTCTCTGAATTGTGTTTGTTGCTCTCAAAGGGTCACCTTTATCAGTATTTATTGAAACTATTTCACACGTGACTCATTCATATTCATGAGTTATTACCAGTCAATATAGAGGGTCTGTAGCTTTAATTAATTAAATATAATTCAAACCCACGTAGTTTGGTGGATCTAAGCTATCGATTACGCGCACCAAGCTACGTTCTTATTTGCCTTTTCAAACTGGAGACTGATGCTAATTTTTCTCCCTCAAGCCAGTCGAAATTAATTTTGCAATTGGTTCTTAATTGCCTTTCTTAAACTACTGCTTCTTATACAAATCGATGGCTCACTGTTCTCAATCAAACCTGTTAACATTTCTTTTTTTGCAGCGGATTGTTTACATTCTGGAGCACATTTAATTGCATAATTTAGTTATATTACATACTACGTAAGACTAGTCACAGGAGTGAGTTTGCTATTAGCATGTTATTACTTAATAAATATTCTTTCTATGACAATACCGTTTGGGAAAATAAAACTAACTACTTGTAGTTAAAAATTACTTAGTCAGTGCTTCTGTGACAATACAATATAAGAACTAAAACTAGTATACAAAAACATTTTCTGTTTACAGATAGATAAACATTTTACAAGTTTTGATTATTACCTTTTGCATAAAATAGAGGAAAATCCCAATAAAAACTTTTCTCTGGCGATAAAATGCTATATCGGAACTGACGAAAAAATAAACCGGGTAAACGGTGTGAAATAAAAATAGCTATCAGAGAAGTCAATATACAATCAATGCAATTGGTGTCTCTGGTTGAGGTCGAGTTTGATATGAGCATTCTCCATTTACTCACGATCGATTTCCTTAATTCATTTGTTAATTATTAAACGTTGGAATAAAATCTTTAGAATTATCAGTCTGCTATATTGTTATGTAAAGGTTATCGGTATTGAGGTACCATACGTCTTGATAGAGGTGTGCTATGACAATAGATAAGTAACACACCACATGTACCGTGAATCTGTATATATAAATTTCAGGGCCGTCGATCTGCCGATTTTGCGTCCAGTAACCGGACGCATTCCCCCCTCCAAAAAGTATGTTTTATTCCCCCCATTTCAGACTCAAAATTCCCCACTGAAAAATAAAAAAATAAAAAAAAATAAAAAAATTATAAAAAAATAATTCTGGTACGTAAAATATTGAGTACGAACTGTATTTAATATGAGAGGCCCCACTTTGGCCTCTATAGCCAAGATGAAATTGTATTTAATACAAATAAAACATGTAGACTATTTAAAACAATGATTATAATCTAAATTATGGCCACAAAATAATTCACCTTTTCCTGTAAAAGCACGCTAAAATTCCCCTACCCAAGGGTATGGGTCGCAGTTCCCCAAAACAGATCGACGGCCCTGATATAATGAATAAAGCATTAAACGTCGTCATAACACATGTTCTTTTTATCAAAATATCAACAGGAAACGGTCCTATTTATACAGATAAAGAGTTACCTGTCTGACACATAAGCAATAAATATAACATTGTCAATTAGGATACCAAAATAAATGCAATTAACAGAACACAGTCAACCAAAATTACGCAATTAAAACAAACACGAATTACATGGATATATAGACGAAGCCAGGTATGCGACACCACAAACATAACAGGAATGGCAAAAGAAAGACCGTATTGTAACGGTCAGTGTCACAAATGTCGCGTTGGGTTTGAAAAAAAGGGTATGATAATGGACCTTTGGAAACGGCCGAGCACGACACATACGAAATATTGCAGTCTCGGTTTGATTGAGACTGTTCATGAGTGGTAGTGAAATATGCTAGCTACCGCTCACGCCCTCTAGCCCCGGGTTGAGAAGAACTCAATTAAACCAGGTTCTATGGTGAAACAAACATCACTCTTAAAGTAATAAACCGAACAACAATAATACGTTTTTTGAAGGAAATATGGAAATACCTTCTTCTTTAAACACAGTTTTAAGATCGATACAGGCATTCTGATGACCTTGACACTTACATGTTAATGTCATGCGAACATTATGGGTCAATCTTGAGAAAGATCATTTATGCCTTATGTCTTACATCAACAATGAAACAAGTAGGTAAGCTATTTCAAAATATGACCACATGGCATCATTTAAAAGGTTATAGATGAAAGATAAAACTCATACGATAGGTCAAATACTTAAAAAGTAGTTTAATATTTTATCTCATTGACCTACTTTTAAAGCCACTGCCCTACTTTCAAAAAACAAATCACACATCTTTAAATGTACTACTTTGACATTATTAAGATTTCACCTTAAAAAGGGTGTGTTAAATACCTTGATATAATGCAATCAAAGATACAACAAAATGATCACTGCAAATTGTACAAGCACGTTTGAGCTACGACGCCTACATATTTACATCACGATGCATATCCCCAATGAACAGCATAGTACGAGTATATCATATTTCATTAATATCATCTTAATTTGAACTTCGTTTTCAGAAGGGAAGATGCAATACTGCAGGGAGAATGAATAAGCACGTTTTACATAATATGCCCATTATTGTAGTGAAAGTGGCCTTATAACTTTATACATTCTATCGAAACATTATTTAATAAATGGTAGGCTTTTTTAGCAGGTCACTGGGACGAATCAGTATATCTCAAATCTGTCCATGTTATAAAAACATGTCATAAAAACAGCCGGTCTGTGGGGACATCGATGGTATATTCCAGACTAGGCTGAACTTCAGCTTAATAAAGCTAATATATCTGATAATAACGCTCCTTTCTTGATTTAGATCTCTCGATTGAAAATGGTGAAATAATTAGCAAAATCTATGACAAGAGAGATGATTTTAATTTTGACATTGTTAATTACCCCCACATGGATGGGGGTGTTCCCCGAGCAACTTCTTATGGGGTGTACGTGTCTCAACTTATTCGTTTTTCAAGAGCTTGTACTCGAGTTGAGGACTTTAATATTCGTAATCTTTGTATAACTAAAAAGCTACTCAGTCAGGGTTACCGTTAAGATAAACTTCGTAAAACCTTTGCAAAAGTTTATTATCGTAACCCTGATCTTGTTTCCAAATAAAATAGTAATTTAAGGACTCTTCTGCGACAAGGACTATCACAACCTGACTTTTATGGTGATGTGATTTATAAACTTCGTAAGATTCTTGGTCATGATCACTTTTATACTATCTTTGTTATCACATTTATCAAAAGAGGTTATGCCCCTATCATTTTGCAACGTACTGCATGCTTGGTGGTGGACCCTTTTACAGTTCGCCACTATGCTTTCCTCTTTAACTGTACGATGACCGGACAGGCTGTGGACCCTATGATGACGCCTACCTAAATCCCATTGGGACGGTGGCGTTTGATGTTTGTCTATGATCTTACCTGTCGTGCCTTTAATGGTTTATTCTCTTGTTGCTCTGGCTTCTGCCAAGTCATTGAGTACCTTCATTGTGGCTTTCTAGGCTATTGGTTTTTTTTGTATTATATTTACACGAGCATATTTGTGTTTTACTTATATTGCCTATTGATGCTGCCTTGTTGGTTAGAGATTAGATCATGACGGGGATTTCTTTATTTACACTGTCCTGTTTTAATGGGTTGACAGTAGGGTAAGTGTGAGGTTTGGTGCACCCTAGAACCGGTTTAAACCCCCCAGTGGCCTTTGTTGCCACTGACCGGGTCCAAGGCAGTAGCCCTGTTGTCAACCATTTTGTGTTTGTGATGTCGTTTGCATTTTTTATTACTTTTGCCTTCTCGTTTGTCTGTTTGCGTGTTTGTTTTTGTGTTTTGTGGTTGATTGTCGTCCTTGAATGCTGCTTTTCCTGTCCGATATTTTTATCTTTCTTTGCTGCATGGGAATACAATCAAATTAGACAGAAGCACATAGAGCCAATGTTCGCCAGCTCTAAACGCGGTCAAATAACGCAAAGAGTTAAGGCTTGTTTCCCGTTCGCATTCAACGCCAGTACTCTAGTGTAAACATGAACGTTAGATAATCCTCCTATTCATGAGCGAAACATTTCATTCTGAGCAGTCAGGTAACCAGAAAAATCTGCTTAATTACTTGATATTGGCTAGTTATGCAAACAGTGGTTATCGTCCTGACAGGGCATGTATTTTCCCTGGTGGAGCAGTGCATAACAATGCAAACAAATACGGGTGAACACGAGCTTAAAGCTACAGAGTGTCTATAGCAATCGATTTCTTCTTTGCAGGCATGTCTTTATTTGTAACTTCATGTTCACCAGCTCATGCCGAAATCGGGTATTTAAGCGAGCGAATATAACGCAGGATTGTACCCATCTCTTTAAGATACCTCACGGCTTATTGAGTTTGTTGGTGGAGGGACTATAAACCTTAGAACTAAACACACACACACACACACACACACACACACATACACACACACACACACACACACACATACACACGCAAATACACACAAACACCCACACACGCACACACACACAAGACATCATTTATTGTACAGACAACCACCAGTGCACATCGCACCTGTACACAGGTAACATTATGATTTACAGAAGAAAACAAAAGTTGCCTCTTTCGGGACTCGAACACATGACCTTCTGATTTTAAGTCAGGTGCTCTATCCACTGAGCTATAACGCTTCTTATATGCGAATTTTAATACTGCCCATTTTACCACGTGTATCACGGAATGATCGTGGGAATTAATGTTTTGGCGTTGGTTATAAATTTATTTGAAATAAATGTTTTTATGACAACTTGCTTACATAATTTAGAACTTATGTTAAACAATGTTTTTTATAGGTAGAAATATGTGTGCATGTTATGTCGTGTAAATATTACAGTGAGGCAGATGTTTGTTATGGCGTGACGTCCTCACGATTTACACACAGCCTCGTTTCCGTTTGTAGAAAAATATAACACAAAGGAATTTTCCAAACCGTACTTTTTGGCGGATATTCTTCATATATCCGATTTTTACGGTAATCATCATATGTCTTATGATGGATTGTTACTTGGTCTAGTGTGTTATTAATTCTACTGTGCTGCACAGAGTTAATTTAAGATGTGATAATCGACAAACTTAATATTGTGATTCACACCTCGCTGTTTCGTACTTTTCACAGCATAAAGGGAAACGGGGAAACAGTAACTTTTGCAGATGAGTGGTAACGTATGGCGGTAACCATTATGATACACACATTTATTTATAGTTATATCTACTAATGACATTGTATATTACACTTTTAATTATGATCAGCTAAGAATGCAGGTTTTCTTTTCAACGCAGTAGGCGTTTATTGTCTTTGGTCATACGTCATTAATGTGTGATATATTTTCAATGTCATCTTGATTTGTGTGCGTTCAAATGTCAAACAAGTATTTTACCACAACAATGTAAGACATGTGGTAAAGCGTTTTACGTGTTTTTTATTTACGTACATTTCTATCTAAAAAAATTGCTAAATAGGCAAACAGATTGCCTTTATATACGTGCTAGCCTACAATTTAGTATTTACGTAACTGTTTTAAAGGTAATGTGTATTTTATCACACTGTGATAAGCGTTTTATACACTTTCAATACCGAACTGAAACATACATGTATTTTATCACGATTGTGATAAGCGTTATACATAACAGTTTTAAAGGTATTGTGTATTTTATCACACTGTGATAAGCGTTATACACTTTCAATACCGAACTGAAACATATGTATTGTATCACGATTGTGATAAGCGTTATCCATAACAGTTTTAAAGGTACTGTGTATTTTATCACACTGTGATAAGCGTTTTATACACTTTCAATACCGTTATTAATAGTCACATACTTGCCTATACATAAAAGCTACAACTTAGCATTTATGGTTTTATTCAATTGAAACATATGTAGTTTATCAAGATTGTGATAAGCGTTGTACATAACAGTTTTAACGGTACTGTGTATTGTATCACACTGTGATAAGCGTTTTATACACTTTCAATACCGTTATTAATAGTCACATACTTGCCTATACATAAAAGCTACAACATAGCATTTATAGTTTTCTTCAACTGAAACATATGTATTTTATCACGATTGTGATAAGCGTTATACATAACCGTTTTAAAGCTACTGTGTATTGTATCACACTGTGATAAGCGTTTTATACACTTTCAATACCGTTATTAATAGTCACATACTTGCCTATACATTAAAGCTACAACTTAGCATTTATGGTTTTATTCAACTGAAACATATGTATTTTATCACGATTGTGATAAGCGTTATACATAACAGTTTTAAAGGTACTGTGTATTTTATCACACTGTGATAAGCGTTTTATACACTTTCAATGCCGTTATTAATAGTCACATACTTGCCTATACATTAAAGCTACAACTTAGCATGTATGGTTTTATTCAACAGCAACATATGTATTTTATCACGATTGTGATAAGCGTTATACATAACAGTTTTAAAGGTACTGTGTATTTTATCACACTGTGATAAGCGTTTTATACACTTTCAATACCGTTATTAATAGTCACATACTTGCCTATATATAAAAGCTACAACTTAGCATTTATGATTTTCTTCAACTGAAACATATGTATTATATCAAGATTGTGATAAGCGTTATACATAACAGTTTTAAAGGTACTGTGTATTTTATCACACTGTGATAAGCGTTTTATACACTTTCAATACCGTTATTAATAGTCACATACTTGCCTATACATAAAAGCTACAACTTAGCATTCATGATTTTCTTCAACTGAAACACATGTATGTTATCGCGATAGTGATAAGCGTTTCACATAATAGTTTTAAAGGTACTGTGTATTTTATCACACTGTAATAAGCGTTTTATACACTTTCAGTACCGTTATTAATAGTCACATACTTGCCTATACATAAAAGCTACAACTTAGAATTGATGGTTTTATTCAACTGAAACATATGTAATTTATCACGATTGTGATAAGCATTACACATAACAGTTTTAAAGGTACTGTGTATTTTATCACACTGTGATAAGCGTTTTATACACTTTCAATACCGTTATTAATAGTCACATACGTGCCTCTACATAAAAGCTACAACTTAGCATTGATGGTTTTATTCAACTGAAACATATGTATTTTATCACGATTGTGATAAGCGTTATACATAACAGTTTTAAATGTACTGTGTATTTTATCACACTGTGATAAGCGTTTTTTACACTTTCAATATCGTTATTAAAAGTCACATACTTGCCTATACATAAAAGCTACAACTTAGTATTTATGGTTTTCTTCAACTGAAATATATCAGGGTTTGATATTAACAGTTGTCCCCTTGTCCTGTGTCATGTAGATTCTACTGGGGACACGTTAATTGTCCCAAGTGACCTGTCCTACAGACAACTAAATTTTATAACAAGAAATGAATTTTACATCTTTAAAACTTGTGACTGAAAAAATGTCAAAACATTGGAGAGCACATTGTAAATGACAAATAAACAACATGTTGTTTTCATTGGTGGAATGCATCTGAGGGAATGCAATGTCACTTTCATGATTGATCTTGTTTTTTGTATCACTTTTACATGAGGTGCGGGGACAAGTCAATTTGACTGGTGACAAGTAAATTGACTGGGGACAAGTAAATTGTGTAAGTTGTTTGTACTCTATACCATGCAGTCAGTATTTCCACTTTAGGCGTGCTATGTCTATTTTGCACTTTACATTTGGACAAACCTTCGGTTTTGAGTCGCTTTTTACTTTCCGGGTTTCTAGCCATGCTAATTTCAATTCAGTCAACTACTGTTGTTTATTACTTACTATGTTATTTAGAGTTATGCTCATTTATTCTAGTCAAATAAGCGTGATTCATACATTTGTTAACTTATACTAGTCGTGTCAACTACTTTTGATAATTACAATTACTATACTAGTCACGTTCTTTACCTCTAGTCAAAATTGTTTTAATTATTAATTATACCCAGTCATGTGGGTATACATCCTGTATATGTAAACTTTTCTTTACTACTTACTTACACTCACTGTTGCGGATGGGGGTTATTGCTTGCATATCTACTTACAGATAAATGGACATAGATTTTGCAGCAATATATGGCGTTTATATAGATCCCCACCTTTGATGTTACTAACTATTACTTCAAATAGTTCAAGGAACGATCTTAAACATGTTTGGTATGTTTTTGAAAACTTTCAAATATGTCATTTAATTAATAAATGGCCGTTTCAATTTCATATCATATTATGTTGTTATTTCTTACCAATTTAATTAAGCTACATCAGACAGAGCGCAACTTGGTGAGTGTAGGGTAATATAAATAGTGTGATAGTAAGGTTGGCATAAATATAAATTTATTTGAAATAAATGCTTTTATGACAACTTGCTTACATAATTTAGAACTTATGTTAAACAATGTTTTTTATATGTAGAAATATATGTACATGTTATGTCGTGTAAATCTTACAGTGAGGCAGGTGTTTGTTATTGCGTGGCGTCCTCACGATTTACACACAGCCTCGTTTCCGTTTGTAGAAAGATATATCACAAAGGAATTTTCCAAACCGTACTTTTTGGCGGATATTCTTCATATATCCGATTTTTACGGTAATCATCATATGTCTTATGATGGATTGTTTTTTGGTCTAGTGTGTTATTAATTTCCCACCATCCCACCCTTACACACATATTTCTCTTATATTTCACTTTTTACTTGAATTGTTAAACGTTACATGCGTTTGCTATGTTAATCATAACATGTATTTGCTACGTTTATGTACTTTATACGGTGGACGTTTATATAGATCCCCACCTTTGATGTTACTAACTATTACTTCAAATAGTTCAAGGAATGATCTTAAACATGTTTGGTATGTTTTGAAAACTTTCAAATATGTCATTTAATTAATAAATGGCCGTTTCAATTTCGTATCATATTATGTTGTTATTTCTTTCCAATTTAATTAAGCTACATCAAACAGAGCGCAACTTGGTGAGTGTAGGGTAATATAAATAGTGTGATAATAAGGTTGGCATAAAATGCATTGTTCTCCAGTCATGGCCGGGATTGATTGAAAGTTGCTTTGTTTGGGCAGAAGTTGGAAACGGTGATATGTGGTCAGTATTTATTTTATGAAATTTACCGTACATTTGTATTCAGTGGGCGTCGCCATCTTGTTTGATGATGTTACTACATCCGGTTAGCTTTTACACTGTATGTACTTGATACAACTAGCATATGATTCAGAAGTTATCTTTATTAGCTATAATTATTGTAAACGATCATTAATTGAACGATATTAATTTGATAACGTTGTATAGTAGGTGCATTTGTTAACATTGATAGGACATGCATGTATATATGCATATGTGTATAACTCATTAATTGTAATACAGGTATAAATTGATAACGGTGTATATTAGGTGCATTGGTTAACGGTGGTTAACGGTGGGGTGCTATACTTGTATATATGTCAATGAGTATACTTGGTATTGTAGAATACGTTACATTGCTACACATCATAATTAGAGCGTGGCTCACATAAATTTACTAGATAATGGTTTGTTCGTTTACTGATAATTGTATAAGATTGTTGCGTTACTGAACCGACATCTAAAAGTATGTATTATTATAGCCTAAGCCTTCCGGAGTGGAGCTAAGCCTTTTGGGTGCGAGGCCCTCTACGTGAATCTAGATGATAGGTTCGTAACCTCTTTTGATTAACTTTTGAACAAGTTTAATAAACATTGTATGAAAGTGATTATGACCAAGGTTCTGACGAAGTTTGTAAATCACATCAAAACAGAATTCCGATTGTCCTAGTCGCAGAAGAGTTCTTAAATTAGTTAAAAATTAAAAGTACATCAGGGTTACGATAATAACATCTTGCAAAGGTTTTTGGAAGTTTATGGTAACGGTAGCCATCATGAAGTAGCTTCTTGGTTATACAAAGATTACGAATATCAAAGTCCGCAACACGACTACATGCCCTAGAAAAACGAATTGGTTGAGAAACATAAATCCTATAAGAAGTAGCTCGGGGAACATCGCCATCTAGTTGGAACAATTAATAATATAAAAAATGCATGATATATTTTATATTTCAGAACTATACTAGAACAGGCACGGACGCTCATCGGGCTTCGTTACCGAGACGCCGTGTGGAGACCGTACAAATCAATATTGTTATCGTTTCAACCCACAGGGAGTGTATGACATATATAAATCCTTTTTATCTTAGAGATACCCGTATTAACCAAAATTATGCAAAATATTTTAAAATTCAGAAAATGCTATTACTTGCTACTTAAAACCCTATTAGAAATATTATTTTTGCAACTACAACAAAATAGTTTCTGACCTTAATAAAGAAAACAACACACCAATGGAATGTGAGTGTAAACATTCAGAATTGTGCTATGCTCCTGCCGTTCCTATCATCACTGGAAAGTTTTGTAGATACATGTATTCGCCATTTGTGTTCTAAAGGACAAAGTATAGATTGCCTTCAGTGGAAGATTGTGATGCGTATCGCGCTTAGATAACCCAATGCGTTTAACACTTAGTATAAGTTGGTGTCGTAGAGAACATGCGGACCCGAACTCTACTTGGAAAAGGTCGATTAAATAAAATCATATATACCTGCATTAACTTGTACTAACCTTCTTTATTTCCTCCGAGACGTAGATTTGTGTTCCGTAATTTGAAATCGGAAATCAGGAATTTCATAAATCATTTGAATTAGTTCCTGCTGATGAAACAGCTAATAATTGTATCACTGCTTGACGCCATCATTATGTCAATGTTTTATTTATGGAACTCGGCAGCACCAATTTGTATACTTCAGTTCAATCTTCTGAGGATTATTTTGTTCGCACGTGCAGTGCACTGCTTTCAAGGCTGGAGTAGACGAAAGGCAAAAGAAACTTTCAACTATGTACTGGCTTCCCATATTACACAAACAACATTATATAGGTCGTTTTATTTCTAACTCTAAAATTGCCTGCACCACTACAAACATCTCCAAACGTTTAACGTCTTTTGTTTCTGTCGTTAAAGATCAAGTCAAACGATATGGTGTTAAAGCTTATGAAAACTCGAAAATTAATTTAGTTTTGCTTATTAAAAAATCAGGAGATGTTCTTGATAAAAACATTGCCATAAACGTGACGTTTTAACAATAAATACTATTGACTTTCTATACTATATATATATTATACTTATATATACTAAAAATGCAAAATATCTTTAGGTCCATATATACACAGGTACAACCAAGTACATATACATGTATACACGGCAATAAATGGCAACATATGAAGTATATTTTATCACACAATCAAGTACATTTCTCCATCATTAGAGACTAACTATGCACCTCTTGTCACATACTTGTTTTTGCACTGCTATGAAATAGGTTTCATGCTGAGTCTGCCACCAAATTCTCATGCAGATGTCATCGAAGCCTTTAATGACACCTCTCGGTATCTGGATGATATCTGGATGATATATTAAACATTGACAGCCCTTTCTTTTCTGCTATCATTGTAAATAGTATACATACCCTAAATAGCTTCAACTTAATACAGTTAATAGATGTGATACTGTCGCTTCTTTTCCCGATTGAAAATGAAGTGGAAATAAAAGAGCAAAATATATGACAAGAGAGATGATTTTAATTTCGATATCGTTAATATCACTACTTAGACGAGGATGTTCTCAGAGAAGCATCGTATGGAGTATATACATATCTCTCTTTTAAACTTTTAAAATATTAATCAAAAAGAGGTTATGACCCTATCATTTTACAACCCATTGCGTGTTTAGTGGTCGACCCATTTACAGTTCACCACTATGCTTGCCTCTTTGATTCTGCAGACAGATTATGGACTCAATGTTGACGTCTGCCTTATTCCGGAGAGGACGGTCACTTTTGAAGTTTTTTCTCTTGTCTTGTCGTGCCCTTCATGGTTTATTGTCTTGTTGATCTTGCTTCTGTCAAGTCATGGGGTACAAGCTTTTTTTGTTTTGTATTCATATAAACATGATTATCTTTGTTACACCTATATTGCCTATTCAACTTGCATATTCCCTTAGAACCTGGTTTAAACCTCCAGTGGCCTTTTTTGCCACTGGCCGTTCCATGGCGGTAGCCCTATTGTCAACCATTTTATTTGTGTGATTGCATATACTTTGCTTTTTATCTATCCTTTCAATTATTGTTTTTGCTTCTATGCCTGGTTTTGGTTGACTGTGGTCTTTGAATATATTTCATGTTGGACGTGTATACATATTTTTATGCTTTATGAGTGAACTAATCTATGTATGCCTAAACTGTCAACACAATGGGCAACATTTGGTTTGTACCTTTTTTTGTGAATCAACTGTTAATTCACTATATGTATTTCTTGTACCATATATGTAATATTTATAGCATAATTTTTCGAGTATATGCGATGTATACTGCTTCTCGAGGGCCGCAGGTCCGAGAGTGCAGTATAAATCGCATACGAGAAAAACATGCTATAAATGTGTTGTACCATAGCCATTTATCCAAGTACGCGCGTGCAAGAAGTTGTAGGGCGTTGCAGTTTCAGTAAAAATAACAGCTCGATCCAATCAAGATATAGCATTATCACGCGGCATGAGCATGACCCATGTTTTGATTATTGCAACCAATCGCCTTTGTATATTATTGGGCAAAAGTGCTGTTTTGGTAATGGTTTAGTCGTTTTGATTGACAGGTTGTGTGTAAACATTACAACTGCGCGCGCGGAAAATTGAGTAGACCATGGTATAACTGCGAATCTGTCATTTATAGCACGGCTGAAATATACCGGCATTTATAGCACGGTTTAGGCTCAGACCTTCAGGTTTATGAAAATTATATCATAAGCAAGAACAAAGGGAAACCCATTAGAGCTATGGTACAAGTATAGAATAGAGCATGAGTTTTGCACGTGTACGGGGAGATAATGCACGAGCAATAGCGAGTGCATTATCGTCCGTACACGTGCAAGACTCATGCTCTATTGTATTTATACCACAATAACTAACATATGATGTGTATATCCTCGGGTATTACACGATGCATAGTGTGTATTTAGGCTATTGTGGTATAATTTTTTGTTAACTAAATTATTTAAGTTCATTAAAATTATTATTTGTGCCATATGATTCAATACAAAATTACAAATTTAAAGGATCTATTTCAACACAAAGAATGACATATTTCAACTTCTCTTTCAATAAACAAAACAGTAGGATCTAAATAATTTAAGTAATTGTACATCTTTGAATCAATGTCACGTATGGGCTTCCATAGTAATTAAAGTATGCCATTATGTATCATCACTATTTTGTGTATGAACCGGAATGTATACCAAAGATAAATTCTATAATCAGGAGCATGTGACACCGGCTAAGCCAAACGTGTGTGAAGCTGGTAAGCAGTAGGAACGCCAGCCCTATGGCGTAAGAATATTTATCAAACAAGGTCACGTGATGAAATCGATAACAAAATGACATTATCGGGAAAATTGTCACTGGTCAGATTTATTCACCTCTTATTTATAAACTGTGATTATGACAAAACACAATTACAGATCGTTGTTTAAGTAATAATATTCACAAACTACATTGGTCGAACATAATTGGTGTACACTTCGTGTAATTCCCATTAATAGTTAAAGGTATTTTTCAAATGGATGAATTTAGGTTGTTTTAAGGTTTAAATTGCAAACAATGCGCTTTTAAATCAAAATCGATTTATTTCGTCATTTTAGAAGCGAGAATAAAAACAAATGCATGTACGCGTAAATAAATCTTTCCTCTGTCCATATGCAATTTTTTTATGAAATCGGAGACAAGTACTTTTTTCCCCCCAAAATTAACTAACATGACCCACGGACGCAAAGACGGCATAATGCATATACATTTACAGACGCGACCGGGTACATAAGAAATGAAATAATTCCATTATTTCATTACATATATTTCAAATGTATGTATCCTTGCATTCCAGATTAAATTTCTGATCTATACATGCTTTTGGTTTATGCCTGAGTGCTCAAAATAGGTTTTAGCAAACCAAATGGCAACGGTACGTCGGGAAAGGAAATGAGGATGGTGAAAATATATGTTGCAGTGCTAATTTTCTGAATCCGAAAAAAAAGCGAAAAAATGAAGTTTTAACAGCGAGAATGAATCAGAAAAAAAATACTTTTTTCCCCCCAAAATTAACAAAGTACGAAATGAGGGGTAGCTTTGGTTTTCATGGCGAAAAATGTCATCAATGTCACCATCACGAATTTGACAGGAAACATAGAGTTGGGAAAATAATCAACAGTTCTTCTTTAGCGTATTGATTGCCTCCCTTTCATTTGTTACATTGGACAACTAAACAAAGGAAACATGTTCTTCTTTATTGGGTCACATAACGAAACAGTTCTCTCTTTAAGCCGTTCCTGCACATACATGGCGAACTTCTCTTCTCCTACTATTTCTATGTTACGAACTGTGGCAGCTGCATACTCATCTACAGTGTCTCTAGTCTCTAATACTAGCAGGTCACTACTGAACTCCTTAAAATGATTTCCCATTTCCTCCACAACTCCACATAGACAGTCACATTTAACTTGATTTTCAAAGGTAGATTGAAATCCTTTCTGATGTTCGTGATGTTTATCTGGTTCCTTACATGGAGTATTCTTAATAGGATCCTGTGACAATTCAAATTCGCTTATAACCCTTGACACTTCTGGTCATGAAACCATCCACCGAAGCAACTGTGTTGTATTTTCTGTTTGGCTCACTGCTCCCCCATCATCTTTGACACATTTGTTGTTCTGCTCATGTGCATGGTCAATTACAATTGATGAAAAGGCCTGCTGGGTTTTCTGAATCACAAAATTGCATTTGTTAAACTCTGTGACTACAGCTGGGTGCTCTTCTGTCAAACAATTCATGTCCCGCAGATGCACGGGTAACCATCTAGCATAATTTATATGATCTAATGCAAACAAAACAAGGTATAAGTCTGGTTAGTGAGTCAATATACAGTTTGAAATTCCCTTCTCTAAAGGATCTAACGAACACAAATACTAGCAATTCAAATTGCAAAGTAATACTGGAACTGAGAACTTTTTCTTTTTATTTCCTCTTGCCATTATTTAAAGGTTAAACACTGGTCACCCATATAACTAGTGTAGGCCTCATAGGCCTTTGTCATCAGAATGTACAATCTGCTTGCAGTGACTTGCTGTGCATGTCGTGTTCGTGATATATGACTGGCTTTAAGGAACGAATCTGCTTTGCCAGATGTGGCAATATTGGCTTGTGTTATGGCAGAGGTCCATCCACTGCCCTCCAACCAGGCACCTAGTGTTTTCATAGCTACTAGTTCAATATGTAGCCCTCCAAACACCACAACAATGTGGTCTTCACCATAGAATGGCGTATCATGGCCACCGACGTTATCTGCTGGTTTACTTCTGTTGTTTAGCTTATGTTCGGCTTGAAATGCTGTGTAAAATTAGCAGCTCGATTTATTAATCATATAATCGAGCATCATTTTAACTTTAAATCTGCTTGAATATAATTAAACAAAATGCTGAGTTGTACATTTTCTTTCTTATTATACCATATGTTTATTATACCATATATTTAAATATATTATTGGTGCAATATATTCATCAGTTAGTAATATGTAAAAGCAATTTGCTTTGACCTATTATAATAATTAATATTAATGACTTGAAAATATGCAAGTTATGTGGAAAATCTAAGGGGTCTCCCCATGTTTTAAGATTGCAGTGCGTCCCTTTAAAGTTGTGTGTAAAAGGGAAGGGATCGAGGGAGCAGGGTGTCAGCTTGCATATCAATGTAATATTCGGTATGAAAAGGATTTGCACTGTAGTACTCATTACAAAATATCACCAAGAGTGTATGTTGTATTGTGACACCTGTAGGCTGTCTGTTTTTGTCAGTAATGGTTACCTAAATCAATGATCAGTGTTTACAAATATGAGACTATTTAATCAGGATTCTTGCTATAAAGCACATGCATAAAGACATACTATTTAGATGAAAAGCTTTGAAGTAATATTAACATTTTTATCAGAAACTAAAACAATGCTATTCATCTGTCAAACTGAAAGTAGTTAACCATAATATTTACACAGTTGTAATAATTACCAATTAGGTATTGGTAGTGGATTGAATTTCACTAATTAAATGAACAGAGAGAAGATAATAAGTGATTATTATATCCACATGTATCTATGATGTATTTATTCATTTGAAAATACCACAAATAGCAAATGTAATCTTCAATTAAAAACTACCCGATGAACGTAAAAATATGGTTTTATCTTGGAAAATTATATTTTTTATCACAATTTTTTATTTGTTTTGCTATTAAACTTACATTTTGAGCATCAAGTGTATAATTATTGAATTTTACTATTATATTGAAAATGTTTACATTAAAGTGGACAATATTTATTGATTTTTAGTGTTATTAATAATATATATCTCTAAAAACAGTGGGTGAAATTTCAGGACTTTTGGCGGCCATTTTGAATTTGGTGGCTATGTTGGATTTTTTTTGCTTGGCCCTATAGCCAAAACTGTTTGATATGATGTCATCTATTACTGAGCCAAGTTTCATGTTTTTAACCCAAAGTGCACAATTCATTCAATATTTTGCACGAAGGAGCTGTACTATATACCGCATATACCACTTAAATGTACCATCTAAAAGTGGTGTGTACTGTTTATTAACAAACACATTTTAATGACAAAACAAATACCTTGATAATGGACCTATAGCAGCAGACAGTAATCCCAAATCCAATTTGCACCAACATGAATATATGTCGCATGTCAAGTTATGTCACGGTGACCTGTCATCAACACTGCATCGTGTTGACATATAATGGGACGTTATTTCGTCCGGTAAGGTATCCTTTTTACATAATCTAGGGTATGAAACACTGTACGCGTATTTTTAGACTCCATAGGTACCCGTAGTGCTCGCCGACATAGCGCGCCCAATTTCGGGTGTAAAAAAATGGCGTCTGTTTTAATTGAAAATTCGTAAAATAGTCCGTAAAATACAAAGAAATAGTCCATGTTCGCGGAGTTAAAATGCGAACAGAACTGATATGTTATAGGTCCGTGGCGTTCCTACTGAAGGGTCCTGGACTAAATATAACTATTTGGGTCTAAACCGCTAAAATGATATCAAATTGAAATAACTATTCTGTTTGATTTAAGAATTTCTAGCTTAGTAATTTTTTAAGAGTTTGCCTTGGCAAAATGGATGTCTTAAACAGTTATCGTGCCTCAATAATTAACTCTTAAACTCTTAAAAAATTAAATATAAATATAACCAATGTAAATAGTTAATGTATTTATTATATATGATAATAAATTGTAACATAAAACTAAATGACGTAAACTACCATTACATCTACCACAGACGAATATATGCAACAACAACAGTACGTTTGTAATTTGAGCTATGACGCTTACATATTTATCAAAATAAAAAGCATTCGACATAGTAGATCACATTTCACCTACGATCATCTTAATTTCAATTTTCTATTCAGAGCTATGAAGATGAATGATTGTGGGGAGAATGAACAATCACGTTTTACATAATATGTTCATTAGTGGAATGAATATGATACATCGTGATAGCTTATAAGAGAACAATTATCAATAAATCCTACGCTTTAGCGGGTCACTAGGACGATTCAGTTTCATCATACGAAAGTTGTTGTACGGTCTGTATGGAAAATGATAGCAGTTCAGTCTCGGACGACAACCCGTTTTCGTCAGCTCTAGAAATGTTATAGATTATATGGTCATCTCTTTGCCAAACATTGGCAGTGTCTTTATATCAATGAAAGCTGGAACAAGTCCAAAGTCACCAATATCGCATATTAAACATCAATCTTTATGAAAAATGCTTTATTCTGCCTTGCTAACCTTCTTCAACTTTCTATTATTTACAAAACTGTACGATGTTATTTTGTGAAAGCTTAAACAAGTTCGACATCCACTTATATCGTATATTGATAAACGAAATTAGGGCACTTTTTTTTCTTTTCCGTTTTTTCTTTTTAAATCCATATTCTGCTTTGTGAACATTCTAGCACGTTCATTTTCAAATAAATCTTTACCCAGTTGTGCAGTCTTAATAATTATCAATAAAACTAGAATCTATTAATCTCGGATATTAAAGGCGCAACTTTCCATATCGTAGTAAGGGAGATTAGTGGTGTGGCTATCAAATTACACCAGCTATGCGGGCCTGTCAGTTGCAGTGATTGATTTTAAAAGTATCACATGTAAACAACTCTTTCTGCATGCCGACGATGTGAAAAATGTACTTACAAATCAGCTAGGAGTAAATATTTTTTCAATTTAGAATTGATTTGGAACATTCATAATTTGCGTCAGATCTACACCTGGAGCTTTGGAACCATCTGTCATGATGACCTTGGTAATGTCCCACAAAGTTTAAAATATTTTCTCGTAATTTATCTGCATTGTTTTGACTATTTTTCATAGAATGGTAAATGTGATTCCATATTGCCGCTGCTTTGTCTAAATGTTCCTCTTGCCAAAGTGTTTCATGGTTACATGTAAATCCTGATGTAATTTGTTTAGTTGCTTTGCTATGGATTTGGTCATATGCCATGTGTCAATAGCAGTCTGTGTCGGGTTTCTTTCTTCTCGTACATATTTAGAAATCTAGTTGTTGTTGAACATGGATATTGATTGGGCAGTCATGCTCATTGAAGTATTCATACATTATTTTCACACCAATAAACTCACGCCGTTGAGAACAGGGTCTTCCGCTTTCTCTGATATTGTTTCAACATCTAAAATTGTCTTTGTCGCCTGTACAATGCAGACAACATCACTAAAAGTGGTTTTTTTCTCCAGCAATGCCTTGCATCAGTGAGGATATTTATTTTAGTGACATCTTCATTTTTTAACAAGCCTGCGATTTCTTTTTGCAATACTTGATACTTGTTTCTTGGATCTCCTGGTCGCACTGGAGACTACCTCTTCATAATTGTGATGCTTGCAACTCGTCAATGTATTTATCTCCTATTTCACCAATAGTTGCTTCTTGAAAGAATTTATTTAAATGGTTTGGTAACATACCAGAAGTAAAATAGCCATGAGCAATCCTTGCATTGACTAGGAATTGTCCATGTTTTTTATATGTTTTTTATGAGGTGGAATTATCAATATTTTGGAAACGGACTCCCTGACTTAACCCAGCATAAATTTGCATAATAAACATGCCACATCTTCATCTAGTGACTTTTATACGGCAGTTGGGCGTTCGATATTAAATAACAGAGTTGATATTTTTAATACAAACGTAGTGATTCTATTTATATTTATAAAGCTTGAACACGATAAAAAGAGGCTATATTACAAAGAGGCTATATTACAATTGAGTCATGGGTCCTTGACTTATTGGACAAATGCTTTAGTTGACCTTGTAAACACTCTAGTGCATGCATCTATAATCTTTCACATATGTGGTTACACCGTTATAAAAGCTCAGGCAAGTTTAAACAAGAGTGTCAAATGGTCCTAAACCAATCAACTGATGACATTGCGCAGTGCAGACCACTTGCAACATTTCCAGAAATGAGTAACATAAATGTGGTCTGGTAAGTTCGGATTTTATTCAATTTTGTTCCCTTAATTTTATGTATATGTAAACTATGACTCCTGAGGCAGGGCAAAGTTTAAGTCGCCATTGAAACTTGGTAGAGAGCCATAAATGTACGCTACATGTAAACTATTTGACTTTTGAGGTTTGTCGTTTGAAAGAATTGTTTTTTAAACATTTTCCTAATAAAAATCATGCAAAACTGTAATCCCAGGAGCCAGGCCAAATTTGACTCCCAGTTTCACCTTTGAACAAACGTTGTAGAGGATCATACGCGTATGCTGCATGTAATATATGAGAGCTCTACGCCGTGTGGTTTCAGAGGAGAAGGTTTAAGTGTTTCCCTTTGCAAGTTAATGTAAAACATGTGACCACAGGGGCGAGGCCAAATTTCACCACAGAGTAACCATTTGAAAAAAACTCGTTAGACGACTATAAGCTTATGGTACAAAACAAATACAAGACCTCTAGTACTTGAAGTTCCAGAGCCTTTTTTTTAACAATTTTTCTTATTCACATTCAGTACGACGTGAATATACAGTATATAGTAGCTTATCTTGCTTTTAAACGTCGCAAAATGTCGAATATAGGGATATATCAACCGGTGTGTAAATGAATAAAATGCCCAGTGTCAGAACCACAGACATAATTAGGCCATGTTAGAACCAGAGAGTAAGTGTACTACTCTCTGTTAGACAATATCAATGCGAATTGTATCGTAACGATTACATGTGCTATCAGCGATCTCTTTCAACGTAATTAATAGATTGGAAACTGTGGAATGTATCTCAAATTCACGTGGGACCTTGCGGAGATTTCACAATATACTGCCTTACTATCAATACACAGTCACATGTTCAATTCAAATGCAAACTTCCGCGAATAGATGTGTCTCAAGCTTCCCAAGAATAGTATTTCAATAACTTTTTTTTTTAGCAAGAAATAAATAATATCAAAGTATTTTTTAAGGGAAAAGCCAACACATTAATGATGATACTTTTACCTTACAGTTGCTATCCCGCCAACAAAAGCCAAATTGTTCAACATATGTTCATCGTTTCTAAACCTTCTGACGACCTGAACACCAGGATAGAGTTTTGACAAACAGTTTTGTAGGGTAATTTTGCCGTTATTTGTTGGGTTCGTTTCTTTAAAAAAACGTTTTTACAAAATGTCTTATTTGAAAAATAAATATTAATCGTATAATCCCATGTTGCTATCCATTATAAATATTTCTGATTTATTATCACCAAATCAATGAACAGTTGAGAGAGTAATTAGATTAACACTGATATGCTAGCTACTTCACTGCTTCAGAGAAATTTCCAATTTGTTTATTGTTCGGTCTATCAACGGGACAAAACAAAAAATATACTAGTACTCCATATTTTATAGTTTTATTATATACTCACTGGTAACTTGCTAATATCACAATCATGGTAAAAATATAAATTTAAAATAAATAGCAGTATAAATGCGCGATATTTTATATAAAGTATAGCAATGACACTTACCGAAAGCTGGGATGAAAATTGAACATACCCTGTTGAAAGCGGTAGGATACAAATTAATAAAATATAGCATGTGCCATTCTAAAGGTTATATGACGCCGTATTACCACAGACATAATAATTTGTTATATGTCTGTTGTATTTCCAAGTACAATATGCCCGCACATTAGAATGTAGGAATGTAGCATGATTTATGTTGTCTTTTGTTTTAATTCTCATCGATGACTGGTCAGGTTGGAAATTTAAACCACAAACTCATTGCTTTAAACACAATGATCTTAGATTAAATATTATTAAATCCAATGAATTGAACTGAATGTTGTTTAACGGCTCATCAACACAGTATAGGTTATATAGAGCCGCCCCAGAGAGAGAGGAAGGATACATAGGAATCCGGGAACCGTGCCCTACTCTTATTATCGAATAGATTCCTATGGTTCTTTAACGTGCTCGGAGGATAGACAGATACACGGGACCGCTCGGTTTACGTCCCCATCCGACGGACGAGGCTAAGGGAAACTGTCTTGCCCAAGAACACACCGACGACTTGCACTCACAAGAAAGAATGCGAGAAATTGTTGTTTTGTTTTTTTGCTTTTTTAAGAGCCACAAAAGCATGATAAAGTTGAAGCCTCACACAACTGGATGTTAATTGGTAATAAGGTGGATGCAACTCTACTGAATATATCAGTAATTGGTAATAAGGTATACATCAGTAATTGGTAATAAGGTGGATGCAGCCCTACTGAATATATCGCCCCCTTTGTGCTGAAAGCAGCCACAGCAGTATATAGTGTATAAGCACCTGTCACTTTAGCACTGACGGGGAGATAACTATATGGATATGTACCACAACATAATGCAAGAGTGACCAAACTTTGGAACAATCCAAGCAATTAAAAATTAACAATATGCCTATAACTGTAAATCTTGCTGACAACATCATAGCTGCTGCTGCTGCAGTAGGCGCCATAAAGGCAATTAAACAAATAACTGTGTGCCAGACGGAGATATAATACACCCCCGATGCGAGACAATCGCAATAAAATATTACCCCGTATTTTACGGTTATTAGCTAAGTATAATCGATTTTCTTACATACATTATGTACACACACATTAAAGGGACTGTAGGCAATATTGGAGTGACAAATTGATTGTGCCGAGTCTTTGACTTGTTGAATTGGTTTTAATGGCGCACAAACACAAACAAGTTATTAGAATGTGGGAATGTAGCATGGTTTATGTTGTCTTTTGTTTTAATTCTCATCGATGACTGGTCAGGTGGGAAATTTAAACCACAAACTCACTGCTTTAAGCACAGTAATCTTAGATTAAATATTATTAAATCCAATGAAAACTTGCACTCACAAGAAAGAATGCGAGAAATTGTTTTTTCTTTTTTCTCTTTTTTAAGAGCCACAAAAGCATGATAAAGTTGAAGCCAAACATAACTGGATGTTAATTGGTGATAAGGTGGATGCAACCCTACTGAATATATCGCCCCCTTTGTGCTGAAAGCAGCAACAACAGTAAATAGTGTATATGCACCTATCACTTTAGCACTTACGGGGAGATAACTATGTGGATATGTACCACAACATAATGCAAGAGTGACCAAACTTTGGAACAATCCAAGCAATTAAAAATTATCAATATGCCTATAACTGTAAATCTTGCTGACAACATCATAGCTGCTGCTGCTGCAGTAGGCGCCATAAAGGCAATTAAACAAATAACTGTGTGCCAGACAGAGATATAATACACCCCCGATGCGAGACAATCGCAATAAAAACAATTAAACACATTATTCGCATCGTAGAGAGCACATCAGATGTGTAACATAATTACCAGGCATATAATAATTCATGTAAAATTACCCCTTATTTTACGGTTATTATCTAAGTATAATTGATTTTCTTACACACATTTTGTTCACACACATTAAAGGGACTGTAGGCAATATTGGAGTGACAGAATTATCGTGCTGAGTCTGACTAGTTGAATTGAGGTTAATGGCACACAAACACAAACAAGTTATATAGCGCCAACAGCAAAATTCCAGGCTAACCAAATTAAAAATATGCAGAATAGGCCAAGCAACTTCTCACATTTTTCTGCAAATTGTTAGCAGAAAATGTAAATAATATTATTTATAAATGTTAAATAAACCTTTTTTTTTTTAAACTCACGAATGTATTACTACAGGCTTATCTGGGTCTATGTTAATGTTTTCATGTATACACTTCACTGAATAAAAGGAGACAGTTATTTGGCTATGCTCAATATCTGCTTATTTACGGACAAAGTCCCTTTAATGAACATGCCAATATTGTCGGAGATTAGTAATTTCATGAAAATGAATAATAAATGCAATCTTTACAAGACAGTGAGACCACAACAGTGAGTGTTTAACATAAAATTGTGAATTATTTAAGAACTGATTCGATTCTTTTTTTTTGGCACTGATACGATTTTAAAAGCAGGCCGTGAATAGCAAAGTTAGCATTGAGTGCATTCATTCTTATATTTACATTATTTTTTATTTTCCCATAGCTATCGATGCAACAATAATGTGCCATGGGAGCATGATAATGATAAAAAGTGAAAGAGTGACAACTACTGTCAGTGTATGTTCAGACAGTGGAATAGCCATTTTCTATTTAGACACATTGGATGTGTGTGCAGTTGTGCCCATTCTCCTTGAAAAGTGTGATTTTTTTTTGTATTTCAACACAAAGTATCAAGTGGGTGTAAATATTTAAAAAATATAGATTTCTATTTTGAATTTTTAAATTCTCTTGAAAATATTGTATAAAATGACGTGTATCAACATAAAAAAAGAAACAGTAAACATTTACACCGTTACTAAACCTACTGTTTGTCAAATCTCTATCCTGGTGTTCAGGTCGAACGTCGAACACCACGATAGAGTTTTGACAAACAGTTTTGTAGTGTAATTTTGCCGTTAATTAATGGGTTTGTTTCTTTAAAAAAAAGAGTTTTTACAATACGTCCTATTTGAAAAATAAACAAATCATATAATCCCATGTTGCTATCCATTATAAATATTTCTAATTTATTCTCATCAAATCAATGAACATTTGAGAGAGTAATTAGATTAAAAGATAAAGCTCCCACTGATATGCTGGCTACTTCACTGCTTCAGTGAAGTTTCCAATTTGTTTATTATTCGGTCTATCAACGGGACAAAACACAAAATATACGAGTACTCAATATTTTACAGTTGTATTAAACATGTTATATATTCACTGGTAACTTGCTAATATCACAATCATGGTAAAAATATAAATTTTAAATAAATAGCAGTACAAAAGCGCGATTTTTGAATAAGTATAGCAATGACACTTACCGAAAGATGGGATGAAAATTGAACATACCCTGTTGAAAGCGGTGGGATATAAATTAATAAAATATAGCATGTGTCATTCTAAGGGTTATATTACGTCGTATTAACACAGACAATAATTTGTTACACGCCTGTTGTATTTCCAAGTACAAGAAACCCGCACATTAGAATGTGGGAATGTAGCATGGTTTATATTGTCTTTTGTTTTAATTCTCATCGATGTCTGGTCAGGTGGGAAATTTAAACCACAAACTCACTGCTTTAAGCACAGTAATCTTAGATTAAATATTATTAAATCCAATGAAAACTTGCACTCACAAGAAAGAATGCGAGAAATTGTTTTTTCTTTTTTCTCTTTTTTAAGAGCCACAGAAGCATGATAAAGTTGAAGCCTCACATAACTGGATGTTAATTGGTAATAAGGTGGATGCAACCCTACTGAATATATCGCCCCTTTGTGCTGAAAGCAGCAACAACAGTAAATAGTGTAAATGCACCTGTCACTTTAGCACTGACGGGGAGATAACTATATGGATATGTACCACAACATAATGCAAGAGTGACCAAACTTTGGAACAATCCAAGCAATTAAAAATTATCAATATGCCTATAACTGTAAATCTTGCTGACAACATCATAGCTGCTGCTGCTGCAGTAGGCGCCATAAAGGCAATTAAACAAATAACTGTGTCCTAGACAGAGATATAATACACCCCCGATACGAGACAATCGCAATAAAAACAATTAAACACATTATTCGCATCGTAGAGAGCACATCAGATTTGTAACATAAATACCAGGCATATAATAATTCATGTAAATGCAACACTTAATATTACCCCTTGTTTTACGGTTATTACCTAAGTATAATTGATTTTCATACACACATTTTGTTCACACACATTAAAGGGACTGTAGGCAATATTGGAGTGACAGAATTATCGTGCTGAGTCTTTGATTAGTTGAATGGTTTTAATGGGGCACAATCACAAACAAGCTATATAGCGCCAACAGCAAAACAAGAGGCCCAAGAGGGCCTGTGGACGCTCTACTGGCTAACATGGCTCTTATAACATCAATGAAGCGAGAGACTGCCATTTACGTTTTTTTGAAAGTTTTGGGCAAAATACAGCTTATCAACTAAATCAAGGGCCATAACTAAAGAATCTGGTAAAGTTAGGTAAAGATCAGATGAAAAATAAAGGCCCTACCGTATTAACGAGGCAAAATATAGCATTTTTAACTAAATCAAGAGCCATAACTCCTCTGTTTCTGGTCCGACAGGTCCAACATAGAGCTAAAAAAAAAAAAAAAAAAAAAAAAAAAAAAATAATAATAAATCAACAAAAAAAAAATATTATAAAAAAACAAAAAAAAATTAAACAAAAATAAATTATGATTTAAAAAAAAGAAAGTCATAAAATCTGGTAAAGTTTGGCAAAGATCAGATGCAAAATGAAGGCCCTATCGTAAGATGAGTCAAATTATAGCATTTTTAACAAAATCAAGGGCTATAACTCTGCTGTTACTGGTCCGATCTGTCTGTTTTCGAACTTGACCGAGCTTTTATTGACATTAACAATCTGATAAAGTTTGGTAAAGATCGGATAAAAAATAAAGTCTTAACGAGGCAAAATATAGCATTTTGAACTAAAACAAGGATCATAACTCCGCTGTTAATGGTCCGATATGAATGGTTTTCGAACTTGTCCGATATTTCATTGATATTAACAATCTGATAAAGTTTGGTAAAGATCGGATGAACAATGAAGCCCCTATCGTCTTAACGAGGCAAAATATAGCATTTTTAACTAAATCAAGGGCAACAACTCCGCTGTTACTGGTCCGATCTGTCCGATTTTCGAACTTGACCGAGCTTTTATTGACATTAACAATTTGATAAAGTTTGGTAAAGATCGGATAAAAAATAAAGTCTTAACGAGGCAAAATATAGCATTTTCACCAAATCAAGGGCAATAACTCCGCTGTTAATGGTCCAATCTAGCTGGTTTTTGAACTTGTCCGAGCTTTTATTAATATTAACAATATGTGCAAGTTTAGTAAAGATCAAATAATCAATGAAGGTGCTAGAGTGTTCACAAGGCTTTATATGGCATTTTTCAGCAAAACAAGGGCCATAACTCCGTTGAAATTATTTTGATCTTGCCGGTTTTCGAACTTATTCGAGCTTTCATTGATATAAAGACACTGGCAAAGTTAAGTAAAGATCCGCTTAATATTGAAGGCCCTAGAGTGTTCACAAGGCAAAATATAGCATTTTTCAGAAAAAACAAGGGCCTTAACTCCGGTTACTGATCCAATTTAGCTGGTCTTCGAACTTGTTCGAGCTTTTATTGATATTAACAATCTGTGCAAGTTTGGTAAAGATCAAATAATAAATGAAGGTGCTAGAGCGTTTACAAGGCAGAAAATAGCAATTTTCAGAAAAACAAGAGGTCAATGACCTTGAAGCTCTACTGATTGATTTTGATTTCAGGAAGTAGTCGCTACAGACTTGTTTTTTGAAAAATTATTTTTAACCGTGGCGGCCATCATGAATTTCCGGCCGACCTGAAATTTTGCTAGGATCAATAAGACATCAAGAGCAACATTCCTGTGAAGTTTCATGAAAATCCGTCAAGTAGTTTCAGAGGAGTAGTCGCTACAAGTTTTAATGATATAACTCTATGTAAACAAAGATGGCTGATCATTTTAGAAAAAGTCCCATATCAATATCACTTATAGATTTCAAGAAGTAGTCGCTACAAACTTGTATTTTGAAAATCTATTTTAAGCCATGGCGGCCATCTTAAATTTCCGTCCGACCTGATATCACTTATAGTTTTCATGAAGAAGTCGCTACAAACTTGTTTTTTAAAAGCCTATTTTTAGATCTGGCGGCCATCTTGGATTTTACATCAACATGAATTTTTGCTAGGATCAACTAGACTTCATGGGCAACATTTCTGTAAAGTTTCATGAAAATCCATTCAGTAGTTTCAGAGGAGAAGTCGCTACAAAAAAAAGTTAACGGACAGACGGGGGAGGTAACTCAGTTTTTTCAGGGCAGGTAACTCGATTTTTTCAAGGAAAAAAGAGTTGTTTCCCTTGAAAAATCGAGTTGCTTCCCCTGAAAAAAACTGAGTTACCTCCCCTGAAAAAAAAGAGTTGTTTCCCTTGAAAAATTACAGTTACCTCCCCTGAAAAAAAAGAGTTATTTCCCTTGAAAAAAATCGAGTTACCTCACCTGAAAAAAACAGAGTTACTTCCCTTGAAAAATCGAGTTACTTCCCCTGAAAAAAATGATTTATTTCCCTTGAAAAAATCGAGTTACCTCCCCTGAAAAAAACTGAGTTACCTCCCCTGAAAAAAAATAGTTATTTCCCTTGAAAAATTACAGTTACCTCCCCTGAAAAAAAAAGTTATTTCCCTTGAAAAAATCGAGCTACCTCCCCTGAAAAAAACAGAGTTACTTCCCTTGAAAAATCGAGTTACTTCCCCTGAAAAAACTGAGTTACCTCCCCTGAAAAAAATAGTTATTTCCCTTGGAAAATTACAGTTACCTCCCCTGAAAAAAAAAGAGTTATTTCCCTTGAAAAATTACAGTTACCTCCCCTGAAAAAAAAGAGTTATTTCCCTTCAAATAATCGAGTTACCTCCCCTGAAAAAAACTGAGTTACTTCCCTTGAAAAATCGAGTTACTTCCCCTGAAAAAAATGACTTATTTCCCTTGAAAAAATCGTCGAGTTACCCTCCCCTGAAAAAAAGAGTTGTTTCCCTTGAAAAAATCGAGTTACCTCCCTGAAAAAAACTCAGTTACCTCCCCTGAAAAAAAAGAGTTGTTTCCCTGAAAATTACAGTTACCTCCCCTGAAAAAAAGAGTTATTTTCCTTGAAAAATTGCAGTTACCTCCCTGAAAAAAAAGAGTTATTTCCCTTGAAAAATTACAGTTACCTCCCATGAAAAAAAAGAGTTATTTCCCCTGAAAAAAACGAGTTACCTCCCCTGAAAAAAAAGAGTTGCTTCCCTTGAAAAATTACAGTTGCCTCCTCTGAAAAAAAAGAGTTATTTCCCCTGAAAAAAACGGAGTTACCTCCCCTGAAAAAAAAGAGTTGCTTCCCTTGAAAAAATCGAGTTACCTCCCCTGAAAAAAACTGAGTTACCTCCCCTGAAAAAAAGGAGAGTTGTTTCCCTTGAAAAATTACAGTTACCTCCCCTGAAAAAAACGAGTTACCTCCCCTGAAAAAAAGAGTTATTTCCCTTGAAAAATTACAGTTAACTCCATCAAAAAAAAAGAGTTATTTCCCCTGAAAAAAACGAGTTACCTCCCTTGAAAAAAAAGAGTTGCTTCACTTGAAAAAATCGAGTTACCTCCCCTGAAAAAACTGAGTTACCCTCCCCTGAAAAAAGAAGAGTTGTTTCCCTTGAAAAATTACAGTAACCTCCCTGAAAAAAACTGCGTTACCTCCCCTGAAAAAAAGAAGAGTTGTTTCCCTTGAAAAATTACAGTTACCTCCCCTGAAAAACAAGAGTTATTTGCGTTGAAAAAAATCGAGTTACCTCCCCTGAAAAAAAGAGTTATTTTCCTTGAAAAATTACAGTTACCTCCCCTGAAAAAAAAGAGTTATTTCCCTTGAAAAATTACAGTTCCCTCCCAGGAAAAAAAAGAGTTATTTCCCCTGAAAAAAACGAGTTACCTCCCCTGAAAAAAAAGAGTTGCTTCCCTTGAAAAATTACAGTTACCTCCCCTGAAAAAAGAGAGTTATTTCCCCTGAAAAAAACGGAGTAACCTCCCCTGAAAAAAAAGAGTTGCTTCCCTTGAAAAAAATCGAGTTACCTCCCCTGAAAAAAACTGAGTTACCTCCACTGAAAAAAAGAAGAGTTATTTCCCTTGAAAAAATCGAGTTACCTCCCCTGAAAAAAACTGCGTTACCTCCCCTAAAAAAATGAGTTGTTTAGCTTGAAAAATTACAGTTACCTCCCCTGAAAAACAAGAGTTATTTGCGTTGAAAAAAATCGAGTTACCTCCCCTGAAAAAAACAGAGTTACTTCCCTTGAAAAATCGAGTTACCTCCCCTGAAAAAAAGAGTTGTTTCCCTTGAAAAAATCGAGTTACCTCCCCTGAAAAAAACTGAGTTACCTCCCCTGAAAAAAAAGAGTTGTTTCCCTTGGAAAATTACAGTTACCTCCCCTGAAAAAAAATCGAGTTACCTCCCCTGAAAAAAACTGAGTTACTTCCCTTGAAAAATCGAGTTACCTCCCCTGAAAAAAACTGAGTTACCTCCCTGAAAAAAAGAGTTGTTTCCCTTGAAAAATTACAGTTACCTCC
The DNA here is from genome assembly GCA_037043455.1 of Cyrtodaria siliqua. NCBI lineage: Eukaryota > Metazoa > Mollusca > Bivalvia > Adapedonta > Hiatellidae > Cyrtodaria > Cyrtodaria siliqua. The sequence goes on from JAWPHD010002565.1 coordinate 240,108, forward strand.
CCTGAAAAATTACAGTTACCCTCCCCTGAAAAAAAAAGAGTTATTTCCCTTGAAAAAATCGAGTTACCTCCTCTGAAAAAAATGAGTTACCTCCCCTGAAAAAAAAGAGTTGTTTCCCTTGAAAAATTACAGTTACCTCCCCTGAAAAATTACAGTTACCTCCCCTAAAAAAAAAAGAGTTGTTTCCCTTGAAAAAATCGAGTTACCTCCACTGAAAAAAACTGAGTTACCTCCCCTGAAAAAAAGAGTTGTTTCCCTTGGAAAATTAAAGACCTCCCCTGAAAAAAAAGAGTTGTTTCCCTTGAAAAAATCGAGTTACCTCCCCTGAAAAAAACAGAGTTACTTCCCTTGAAAAATCGAGTCACTTCCCTGAAAATACTGAGTTACCTCCCCTGAAAAAAAGAGTTGTTTCCCTTGAAAAAATCGAGTTACCTCCCCTGAAAAAAACTGAGTTACCTCCCCTGAAAAAAAGAGTTGTTTCCTTTATAAAATTACAGTTACCTCCCCTGAAAAAAAAGAGTTATTTCCCTTGAAAAATTACAGTTACCTCCCCTGAAAAACAAGAGTTATTTCCCGTTAAATAATCGAGTTACCTCCCCTGAAAAGAAAGAGTTGTTTCCCTTGAAAAAATCGAGTTACCTCCCCTGAAAAAAACAGAGTTACTTCCCTTGAAAACTCGAGTTACTTCCCCTGAAAAAACTCAGTTACCTCCCCTGAAAAAAAGAGTTGTTTCCCTTGAAAAAAATCAAGTTACCTCCCCTGAAAAAAAAGAGTTGTTTCCCTTGGAAAATTACAGTTACCTCCCCTGAAAAAAAAGAGTTGTTTCCCTTGAAAAAAATCGAGTTACAACCCCTGAAAAAAACTGATTTACCTCCCCTGAAAAAAAGAGTTGTTTCCCTTGAAAAAAAACTGAGTTACCTCCCCTGAAAAAAAAGAGTTATTTTCCTTGAAAAATTACAGTTACCTTCCCTGAAAAAAAAGAGTTATTTCCCTTCAAAAATTACAGTTACCTCCACTGAAAAAAACTGAGTTACTTCCCTTGAAAAATCGAGTTACTTCCCCTGAAAAAAATGAGTTATTTCCCTTGAAAAAATCGAGTAACCTCCCCTGAAAAAAAGAGTTGTTTCCCTTGAAAAAATCGAGTTACCTCCCCTGAAAAAAACTGAGTTACCTCCCCTGAAAAAAAAGAGTTGTTTCCCTTGAAAAATTACAGTTACCTCCCCTGAAAAAAAAAGAGTTATTTCCCCTGAAAAAAACGGAGTTACCTCCCCTGAAAAAAAGAAGAGTTGTTTCCCTTGAAACATTATTTTTAGCCGTGGCGGCCATCTTGAATTTCCGGCCAACCTGAAATTTTGCTAGGATCAATTAGACATCAAGAGCAACATTCCTGTAAAGTTTCATGAAAATCCGTCGAGTAGTTTCAGAGGAGTAGTCGCTACAAGTTTTCATTATATAACTCTATGTAAACAAAGATGGCCGCTGGCAGCCATGTTTAACGTCGAATCAAAACGATTTTCGACAAGGACCAACATCATGTCATGCTGATCATTTTAGAAAAGTCCCATATCAATATCACTTATAGTTTTCATGAAGTAGTCGCTACAAACTTGTTTTTTAAAAACCTATTTTTAGATCTGGCGGCCATCTTGGATTTTACATCAACATGAATTTTTGCTAGGATCAACTAGACTTCATGGGCAACATTTCTGTAAAGTTTCATGAAAATCCATTCAGTAGTTTCAGAGAAGTAGTCGCTACAAAAAAATGTTTACGGACAGACGGACGGACGGACGGACGGGGACGACGGACGCCGCACCACGGCATAAGCTCTGCTGATCTCTGATCAGTAGAGCTAAAAATCAGAAAAACAAGGGCCATAACTCCAGTGTTATTGATCCGATTTGGCTGGTTTTCGAACTTGTCCGAGCTTTCATTGATATTAACAATCTGTGCAAGTGTGGTAAAGATCAAATAATAAATGAAGGTGCTAGAGTGTTCACAAGGCTTAAGGATGTTGGCTGGTCAAGTTTTGACATCTTCAAGTCTAAACATTTTATTTTTTAAATCATAGTTTTATTTGACAACAGAATTGTTTCATGTTTTCCATTCTAGTAGATATGGATATAATGTAGGATTTAAGATGGTAACATACCAAATTTTGAGCAATTTTTTTTTTTCCATATTTTTTCCGTCATTTGTAATCATTTTTTGTTGTCAACAAAATAGGGGGTATGGGTAGCTCTGAGTAGAATTTATCCTTTTGCTATAGAATAAATCTGATTTTTGTTTTCCAGTAGTGGAATACATATATAAAGGTAGATACTGAGCTAATTTTATTTTCGATCTCCATGTCAATATTGTGTGTACAGTATTTTACATTAAAATTGTCAAAATAACTCCAAAATGGGTGTAATTTAAAGAATTTTTAATAAAAAACCATTAGAAGCCTGGTGACCTATATATTTTTTTACTTGTTTTGAAAGAAATGTCATAGGACCTTGACATATACAAATTTAAAAAAAAGTTGATCATTAGAACATACTTTTTTATCTTGAATTAATTTCTCGGTAAAAACAAAAGTGGGTGGGGTACGGTCCATATACGTTTGCCTTTTAAAGTAAAAAGACGAATGAGGATTACAATTGTTTTTGTATGATTTGAAAGATACGTATATATGCAATCGAAAATTAATTGTTGTTTTTCAATAAGCGTAATGTTATGAAAACAATTGTGAAAATGTTCAATGACTATATTTTTCCTCTTTTTAGTGAAATTTTGAATTTAGAAATATGTGCCTTCTTCAATTACGTCTAGTGGGAAAAAAAGCGTGGTGACATAGCCTTTTTTTGATAATTTTGAATCTAAGTTATACCAAAGAAGCTTTAAATATGAATTAAAAAAAAATCTCATCACTACGTCCTTTCCCAGCCAACCTCCTTAATATGGCATTTTTTCAGCAAAACAAGGGCCAAAACTACGGTGAAATTATTCAGATCTGGTTGGTTTTCGAACTTGTCCGAGCTTTCATTGATATTAACAACCTGTTAAAGTTTGGTAAAGATCGGATGAAAAATGAAGGCCCTAGAGTGTACACAAGACAAAAGTTACGGACGACGGACAACTCGCCATCCCATAAGCTCTGCTGTCGCTTGGCCAGTAGAGCTAAAAATTCCAGGCTAACCTTTCATTTACACCAAATTAAAAATATGCAGAATAGGCCAAGCAACTTCTCACATGCAGAACTACAGTTTTTCTGCAAATTGTTCAGCAGAAAATGTAAATAATGTGGGTCCCACATTATTTATAAATGTTAAACATTTTTTTGAAACTCACAAATGTATTACTACAGGCTTATCTAGTTCTTTGCTAATGTTTTCATGTTTTCTGAATAAAAAAGCAGACAGTTACTTGGCTATGCTCAATATCTGCTTACTTACGGACAAAGTCCCTTTAATGAACATGCCAATAATGTCGGAGATTAGTAATTTCATGAAAACGAATAATAAATGGCATCTTTACAAGACAGTGAGACCACAACAGTGAGTGTCTAACATAAAATTGTGAATTATTTAAGAACCGATTCAATTCTTTTTTTTGGCACTGATGCTATTTTAAAAGTAGGCCGTGAATAGCAAAGTTAGCATTGAGTGCATTCATTCTTACATTTACATTATTTTTTTTAATTTCCCATAGCTATCGAACCAACAATAATGTGCCATAGGAGCATGATAATGATAAAAAGTGAAAGAGTGACGACTACTGTCAGCGTATTTTCACAGTGGAATAGCCATTTTCTATTTAGACACATTGGATGTGTGTGCAGTTGTGCGCAGTAGCCCATTCTCCTTGGAAAGTGAGATTTTTTTTGTATTTCATCACGAAGTGTCAAGTGGGTGTAAATATTTGGAAAATATAGATTTCTATTTTAAATTTTTAAATTCTCTTGAAAATATTGTATAAAATGACGTGTATTACATTTACACCGTTTCTAAACCTACTGTTTGTCAAATCTCTATCCTGGTGTTCAGGTCGAACACCAGGATAGAGTTTTGACAAACAGTTTTGTAGTGTAATTTTGCCGTTAATTAATGGGTTTGTTTCTTTAAAAAAAGCGTTTTTACAAAACGTCTTATTTGAAAAATAAACAAATCATATAATCCCATGTTGCTATCCATTATAAATATTTCTAATTTATTCTCATCAAATCAATGAACATTTGAGAGAGTAATTAGATTAAAAGATAAAGCTCCCACTGATATGCTGGCTACTTCACTGCTTCAGAGAAGTTTCCAATTTGTTTATTATTCGGTCTATCAACGGGACAAAACACAAAATATACGAGTACTCAATATTTTATAGTTTTATTATACATGTTATATATTCACTGGTAACTTGCTAATATCACAATCATGGTAAAAATATAAAATTTAAATAAATAGCAGTACAAAAGCGCAATTTGTTTATAAGTATAGCAAGGACACTTACTGAAACTGAACATACCCTGTTGAAAGCGGTGGGATATAAATTAATAAGCAAAATATAGCATGTGTCATTCTAAGGGTTATATTACGCCGTATTAACACAGACAATAATTTGTTACACGTCTGCTGTATTTCCAAGTACAAGAAACCAGCACATTAGAATTCGGGAATGTAGCATGGTTTATGTTGTCTTTTGTTTTAATTCTCATCGATGACTGGTCAGGTGGGACATTTAAACCACAAACTCACTGCTTTAAGCACAATAATCTTAGATTAAATATTATTAAATCCAATGAATTGAAATGAATGTTGTTAAACGGCTCATCAACACAGTATAGGTTATAAAGAGCCGCCCCAGAGAGAGGGGAAGGATACATAGGAATCCGGGAACCGTGCCCTACTCTTATTATCGAATAGATTCCTGTGGTTCTTTAACGTGCTCGGAGGATAGACCCATACAAGGGACCTCCCGGTTTACGTTCCCATCCGACGGACGAGGACACACCGAAAACTTGCACTCACAAGAAAGAATGCGAGAAATTGATGTTTTGTTATTTGCTTTTTAAAGAGCCACAAAAGCATGATAAAGTTGAAGCCTCACATAACTGGATGTTAATTGGTAATAAGGTGGATGCAACTATACTGAATATATCACCCCCTTTGTGCTTAAAGCAGCCACAACAGTATATAATGATGATGATGAACTGGGGTTTTAAGGCGCACCAACACATGAAAAGGTTATATGGCGCCTAAAAGGCATGAACATGCCAGGCTCATCTTCCATGTACATCGAGATAAAATATGGAAAATGGGCCTAGAACCTTCTCACCCTGAACTGCAGAGTTGCTGCAAATTCTATCGTAGAAACTCCATTTATGCTGGAGCCACGTTATTGTTTTTCTGCCACTGCTCTTTTGATGCGAGCGAGATAGCACCTGAAACAATGCAGGGATCATGATGAAGACCTTTAATGAACATGAACAAAAAATGATAAAATGAACATGAATTTGGGGGGATTCTACCCTCTGCCTACCCCTCCAAAGGGATCTGCAGTGGCTGTATTCTTTGCCCCGTGACCAAACGGGCCCCCGGCAACCACACGGGGCACAACAGTATATAGTGTATAGGTGTAGCACACCCATAGCAACACAGGAAGTGTCGGTCTCGGGTAGTCGCATAATGACGTCAATAAATAATTCTCATTTCTTTTTGTAAAAAAAGGCATTTTCACTAATTTAAAGTGCTATTTTTGGTTTATATCACATTGTTGATCTATTTGTTATATTTTTCAAGCATTGCCATGTTAAAATTGTGAGTTTTTAATTTATTTTGCTTATACGGAAATGAGTGTATGAATACAATATTATGGCATCTCAGTGTTTATGTTTTTAAAGGGAGCATTCATTCATGAGACAAGTTCTTTCTTAGAAAATAAATGACCCCCATTTTTTTGTGGATTTTTGGCAGCATATGTGTCATTTGTGATGAGAATGTAAGTTATTCATTTTTAATTTGGGTCAAGATATAAATGACAACATGGCATTTAAATTTTAATTCACACACAACTCAATGCAACAATCAATGGGCGTGTTACACCTATAGGTATACAGGAAGTAAATTACTGTGGTATTCATGCCTGGTTCGAAAGGAGTTCCCAAATATATAATCCCGAACTTTTTTGTGATAAAAGGCATTTTTGAGTATTTAAGGCCTGTTTTTCTGGCTGAAATGACTTTAATGACTTGTTTGTGATGGCTAAAAACCATTTGCATGGTTGTATGACGATTTTATTTATTAACTTGAAAGTTTTGAAAGTGAAAGTAGAACACATTTAAGAGGTGCCGAATGAATGCAGTTTGTTCACGATATCAACAAAGATCAGAATTTTATTTTCTTATATGCCTCATGACCCCTACTATTCTCAGCAGTTTTCTATCGAGGCATGTCTCATGATTAAGAACATGTAAGTGAATCTTAGTTCGAATTTCATTTTGAAAAATGGAAAGCTTGGACAATATTGCATTGGACTCAATGGATTTGATTTACTTCCAGTACACCTACGAGGCGGCGTAATGTGAATATTCATTTTCTCTCGGATTCTTACCTAAACAGTATTTTACTTTTCGCAATGACTATAGCTCCGACAAAAAATACTTCACGGTGTTTTAAAGCGCGTTTTGATTTTTTTTCGAATGTTTTTTTGATTCGGAAAGCTGTAATTTGGAGTTTCAGATTGTTGAAGTCTTTAAATGATGACCTGGAGAGACAACTTTCAAGAAAACTAGGCTTGTTTGTTGTTAAAATGTAGATATTTGTATTTGCAATGATAATTCAGCATTATAATCTGCAAAAGTATAGTTGTATAGGTGTGACACCACCAAATCTTTCCCCTTACCCCCCTAAAATTGAACTTTCTGAGAAAATGTCAGAGAGTACTGTAGGCAAAGTATGCTGTCTAGTCATAGAAACTTAACTTTTAATCACAAAGCTAGTACCAGGCTTGAATTTATGAGTAATTGGTATGTTTATTTATGCATGTAGTGATACCAAATTAAGGTATGATGCCATAAATACACCAAATTGCCTTGTAAATCTGAATTTGGCATGAAAATCTTGGGAATTTTGGGAACTAAACATCTTGATTTCTTAGGTTAACTGACTTTTTTAAGCATTTTATCGATTAGACTATGTACAGATATGCCCAGTGTCATTTTATATAACAGTTAAGAAAGGTAAAACTGAACATTTTTACGGATTTTTCATCGCTGTCGACTGCACTGTACATTTTGGAAACGCCCATATCTTGATCAATACTCAACCGATTCGCCAAAATGTATGATTTTTTTATGCGTTATCTTCTAGGCTTTTAAAATGCATACCCCTACTATTCTCAGCAGTTTTCTATTGAGGCATGTCTCATGACTAAGAACATGTAAGTGAATCTTAGTTTGAATTTCATTTTGAAAAATGGCTAACTACCGGTAGAAAGCTTGGACAATATTGCATTGGACTCAATGGATTTGATTTACTTCCGGTACACCTATATGCATCTGTCACTTTAGCGCTGACGGGGAGATAACTATATGGATATGTACCACAACATAATGCAAGAGTGATCAAACTTTGGAACAATCCAAGCAATTAAAAATTATCAATATGCCTATAACTGTAAATCTTGCTGACAACATCATAGCTGCTGCTGCTGCAGTAGGCGCCATAAAGGCAATTAAACAAATAACTGTGTGCCAGACAGAGACATAATACACCCCCTGATGCGAGACAATCGCAATAAAAACAATTAAACACATTATCCGCATCGCAGAGAGCACATCAGATTTGTAACATAAATACCAGGCATATAATAAATAATGTAAATGCAACACTTAATACCCTTATTTTACGGTTATTAGCTAAGTATATAATTGATTTTCTTACATTATGTTCACACACATTAAAGGGACTGTAGGCAATATTGGAGTGACAAAAGTATCGTGCCCGAGTCTTTGACTATTGGTTTTAATGGCGAACAAACACAAACAAGTTATATAGCGCCAACAGCAAAATTCCAGGCTAATCTTTCATTTACACCATATTAAAAATATGCAGAATAGGCCAAGCAACTTCTCACATGCAGAACTACAGTTTTTCTGCCAACTGTTCAGCAGAAAATGTAAATAATGTGGGTCCCACATTATTTATAAATGTTAAATAAACCTTTTTTTTGAAACTCACAAATGTATTACGAAAGGCTTATCTGGGTCTATGCTAATGTTTTCATGTATACACTTCACTGAATAAAAAAGCAGACAATTATTTGGCTATGCTCAATATCTGCTTACATACGGACAGAGTCCCTTTAATGAACATGCCAATAATGTGGGAGATTAGTAATTTCATGAAACCGAATAATAAATGGAATCTTTACAAGACATTGAGACCACAACAGTGAGTGTCTAACATAAAATTGTGAATTATTTAAGAACTGATTCGATTCTTTTTTTTGGCACTGATGCGATTTTAAAAGTAGGCCGTGAATAGCAAAGTTACCATTGAGTGCATTCATTCTTATATTTAGATTATTTTTTTTATTTTCCCATAGCTATCGAACCAACAATAATGTGCCATAGGAGCATGATAATGATAAAAAGTGAAAGAGTGACGACTACTGTCAGCGTATTTTCACAGTGGAATAGCCATTTTCTATTTAGACACATTGGATGTGTGTGCAGTTGTGCGCAGTAGCCCATTCTCCTTGGAAAGTGAGATTTTTTTTTGTATTTCATCACGAAGTGTCAAGTGGGTGTAAATATTTGGAAAATATAGATTTCTATTTTAAATTTTTAAATTCTCTTGAAAATATTGTATAAAATGACGTGTATTACATTTACACCGTTTCTAAACCTACTGTTTGTCAAATCTCTATCCTGGTGTTCAGGTCGAACACCAGGATAGAGTTTTGACAAACAGTTTTGTAGTGTAATTTTGCCGTTAATTAATGGGTTTGTTTCTTTAAAAAAAGCGTTTTTACAAAACGTCTTATTTGAAAAATAAACAAATCATATAATCCCATGTTGCTATCCATTATAAATATTTCTAATTTATTCTCATCAAATCAATGAACATTTGAGAGAGTAATTAGATTAAAAGATAAAGCTCCCACTGATATGCTGGCTACTTCACTGCTTCAGAGAAGTTTCCAATTTGTTTATTATTCGGTCTATCAACGGGACAAAACACAAAATATACGAGTACTCAATATTTTATAGTTTTATTATACATGTTATATATTCACTGGTAACTTGCTAATATCACAATCATGGTAAAAATATAAAATTTAAATAAATAGCAGTACAAAAGCGCAATTTGTTTATAAGTATAGCAAGGACACTTACTGAAACTGAACATACCCTGTTGAAAGCGGTGGGATATAAATTAATAAGCAAAATATAGCATGTGTCATTCTAAGGGTTATATTACGCCGTATTAACACAGACAATAATTTGTTACACGTCTGCTGTATTTCCAAGTACAAGAAACCAGCACATTAGAATTCGGGAATGTAGCATGGTTTATGTTGTCTTTTGTTTTAATTCTCATCGATGACTGGTCAGGTGGGACATTTAAACCACAAACTCACTGCTTTAAGCACAATAATCTTAGATTAAATATTATTAAATCCAATGAATTGAAATGAATGTTGTTAAACGGCTCATCAACACAGTATAGGTTATAAAGAGCCGCCCCAGAGAGAGGGGAAGGATACATAGGAATCCGGGAACCGTGCCCTACTCTTATTATCGAATAGATTCCTGTGGTTCTTTAACGTGCTCGGAGGATAGACCCATACAAGGGACCTCCCGGTTTACGTTCCCATCCGACGGACGAGGACACACCGAAAACTTGCACTCACAAGAAAGAATGCGAGAAATTGATGTTTTGTTATTTGCTTTTTAAAGAGCCACAAAAGCATGATAAAGTTGAAGCCTCACATAACTGGATGTTAATTGGTAATAAGGTGGATGCAACTATACTGAATATATCACCCCCTTTGTGCTTAAAGCAGCCACAACAGTATATAATGATGATGAACTGGGGTTTTAAGGCGCACCAACACATGAAAAGGTTATATGGCGCCTAAAAGGCATGAACATGCCAGGCTCATCTTCCATGTACATCGAGATAAAATATGGAAAATGGGCCTAGAACCTTCTCACCCTGAACTGCAGAGTTGCTGCAAATTCTATCGTAGAAACTCCATTTATGCTGGAGCCACGTTATTGTTTTTCTGCCACTGCTCTTTTGATGCGAGCGAGATAGCACCTGAAACAATGCAGGGATCATGATGAAGACCTTTAATGAACATGAACAAAAAATGATAAAATGAACATGAATTTGGGGGGATTCTACCCCTCTGCCTACCCCTCCAAAGGGATCTGCAGTGGCTGTATTCTTTGCCCCGTGACCAAACGGGGCCCCCGGCAACCACACGGGGCACAACAGTATATAGTGTATAGGTGTAGCACACCCATAGCAACACAGGAAGTGTCGGTCTCGGGTAGTCGCATAATGACGTCAATAAATAATTCTCATTTCTTTTTGTAAAAAAAGGCATTTTCACTAATTTAAAGTGCTATTTTTGGTTTATATAACAATTG
>JAWPHD010002566.1:0-155000 GCA_037043455.1 Cyrtodaria siliqua
GTCATAACCTAAGTTTGGCTGAATTCCGTTCAGGAGGAGATGCGGAAACGGACGGACGGACCGACGGACAAAGGAGGGGATTGTTTTCAAAAACATGGGTATAAATATTGAAACATCTCTGCATGAGATAACTAAACCATATAAGCAACTTACGCTTGGAAAAATTGTAGGACTGGACAAGGTTATACATTTGTTCTGTTATGGTATCGACATTGTTTTATCATATCTATTTCATTTATTTAAGGACTATTGGTCGGCCATCTTTGACAAAAAAAATCCAAGATTTATGGGATATGGTCAAGTGATACTTTCAACCAAATACGTATTTTAGGCACTTGCAATGTCAATCACATTATACATGACAGTAATTTAACATTCTTGATGTGGACATAATATTAGAAAGAGTACTTATATGGCAAACATTGTGCGCTTTATATTCGAAAAGTTTGGTACGATTTTACTCAAAGTTGTTCTGTTTTTTTTATGTGAAATAAAATGGTCCATGGAAAAGTCCATTTATCTAGCGAGTGCCGACGAGACATCTGTTATGAATACACTAAGCCATTTTATCATATCATCCAAATTTCACAATGTTGATCTATTTGTAACATTTTTACGAGGATTGTCATGCTAAAATTGTGATTTTTGAATAAAATAGTTTGTTATCTCAGTGTTTATGTTTTATTCATGGGACGTGTTTCTTAGAACATAAACGACCCATTTTTTTACGTATACTTTTATAGAGCACAAGGGCCATCTATGATTAGTTATTCTTATTTGAAATGGGCAAATATATAAATTACAACATTGCATTTGTATTTCATGGCATACACAACACAATTCAAAAATCAATGGGCGTTTTACTCCTGGAGCTGGGCGTGCAGGTCGTTAAGTTAATTTCAAAAAGGCATATTTTTACTCCCTGTAGAGAATAGATTGAAGCACTTCCTGATTTAATGGACTGGACAGGACATGATTCTTGTTTGTTCCTCAGCAATACAGGGTTGATGATACCTTAATAATATAGTTACGATTGTCGTGAATCGGTTGTGGTTGTATTGTTACCAACTGCAATAGGTATATCTGTTGGCATTTGGCGGCAGCGGTTCAAGCAGGAGTATACCATGTCCATGAATTTCGATTGAATTTCCTTCCTTCTCCATATGTAGACTATCACGCTCACAATCGAATTCATAAAGAGACAACATCTGACAACTATTTTCATGATTCCCTTCCCGTCATTTACTCTAGGTGTTGCCAACTCTACGATCATATAACAGACGTATGGTAAATGGCACAACACTTGAATTAAAGCAAGTATCATAATCCTTCGCGAAGAATTAATGCTACTTCCATTTGTATTTGAATTTGACGATCTTGCATTGCGGCGTTGTATATGTTTTCGTACAATAACAGTTAGCTTGATGAACACGGCAATGTTGAGAAGCTCGAAGATCACAAACTCCGTTATTATTGAAATAGCAGTAATTTCTGTTATGTTTTCCCGGCGTAATATGGCGAATTCTTTGTCTCTATGGCCATCCTGGTAAACTGGCACGTGTATAAGTCCATACTTCGAGTCATACATTAGCCAAATAATGCTGCTCGCGGTGATAACGGCGTTGACACACCATGTGCCAAACATCGCAGCCTTCACACGGCATTTGGTCACCCAGGTTCCATAATGTAATGGAAAAGTCAAACTCATCAATCGATCCAACGCTAACAAAGATACAGCCGACCAAGAAAGAGACACAGAAAATGCGTCCACAAACGGACGAATACTGCGTTCAATCACCAAGTCGAATATATCCTCTACGGTGTAATATGCAATAGATATGATATGCAACAGTCCATCACTTACCAGCAAATTAATCGAAAAATATTTGTCTTGAAATTTTAGTTTTCTGCATTTGAAAATGAAAAGCAAAATTACAAGTTCGAATAATAGAATAATCCCGTTCATGCTGAGATTTAAATATAAAGCGAGTTCATGTGCTAACAACTTTGCCGTTTCATTGCGCATTCCCGCCGTCTGATTTTTCATCATTCTCATATCTGGTATTTGATTTCTCTTCATGTTCATGTCCGCCGTTTGGTTGTGCATCATACTTATGTCCTTCATTTTATTACTCATATGCAGATTTGATAGTATGTGTTCTGCAAATCAAACACCCAGACAGTGACCTGAAAAAGAAAACTGACACTAAAATAATAACTGGAACAGAAGATATTACAGTGATAGATATACCTGCATGTTTAAAGTACATTATTATTTCTCTCCCTATACACAAGCAAACTAATAAAAACAATGAAACACTAAAAGTGTACCAATTTATATTTATTACATAGGAATTTAGACAAGTGTCTGCAGCGACTAATGAATTTCACGTAAATAAACAAAATAATCAGAATAAATGTTTCAAAACCAAACATCGTTTCAATTAGTTTCTATAAAGAAACTCGCCGTCATCCAGAACTTGAATGATCAGAATTGAAACACAACGTGACACATTACATGAAATGACCATTACATCTGCGCATGTACGAAATACAAGCAGATGACGTATTTATATAAGTAGATATAAAAGTCAAACTAAAATGTAGCACTCAAGGACCACACTCAGCCAAAAGCACAGAAGCTGCACGAATAGAAACAAACAACAATTACAAAAATGAATAACAGGCAAGTTACTGCAACACAAACATAAACGGGTTGAGAATAGAACTACCGCACTGGAACGCTCAGTGGCAAATATGGCCGCTGGAGGGGCGATTAAACCAGGTTATGGGTTCACTAAACCTCAGTTTTACCCTATTGTCATCTCAGTAAAAACGGGACAGTGTAGATAAAGATAACCCCGCCAGATCATATTCTCTAGCAAACAATGCAGCATTAATAGGCAATATAAATATACATATAAATGTATATATAAATATAAAAAACAAAAACATAGAAAGACACAAAGCAAGTACTCGTTAACTTGGCAGAAGCCAGAGAAACAAGAGAACAAACCGTCCACAATCTGTCCTGTCAACGCACTATCAAAGAAGAAGCATAGTGGCGAACTGTAAATGGGTAAACCACTAAATATGCAGTATGTTGCAAAATGATAGGGTCATAACCTCTTTTGATAATTTTTTTAACAAGTTTAATATAGCATAAACGTGATTATGACCAGGATCTTACGAAGTTTGTAAATCCATCTCCATAGAAGTCAGGTTGTGATAGTCCTTGTCGCAGCGATTTCTTAAATTACTTGATATTTTAAAAGTAGATCAGGGATATGATAATAATAGTTTGCAATGTTTTTTTGAAGTTTATGGTAACGATAGATGGAGTAGTTTCTAAGCTATACACAGATTACGAATATAACCTTCCTCGAAAACAAGCTTGAGAAAAGCGTATAAAATTATTTGAGAAAAAAGTTGAGTAGCTCAGGGAAAATCCCCATCTAAGTGGGAACAATTAACAATATCAAAATTAAAATCATCTCTCTTGTCGTTGATTTTACTTACTATTTCTCCATTTTCAATAGAGAGATGTAAACCAAGAAAAGAAGCGACAGTAACAGAAAAATTAGCTTTGTGAGTTGAAGTTCCTTAGGATAGATAGTATTAACCATTGCAGAAAAGAAATGATTTTCAATGTTCAGTAGTCATTGTTCAATAGTGTCATCCAGATACCGAGAGGTGTCATTAAAATACTTTTGTGTTTGTGATGTCTTATTTGGCCTTTTATTCATCTTTATGAATGCTGACTTTCCTGTTCGATTTTTATAACTATATTCAATTACATCTGCATTAGCATCGGATGGAAGACTCAACATGAAATCTCTTTCATAGCAATACAAGAATAAATCTGCGACAAAAGGTGCACGGCTCGTACCCATAAGGATACCAACAATTTGTCTATAAACGGTAGTTCCATACCCGAGGAAAATATTATCTAATAGGACAATAATTGCTTCACAATTACTTCTTGGCAAGTCCATATAGTGTAATTGTCTAAAATGCCATTAGCAAAACAAGCTTTAATATCGTTACAGGCCAACAATGTAGTTTTTTTTCTAGCGAAAGTTGTTTGAATGAGAGCAATACGCTTGTCTTTGATAAGGTGATGTGGTATCTTTGAATGCTGCTTTCCCTGTCCGACATTTTTATCTTTCTTTTTTGCATATAGTTTAGATAAGCACCTATATATGAAAATTGGCGTTTACTGAAAATATTATCAAGAACGTCTCGTGAATTTTTTAGAGACCAAAATAAATTAATCCCAGAGTTTTCATAAGCTTTAGCACAATAATGTTTAACGTGATCTTTAGCGGCAGTAAGACAATAAGTTAAAAGCTTGGAGATGTTTGTAGTTGTGCAGGCACTAGAATTGGAAATAAAGTGGCCGTTATAAGGCTTTTTATGTAATTTAGGAATCCAGTACATAGTTGGAAGTTTGTTTTGCTTTTTGTCGAGCCCAGCCTTGAAAGTAGTGCACCGAGGGATATATGTGGAAACAACATCATCCTCAGTAGATTGGACTGAAGTATACGATTTACTACTACCAAGTTCCAGAGATAAAACATTGAAATAATGTAGGCGTCAAACAATAATTACATTATTAGCTCCTTTATCAGCAGGAACTAAAACAAATTTATTATGAAATTCTTGAATACCCGATTTTACATTACGAGTTAATACGTGTATAAAGAATTTTAAGAATTGACTTAAGCCAAGTAGAAAGAGAGTTTCGGTCCTTATGTTCCCTACGACACCATTTCATATTAAATTCCTCAATGGATTCGGCGATCTGAGCACGACATGCATTAAAATCAATGATTGAAGGTAATCTATACTTCGGACCTTTAGAAAATAAATGCCGAATACGTTATCTATAATATCAAGATTACCAGTGATGACATGATCTGCTGGAGCATAGCACAATGTTGATGTTTTGCATTCACATTCATTAGAAGTGTTATTTACTATGTCAAGGTCAGAACTTATTTTGTTGTAGATGAACATAATATTTCTAAAAAAAAAATATACTTATAACAAATTATAGGACATTCTGATTTTTTCAAATATTTAGGAATACAGTCAATGAAATGATTATCTCGACAAATACTTGGCAATACAATCAATACCTTATTAGGAAGGTACAAACGTGACTTACACAGAAGAAAATATTATCATATATTAAGTTGTTTGGCAAATATTGGGCGCGGCTCCAAATAGCGGACTTCCGGCAAACACATTCATATATCATAGCAGCCCTTAATATTTTTCACAAAAGAGGGTATGGCCAAAAACCCCGATACCCTTAAAGAAGCTCCGATAGGCTTAAACAAAAGAGGGCATGGCCCAAAAGACTGATACTCTTAAAGAAGCCTCAATAGGCTTAAGCAAAATAGGGCATAGCCCAACAGCCTTATACCCTTAGTGAAGGCTTAAATAAAATATTTATTAAAAACTCTAATCCTAACGTAAAAAGGTTTCTTCATTTAATCACTTGAAATGTATTTCTTTTCTAAAGTTTACAATAATGTGCACGACCGAACTAGGCATTATGCAACAATAAACCCCAACAGGCTTAATATTCATGCTCTAATCCTGACCCTGGGGAACAGTGGTCAGTGTTACATTGGAATTTACTAATTATAAAAGTGTTAATTGTCGTTTAATTTGATTTCACTGAATTGATGGATTCTTTGACCGCCATATGCAAGGGTAACGACCTACATCACGCGCACGCGCTAAAACAAATCCGTTTACATACAGAGAAGCTCGATTCGGAAGCTGGTAAGTGGATTTTTATTAAGATTTACAAAACATTTGGTAAATTGACAATGCCCACCGTACCACATGGATTAGAAGGCTTTTATTAAACCTTAAATACGCTGTAAATCTTAATAAAAATCCTCTTACCAGCTTCCGAATCGAGCTTCCGTGTATGTAAACGGATCCATATTGGCGCGTGTGCGTGACGTAGGTTGCTACCCTTGATATGGCAGCGATCAAAATGAAATTTTGATAATGCCACCGCCAAAAGAAACGAATTTTGGCAAAAAGCGAATCCCTCAGCAGCCAAAGAAAATTGGATATGCCATTGTATGTCACCATGTAACGCGCATACAATACTGAACATATGATAACGTGAGCCGCGCCCTACAACAATTCAAAAATAATAATGGGCTTTATGTATCTTGCAAACGAACATTCCTTATACTGACTCCATTTGTTCAGGAGGAGTTGTTTACCCAACCTTGATATTTGAACGCCTTCACATACGTATATAATCTCAATGAATTTCGGGAGACCTGCGTGCCTTGTCCAATGCCTCAACGTCATTTGTATAGCGACACTTAAACCTAAACAAAATGTATAACACAATTACGCTAACAACTGGTAGCTCGCTTGTAATAAAGTTCAACAACTTTACAACCGCTTGTCTGACTGTGCACAAAACACTTTAATACTAAACATCAGAAAGCATCAGAACATAGACAGGGATTGGACTAACTTCAACCCATCACCAACTTTGCTTGCAAATCGCCCAAGCACATATCAAGCACATATCAACATAGCTGTGCCACCATAACTGTACATACAATGCGTTGGAACCTCGGTTCGTTCCTTCTGGGCTGCTTGGAGCCGCTAATCATGTTCGATGACGAAGGGGGAGCCCGCTCACCTCACCGCACGCTGACCTAAATCAACTTCGTTTCCGGTAATAACATGCTGAGAATCACGCGAATTAACTAAATTGAACTACATATATTTTATACAGTTTTATATCGTGTTATACGTTGTGCATTCATTATATAATGAGGTAAAGTTCCGGATGTCTTCGTAAGTCAAACCCAATAATGATATATGAGAAACAATATTTTGTTTTTACAAAGAGCATTGTTCACCAGTGTGTGAGTGCTGAGTTGAATCTTCAGGAACGCGAAGCCGCGGAACTCCGGCTTCCTGTCATCTTGTCAGTTCGAAATAATGACAGTGGAGGCTGCTGCCGCACCAATCCTAAAAGACCAATCCTAAAAGGGCGTGCCGTGTAACCAGATTAATCTAGATTTAGCGCAGACAAGACTCTACAGTACGAATGAAAATATGTCTGTGTTTAAAATCATTGTTGGCCATGATCATTAAAAATGTGTCATGAGATACTTGTGTTGTGGGTCATGGCTGCAGTGAAAAATGGAGCGACTACAACATAAATTGCAACAAATCTTTAGGTATACGAATATACATTAGAGAGTTCAATTAGTTATATTATATGTGTTTTGCATTGTGCTTTTCAAAGTTCGTTTATGTTCATATATACATGGTCATCTATGTGTTATACATACATTTGGCAATTAATGCTGCATTGTTTGATAGAGATTATAGAAATACGGTGATTTCTTTATTTACTATATTTTGTTGCACGCTAGAACCCGGTTTTAACCCCCAGCGACCATTTTGCCACTGGCCGTTCAAATGTGGCAGCCTTATTGTCAATCCGTTTGTTGTTTTGATGTCACATACCTTGCTTCTTATAAACATTGTGAAAAACACTTTTTAATACGTGTTTTGGATTGGATGTGTTCTGTGACGCTACATCTTCTGATCAAGCCATTTGTGTAAATGTGCATCATTTCCATAAATCAGGACGAGGATGACAGATTACGAGTATTTCTTTATATAATATATCGCAATATAAGAACCACCATCAGTGCAAATGTTGAAACAACTTTGCAGATAAGAAAGTCCCAGATCCATTCTACGTATACTTTTACAATGTTAATGTAAGGTGTGTCTGGCGCCATATATGTGTGTGTGTGTGTGTCGCAGAGAACATGGGGACTCAAACTCTCTTTCTACTTGGAAAAAGTATTTTTTTTAGAATTATAGAAACATGTATTAACTTGTATTATGTAGCCCCTCTTTACTTCCTCCGAGACCAAGTTTTTCGATTGTACTATAAAACCGGGAATTCAAGAATTGCATTATATTTGTTTTAGTTCCTGCTGATAAAGCAGCTAATAATGTAATTGTTGTTTGACGCCTACATTATTAAGGTATTATCCCTGTAACTCGGTAGCACTAATTCGTGCAGTCCA
The DNA here is from genome assembly GCA_037043455.1 of Cyrtodaria siliqua. Lineage (NCBI taxonomy): Eukaryota > Metazoa > Mollusca > Bivalvia > Adapedonta > Hiatellidae > Cyrtodaria > Cyrtodaria siliqua. The sequence goes on from JAWPHD010002566.1 coordinate 8,103, forward strand.
GTTTAATATACTTAGGATGATGTTGTTTCTACACATATCACTCGGTGGACTACGTTCAAGGCTGGGGAAGACTAAAAGCAAAATAAACCGCCATGTATGTACTGGATTCCTAAATAACATAAAACTCCGTGTAAAGCCGTCTCCACAATGTTAACTTCTTGTCGTACTGCCGTTAACGTTGACGTGAAAACCAATATTGTGCTAAAACTTATGTGACTTATCCAAACTATATACATCACATTATCGAAGATAAGCGTATTGCTCTTATTCAAAAACAATTCGCTAGACAAAAACTACATTTTTGGCCTGAAATATTAAAGCGTTTTTCACTACCGGCAGTTTAGACAATTACACTATGTGGACTTGCCAAGAACTTTGTGAAGCACTCATTTTCCTATTTATAGATAATATTTTCGTCGGGTATGGAACTACAGTTTATAGAAGAATTGTTGGTATCCCTATTGGGCCGAATTGTGCACCTCTTGTCGCAGATTTGTTCTTGTATTGCTATGAAAGAGATTTCATGTTGAGTCTTTCAGCCGATACTCAGTCAAATGTAATTGAAGCCTTTAATGACACCTCTCGGTATTTGGTTGACATATTGTACACTGACAATCCTTTCTTGTCTACTATGGTTAATAATATCTATCCTTTAACTCAGCGAAGCTAGCATTTCTGATAATGTCGCTTCCTTTCTCGATTTACATCTCTTTATTGAACATGTCGAAATAATTAGTAAAACGTATTACAAGAGAGATGATTTTAATTTTAATATTGTTAATTATTCCCATTTAGGTGGAATGTTCCCCGAGCTACTTCTTATAGGGTCTAAGTTTCTCAATTTATTCGTTTCTCTAGAGCTTGTAGTCATTTTGAGGAATTTAATATTTGTTCGGAATATTTGCATAATTAAAAAGCTACTCAAACAGGGCTACCATTACCATAAACTTCGAAAAGCCTTTGCAAAATGTTGTTATCGTTACCCTGATCTACTTTGAATATAAAAAACTAGTTTGAGAAGAACACCTCTACGACGAAGACTATAACATCGTGACTTCTATTGTGATATGATTTACAAACTTCGTAAGATCCTTGGTCATAATCACATTCATGCAATATTTATCAAACTTGTTAAAACGTGTATCAAAAGAAGTTATGACCCTATCATTTTGCAACGCACTGATTGTTGTTGACCCATTTAAAATTCGCCACTATGCTTTCCTCCTTGATTGCGCGCTGACAGGACATATTGTGGACCCTATGATGACGTCTACCTAAATCCTTATAGGACGGTAGCGCTTGATGTTTGTCTTTAATATTGTCTGAGGGTTTAAATCAAGTTCTAGGGCGCACCAAACCTCACTATTACCCTATTGTCATCCCAATAACCGGGACAGTGTAAATAAAGATATCCCCAACAGGTCATAAACTATAACAAACAAGGCACCGTTAATAGGCAATATAAGTAAAACACATAAATGATCTTGTATAGATAATACAGAAAACAAAAGCCTAGAAAGCAAAACAGTAAGTACTCAGTGACTGACCAGAAGCCAGAACAACAAGAGAACAAACCGTGTAGGGTAGGGCAAGACAAGATTAAAGACAAACATCAAACGCTTCGGTCCTATAAAGATTTAGGTAGACGTCATCCTGGGATCAAAATATGTCCGGTCATCGCACAATCAAAGAGGAAAGCATAATGCGCTCGAACTGTAAATGGGTCAACCACTAAACATTTATTACGTTGCAAACTTATAGGGTCATAACCTCTTTTGATACACTTTTAAAACAACCTAAATCCTTATAGGACGGTAGCGTTTGATGTTTGCATTTAATTTTGTCTTGTCGTATCCTTAACGGTTTGTTATCTTGTTGCACTGACTTTTGCCAAGTTACTGAGTACTTGTTTTGTGGCTTTCTATGCTTATATGTATATATTTATACAATGAAATTGATGTAGACGCGAGGCATTTGTCTATATATATCATTTTTTCCGGAGTTCATAAAAAGCATGGGCTATATAAAACACCCAGTGGTTAAACTTGTTAAAAGGTTTATCAAAAGAGGTTATGACCCTATCATATTGCAAAGCATTGCATGCTTGGTGGTTGGCCCATTTACAGTTCGCCCCTATGCTTTCCTCTTTAATTGTGCGATGACCGGACAGGCTGTGGACCATATGATGAAGTCTACCTAAAGGAGAAAAGGACGGTGACGTTTGATGTTTGTCTGCAATCTTGTCTTGTCGTTCCCTCAATGGTTTGTTCTCGTGTTGCTCTGGCTTCTGCCAAGTCATTAAGTACCTTCTTTGTGTCTTTCTAGGCTATTTCTTTTTGTATTTATATATACACGAGCATCTTTGAATTTTACTTATATTGCCTATTAATGCTGCCTTGTTGGTTAGAGAATAGTTCATGGCGGAGATTTCTTTATTTACACTGTCCCGTTTTATTGGGATGTCAGTAGGGTAAGTGTGAGGTTTGGTATCTCCAGCGGCCTGTTTTGTAACTGACCGTTCCAAGTCGGTACCGAGCACATACTAGTTTCAAACGGTAGATAAACGAACTTGAAACGCGGCACTGAACAAACGCGTTTAACTGGTTTTCTGTCGATCAGCCAGTCACAATGAAGGAAAACGTTTCTAAATGTTTTTCTGCCGAAAACTGGTTTGTCTTATTTCGATTTTTTGCGTTTATAAGTTTATTCTATCAGATTGCCAATATTTAGTTTGGCCAGTCAAAATGCAAAACACCTAAACAGTAAACGGTGACTGAGCAAAAGGGAAAACCGGGTTTCTGTTCTTTTCCATTTGACCAGTGAGAATGCAGATCATTTAACCAGTAAATATTCTGATGCGATAAATAAATAATCTATATCATTATTTCGTAGCAAAGGCATACTATTTTATTCTAATAAAGATGACTTTTTAAAGATATACATGATGTTATATAAATAATGAGTTATATAGCTGTATGATACATGTATATTTAGCCTTTTTCCATCAATGGGAGTATAACTCGGTACCTCGCTTGAAGTGATTTGAATAGACAGCCGCCAAGAATGAACTGAGTGACACGTTACTGCGCAGTGTTAATTGTGTAATCGTAATAACTGACACGCTGAACGGCGGAGGATTAATACTTGAGTTGACGATACGCATTAAATATAAGTGGTTAAACAACTACACATGATTATTGGCGGCGCGCCAGAAGCGCGCTGCCTATATTGGGATTGGTTTTTGATGCTGCATATGGAGGAGCACGTGACTTGTTGTTGTTTTGTTGTTGTTTTTGTTGTTGTTGTTGTAACAATGTTGTGGGTAAAAGACTGGCCAAAATGTTGGGGGTAAAATACTTGCCATAATATCGTGTTATCATATTGAAATTGCTTTATTGAAGTTGGCGCTAGGTCCATATAACAGCTACAAATTTGAAACTTTATACAGTTGTTCTACATCATAACATGACCAAGCATATCAGGTTTCATAACTCTGTGCTGCTTTCTGCAAAATGTATGCCCCTTTTTGAACTTAGTATATTGGTTAAGTTTTCCGTTATGGTCCACTTTATTGTCATCCCTTGATCGGCGTCTGCGTATTTGGTTAAGTTTTATGTTAAGGTGCACTTCTTTCAGTAACTATAACAGATACAGCTTTGAAACTTTGTTTCAAAGATAACTCCATGTCCACCGCCATATGCATGCCATCTTCGGGATGGTTAAACTTTTGTGCTGTTGATTTTATGAATATTGAGTTCTGCTCAACCCGGGGCTAGAGGGCGTGAGCGGTAGCTAGCATATTTCACTACCACTATTGAACAGTCTCAATCAAACCGAGACTGCAATATTGCGTATGTGTCGTGCTCGGCCGTTTCCAAAGGTCCATTATCATACTCTTTTGTTTTTGCTTGAGCATGCTAATTCCTGACGCAGGCCATGCAATACTGGTTTCTACTCAGGAAAATCTCATGATCAGCCCTACTCACCTATGACAGAATTTAGTGTCAAACATTCAAAAAAACAAATTGTATGATATCTTACCACTACAAACCACTTGTTCCGAATACATGTCCACCTATCCCAGCCATTTGTCACATTTCACTGATCATATCAGCTTCTTTTTTGATGTTTTTCTTTACTTAATTCAAACTACCTCAATATTCTAAAAATCTTCATAACATTCTAGAAATATATATCATCAGCAATTAATGCAAACATTTAAATATGTTTTGATATCTTAAGTATGTGCCTTTGTTCTCAAGTTACTATTGCTTACTTTTGCCATACAACTTTTTATACTTTTTAAAATATTTCTACATTTTTGTTATATAATAAAACATTGCAAATAGATACACATGTTTGTTTCCTCCTTTTAAAAACATTCTGCGCCGCCCTGATTCTGTTTATCAGTTTCTTCTTGTATTGTATTGTGATCACGATAGGATGCTAAGAATCTTTTTAATGCAAATCAAACATAATGTTAGATACTGCTTTTATTGTGCTGATATGTAGCATGCATATAGCGATATAAACCAATTACAACATATTTACTTAAAACCTATGATAAATATAAAAACACAAAACAATTTTAACGAATCGACATATTATGAAAAGTTCATTTGGCGGGTCAAACATGTAGCTGTGCAAAGTACAAATGCGTTAAATACTGTTTATTTAGTATTAATTGTATGTAATAAAGTATTATTAGAGTTATAACAACAATGTGTTGTAGTTTCACATACATAATGTTTTTGATGAATTTACACACTTCATATATGGGTTTTTGAAATCATATTAATCTTAGATAACGAACGAACGAAGAGGAAAATGCATGCAAAAATATAGCTACTACATTTACATATGTCCAAGAGAAACATAAACATATAAGTATTTTTTTTTAAAATAAAACCAAACAAAAAAAATGAAAAAACAAGGAACAACATAACATTATAACTGAAAAAAAAACACTTAAAATGTTACGATTAATTTCATGAAGGTGTGCGCTCCCGTAAAAAAAACCCTGAGAAAATGAGCGATAAACTAAGACCATACTTTGCTAGTACTTGATATATCATACTCTAAAATGTTTTCATTCTGATGATAACTGAATTCACGCGCCAAGTGGGCATGTATACTGAACTAAGATGTTGATACGGAACAAATTGATTGATGTGTAATAACTGATTGATGCACTAATTATTTACTATACAACAAACCAATTAGCCGAAGGGCCAACTGACCACCCGCGCAGTTTAGTCGGTAAAAGTATTTAGTCGTTATTTTCGTAAAATGTGTATGTTGAACGCTGTAAACTAAATGTTTCGGCTTTTTTGTTAAAAATGCTGCAATTTTGATTAAAAGCTGGTTAGTCTGTATGCTCATAAACAACAGTAATAACCGATACAATTCCTTAGAAGTGCGTGGCAGGCCTGGAATGCGAGGTTCATGTATCTCATATATTCACATACACAATTACATGAACTTGTCCTTCATAGCGTCGATTGCAGTTGTATACTTGCAAAAATAATTTGATTTAACAGATTATTATTGGGCTAAGATATAACTTTTTTTTTAAATTGCATAACTCTTTTTTAAGAAACCTTTTTTTGACAACGGAGACTTTCATGAAACAAAATTCACACAGCAAACACATGTGCATGTTTGTTTTACTGATTTATAATGATATTGATGCCTTGGCTCTTATCAGTCATGTTATATTATGAACGAATTTATTTATTTCAAATTAGACAACGCCTTTTAAAACATGCACGTGGCATTTATGCTTCTTTAATAAATATATCAACTAAATAAGTATCAAATACAACAATAAACGAATACAATTGTTGTTAACGACCAGTCAATGCGGACCTAAATTCAGTCAAGGTATTTACAAATACGTGTAACGGATGAATAATTATCAAAATGGGATGAAAAAACAAAACAGATTAGACCATGAGAAGGTTCTTTTGAAACGGAACGGATAAAGTAGCCCTTCCAGACCACGCCACGCCGTAACAACTTCCCCGCACACACACACACACACACACACACACACACTTCTTCCCACCCACAACACACACATATATACGCGCACTTCGTGCACATGCATCTTCACAAGCTGTTGCGCTTTATAAGTTTATTTGAATTGAATTTGTTTTAAAACGTTTATTTATATGTATTACACATTCAGTGAAATCGCATCGAAATTTAGTCAGGTAATTAAACTGTGCTTGCAACTAATAATGCTAAGTTTAGCATGCCTAGTAATCATTAGCTTAGTGTATAAGGCATTGTGCCTTAGAACTATAAGTATATCCGATTTAAACACATTTTATTGCCAATATATAATCGTAAAAGGGCTGGGCTACAATTTCTAACAACATAAGTTAATGCCCTTATAATATAATCACAACGCTGCTTCACTCCCTTGCGGAGGCATTTCCGATGGAAAATTCTATCCTTAATCTCATCTCCCCAAGAGGTTACAGTTCCATATATAACGTAATATGATGTGTTAACTACGTACTAGACACCTTTTTGATAGCCTCGTCCGTCGGATAGGGACATAAACGTGTCTATCTCGTGCATCTATATTCCGAGCACGTTAAAGGACCATAGACGTATCGTCACTATTCCGAATGAGTCAAGTTTTCGGATATGTTTGTATCCCAAGCCTTTCTTCTGGGACGGCTCTAATTAACCTTTTATGTGTTGTAAAACCATTAAACACCATTTAAATATTTCCGTGTTTTGTTATAGCGCCACCTTCTGATGCGTAATGGGTACACTTAAAACGTGCAGACCACACTCTTATATTTCCATGCGCTGTGGATTTTCATGTTTTGAGGGACGAACTTGTTTACCTGCAGTAACAATCAATGAGGAACAATCTTGTGTTTGCAAATATACATGAGGCCCCGGTCGGGGTGCTTGAAGATTGTGACTTTTTGACAAAGGAAATGAAGATAGCCCAAGTTTGCTCGATAAGATGGCATTTGAACGTGTACATAGAATGGGACAAAGAGAAGAGAACAAGAGTCGTCAGATAGTGGCCAAATTTACTTTGTTCAAGGAGCGGGAAATGGTGAGAAAGCAGTGGAAAACCTTGGAGCATATATAATAATTGACTGTTAAATAAATGTTTTTATGTTACTTACAAAATTAATCATTTGTTTAAAGTTGTTTTGCTTTAACTATTATAATGCTTATATAGAAATATGAGTGGTTTCTACGCTGTTGTAGATATAACGCATTACTTTTGATCGAGAGGGAAAGTAAACAGAGAAAGAAAAGGCATCGTGTAAACGATGTTTTTTCTTTATGAATAGTATCGTCCACGGTAATAATCGTGTCCTTTTGATCAGTTAATACTTCGTTCATCTGAATATTGCCGTATATTATCTGTGTTCCTCTAGGTTACTGTGTACAAAGGTGATAAACACTTTTATTGTTTCGCCATAAGTGTCTTCGTACTCATTATGTTACGTTGTGTGGACGGTAAATAGTAACATGGACGGTAAAAAGCTCCCATATAAACAGATTGGTGGGACTGATTTAAATCAACCTAGTTTAAATATGGATTCTGTTCAGGAGGTTGTTTTTAAGATTATAAACACATGCGAGATGTTTGAAACTAAGTACAGTTTACATAATATTATAATTTCCCAGCTGCTACCAAGGGAAAGAACTTACCACGTGACATTATAGATGTACAACCAGTTTGTTTGATGCAAACCGATTACTAAAAGAAGTACTTAAATGTGATCCATCAATTTGTTTTTGGTGTTTGAAAGCCTTGAAGGATCCAGCTCAAAGTGTTTTCATCAACGTGTGCACCTAAGCAGTATTGGAATCGGAAAATATTTCAAAAACATTTCAAACCTTAACATGAATAAATCTCTTTTTACAATGGTATTCATTGACATTTTACAATTGAAAATATTGGTTTTCGATTATAAGCTACAGAAATTAAAAAGGACATTATGTTTTTCAATTCTGTTCCTATTATTATTCTTAATTATTGTATTAAATATTTTCATAATACTACTGTTCCAAAAAATGTTGTTTCCCTTTTCAGTTTAACATTTTGAGGCAGATGCATAAGTGTGAGGTTTGGTGCACCCTAGAACCGGTTTAAACCCCAGTGGACTACTTTGCCACTGACCGTTCCAAGGCGGTAGCCCTATTGTCAACCCTTTTGTGTTTGTGATGTCGTTTGCATTTATTATTACTTTTGCCTTCTTGTTTGTCTGTTTGCGTGTTTGTTTCTGTGTTTTGTGGTTTACTGTCCTCCTTGAATGCTACTTTCCCTGTCCGATCTTTTTATATTTCTTTCCACCGTTCTTTAAGTTGGACAGGCTGTAATACCCATTTATATAAAGGGCACAGCTTCCGTATAGGTGCAGCTACAACCGCTGCAAATTCAAGTATCCAGGAAGAAAAGAATACAGTTGATTGGCCGGTGGTCTTCAAGCGCTTTTAAAAAATATATCAGAATTCCGGTTTTGAAGATATAAGCAGGTGTTCTTTCATAAATGTAGGTATATGACCATGAAAACACAATTTTATTATGGTCATTGTAAACGTTTGATAATCATTGCATGGTGTCAGGGGTCTCTGCCATGTTTATCTAGCGTAAGATACATGTACACGTACAGTAATTTTATAATGTCAACACAGAATAAACATACTTAGGGGACAGGGGCCTCTGGAAATGTTTTCCTGTGTAACTATTCTGTTTGTAACAATACTGTTACACTAGTTAAGGGTGTTTTAGCTTCGAATATTGTTTTCTGAATTCATTACATGTATACCAATGTATGTCCATAAGATATTACACTCATTGTATTGAGATATTTACGAAAAGTAATTTTTACTTTTACAGCGAATTCGCAATTTATCAAGTCAAATATAGTTTATTAACATGTGTTTAATCATGAATGTAACAATTGTAATTTCCAGTTCACATACTTGTCTCACTCTACAGTTGCGGATGGGGTTGATAAATACACGGAATGTTATACATGCGTGTTATAAGATATGAATTGAATAACGTTGACTGTCCTCCTTGGATGCTACTTTCCCTGTCCGATCTTTTTATATTTCTTTTCAATTATGTCATTTACTAAATAAATGGCCAATTCAATTTCATATCGGTGTATCTCTTTTATTTATTCCATTGGAAGTGTATACTTTGAATTTACATCAAACAGAGCGCAGCTCAGAAGTGAGTATAGGTTAATAATGTAAGGTCAGCATAAATAATAAATTATTGTTAAATAAATGTTTTTATGTTACTTACAATACTAATCATTTGTTTAAAGTTGTTTTGCTTTAACTATTATAATGCTTATATAGAAAATATGAGTGGTTTCTACGCTGTTGTAGATATAACGCATCACCTTTGATCGAGAGGGAAAGTAAACAAAGAAAGGAAACCCACCATCCCACCCAACAAACCTCATGTTTTACTATATCTCCATATACCATGATATAGATAGATATTATTTCATATTTCATTGCGTTTATATTCGTCCCCCACTTTGATGTTATTCATTCAAATTTAATAAATACACGGAATGTTATACATGCTTTTTTTAAGATATGAATTGAATAACTTTTCAATTATGTCATTTACTAAATAAATGGCCAATTCAAATTCATATCGGTGTATCTCTTTTATTTATTCCATTGGAAGTGTATACTTTGAATTTACATCAAACGAGCGCAACTCAGGAGTGAGTATAGGTTATTAATGTAAGGTCAGCATTAAGATGATTTTGTGCACGAGCAGTTTCCAATGGAGGTTGTAAAGAAACGGAGGTATCTTCTACCGAAACTCAAAGATGCGAAGAAGAATGGAAAGAGAGCCTGATTGTCCTATGACACTCTTTAGATAGCTGGAAAGACGGTGAGATCAGAGAAAAATTAGGGGCACGGAGAGGGTGATCTGCGAGTGTTGTCCAGGAACGTTAATGGGTTAACGATTTTATGAATAGTATCTTTAATAACGATATCGTATTTATGTATGAATGAATGAATGAATGAATGAATGTGCCGTTGAGACCTGGTCATCCGTGCATACAAACATTGACATTTCCGATTATGTGTCTCAAATTTTTTACAGGAAATTTCAGCATCGAAACTCTAAACGAGCAAGTGGCGCTGTAGCTGTTCTATATAAAGAAACACTTAAAATAGTATTGAAATAGTACGTAATCATTGCGACACAATAATCTAGTTAAAACTTGACAACACTTTTTTTTTAATTTTGATGGTGATGTATATATATGTGGGATTTATTTGTGGTGTGAAGATTCACCAGCGTATAATATTTCTAGTATTGACTTCTTTGATTTACTGCAGAATGATATTTATGACTTTGAAAAATATGGTTCAGTATATTTATTTGGTGATTGGAATAGTAGAGTTGGTTTAAGAAATGACTATATTGTACATGATCATTTTACTGATTTTATTGATCTGGGCCCAGTTGTTCAAAGCTCGGTTAGCTTACTCCTTGTTTAGAGTAAACTTTCAAAGTACATATTCTCACAAAAATATACTTTGTACTACTTAACGTTTGTAATTTTCTAATCCGTGCATACAAACATTGACATTTCCGATTATGTGTCTCAATTTTTTTACAGGAAATTTCAGCATCGAAACTCTATACTCAATTTCTAGTAGAAATATTCATTTATTGGAAATTTAGAGAGATTTGAAATTTTGAGTTAAAGCGCGGTTAAGTTAACCGATCGTTGAACAACTGGGCCCAGGTTCATGTATCAGTGATTTTTATATCGAGTCATTCAATGAATGGAGCGACCATGCACATATTTCGTTTGCTTTGTATTGTAATATTCAATCATGTGAAACGAAGGCTAAAAGGGAGATTAAATACAATTGTAATGCTGACTTTAAAGATGCATTTAAAACTGGGATTATTTCTAAATTACCTGACTTAAATCATTTAACAGAAACTATTGATTTTATAAATAGATATTCCATTAATGACCTTATAAATAATTTTACCAATATAATACGTAAAGTTGCGGACCCACCCTTTTGCAAACAAAGCAATATTTACGGAACATTATTATCAAACAACAAATGATGGTTTGATAGTGAGAGCACTGAGGCAAAACATATATATCAAGAATCATTGCGCGCATTAAATCTGATGATAATAGAAAACAGTTTTGTGTACGCAAAAAAGACTATAAAAATCAGGTTAGAAAAAACAGAAAACAATATGAAGCCAAACAAATATTAGAAATTGAAAATCTTCGTTTCTCCAAAACAAAGAATTTTTAGAAATATTTTAAAAAGAATAACAAAACAATAGATAGCAATACTTCTTTAGAATATGTTCAAAAATACTTTTCAGAGCTTGGAAATGATATTTTGCAGAAAACAAATGAAGATGCAGAGATATTTTCTACGCATCACGATTTTAATAAAAACGAGTGTACTGTTGATGAGTTAAATTTTAGAGGCTGAGAAAAAACTAAAGTGGGATAAATCGATGGGCATTGGTTTTTTAATGAATGAACAATTTATAGAGTGTATCAATATATTGTCTTTTCATTTAGGTAAATAATTATAGGGAGATAGCATTAGTCAGCTGTTTATCTAAGATTTTTACGTCTATTCTGAACAAAAGAATCGTAACATATAGTGAAGAAAATAATATAATCCGCTGACTCGCAATTCAGTTTTAGAAAAGGTAAATCTACAGTGGATGCATTATTTATTTTGTTAACAATCGAACACAAATATTTAAATAATAATAAAAGGCTATATTGTGTCTTTGTAGATTATAAAAAGCCTTTGATTGTAACTATAGAAATGCATTATGGTTAAAAGTGTATACTTTTGAAACACAAGGAAAACTTAAGAAGCATTATTCGAGATATGTTTCAAAATGTAAAATCGAGAATAATCTTGTAATACATTCTTCGAGTATGCGGTCGGATTACGCCAAGGGGAGATAATCTCGCCGATAATGTTCGCCTTGTTTATTGAAGACTTAGAATTAAAACTAAATATTGATTCAGGTCTTAAGATTGATGATATTGTTTTAATATCTTTGCTTTTCGCTGATGACATGATAATTTTAGGGAATATTTAAACCAGTCTTGATTTCCTGTATTTATATTTCAACAAATGCAGCTTAGAGGTGAATATTTTAAAAACTAAAGTAATTGTTTTTTTGAAAACCAGGTCGTTTCTTACAGAATGAAATGTTTACATACAATGTCCAGTTGTTAAATGTAGTTAACGATTTTACTTGGGTGCTGTGTTTAATTACACTGGTAATTTTGCTCTTAACCAATAACAATTAGTTGTTAAGGCACTGAAGGCCTTAAATGTTATATTGACCCACAATAAGCTAAATACACACTATGCATCGTGTAATACCCGAGGATATACACAGCATATGATAGTTATTGTGGTACAAATACAATAGAGCATGAGTCTTGCACGTGTACGGACGATAATGCACTTGCTAACGCTCGTGCATTATCTCCCCGTACACGTGCAAAACTCATGCTCTATTCTATACTTGTACCATAGCTCAAATGGTTTTCCTTTGTTCTTGCATATGATATATTTTTCATAAACCTGAAGGTCTGAGCCTAAACCGTGCTATAATTGCCGGTATATTTCGGCAGTGCTATAAATGACAGATTCGGCAGACAACCTGTCAATCAAATATGTAAAATACGACTACCCATTATCAAAACAGCACTCCTTGACATTGGATTTGCCCAATATTACACACAGGCAATTGGCTCAATAATCAAAACATGGGTCATGCTCATAACGCGTGATAATGCTATATCTTGATTGGATCGCGCTGTTATATTTAATGACAACTGCAACGCCCTGAAACTTCTTGCACATGCGTAGTTGGATAAATGGCTAGGGTACAAAACAATTATAGCATAATCTGCGGCCCTCGAGAAGCAGTATAAATCGCATATACTCGAGAAAAGTATGCTATAAATATTACTTAATCAATTGTTGTCAATTTAAAAAGAAACATAAGATATTACTCATTTTTTACTTCAATATTAGGACATACATCAGAAATATGGTGATTTAGTAAATCAAAAGAAATAGAGCGAATACACTTAAAATTCTGTAAGAGAATTCTTAACGTTAAACATAATACTTGTTCAGCGGGGGTGTATGGTGAATTGGGCAGATACCCATTGTATATATCACGTTATGTAAGAAATATTAAGTATTGGAGTAAATTACATAATACTGATAATGTTATATTGAAAACTATGTATAAAAAATCATACGAAGAAGGCTAATACCGTCTCCGTATGATATGCTATACATAGTTTTCAATATAACATTATCAATCGAAAAACATGGTTGTCGAATGTAAAACAAATGTTAGGCGAGTATGGTTTCTATATGTATGGGAAACTCGTAACGTACTAGTAAGTGATAAAACATTTATTGTCTCGTTTAAACAATGCTTAATTGATAGTTTTATACAGAAATGGTTCTCAGATAAAGAAGACAGTCAGGTTCTAAATATATACAATATTAGTGAAGCATCGTTTGGATATGAACGATATTTAGATCTCCTTACCGATGACTTAATAACATTAATTTGTAAGATGCGTTTATCTTCACATTAATGAAAAATACAAACTGGGCGCTATGCTGCAGACAGTGTTCCTAGGGAAGAACGTTATTATATATACACTACTCAACTTTTATAATCGGTCACCAAGGTTTTTTGAAAATAACACGAATACTAAAAACTGGAAATCACCGAAACACATACCAATATTTAATTAAATGTATCAACAAGGTTTTAGTCCAATAAAGGCCGAACAAGTTTTATAAATCGCCAGCGATATTTGTTAAACGACGCCAGTTAAAATTTCAAATGAATGAAGAAGGAATAGGTAGTAAAGAAGTTGAGGAAACTTAAAGGGTACAGGCATATTTGTGAACGAAGATCTTACGTTTATTAATTTACATGTGCTCTCCTGTCTGAGAAAGAAAAACCCGACGAAATTGACATGGCTTGTTCTATGAACGGGAACCTTTTCTACAAGACCAAGATGGGAGATGTTAAAAAACTTTTGTTCCATGAATATCAGCCTTGGGTTGATATGCTATGGCCGTAGATAAAAGATGATACTGTCTGAACAGTAAATTAATACATTTGTTATAGCAGCAACAAGTATGCGCTGTAAACATTTGTGTGAAGTGTGTATGGCTGTTTGATCGACTCGTGCTATATACGTCGTGCCTCATGCTTTACATACAACATTCCAATGAGGCACTCGATTAAACTTAATGTATATCTGCTTACTAGGTCATGTCTAGAAAAGTGATGTGGTCGGAAGTCTTATGCAGTAATCCATTATATTGACTGACAGTTTAGAATAGCCTGTACAGGTATACAATGCCCCACTACTAAAGGGGAGGTAACATAATTACATTCTAGCGTTTTTAATATAAAAACTTTTAATATATTCGAGCTCCCTTTTCCCCGAATACAAGTGAAGTATTGTATTCGATACATGAGTGACAAAAAGTATTCGGTACCATAATTTAATTAGTATAAGTTGACCTATGATTTGTTAGCCGTTTCCCTTTTGTTGTTTGTTGTTTGTTTGCTGTTGGTGAATTAATGTTTGCTGTTGATAAACTAATGAGATGCATATAATTACATGATTAAGTTAATACATAAATATAGGAATTGTTTGTAACAAAACTGTATGTAATAAATATGTTATTGTGTTTCCTTTTGCTGCAATACACATTATGTAATGTGAACTTAATTCTAGCATTCTATGAACATGTTGAGTTTATGGACATATACTTTCTCTTAGTATGTTTAAAGTACATTCCATCGTAAAGGGCAATATGTAGTTTGAAGAAAACTTACTTTATTATGAGTAAATGCTAGCAAAATTCTGAATCTCAAACAGGCCATCATCTTACATAATTAGAAAAATGTTGTTGGACAACTTTAAATGCACATTTTTTTTTTTTGGTAGCTATTGTTCACACATGGTGAAAGAAATCCAAATAAAGGGTGGTTGCTATCGGTTGGTGGCGCGCGTGTGGGAGCGCGTTTAAGCGGTGTTTATATGTTTTTTGTATGCGGTTTACTATTTTACATGTGAACAAACTGTACTATTTTATAATACAACTACATGCTGACCAAAATGTACCACTGTATACTTTTGAAAACTCATTTTTATTTATTTACCTTACATCTTACACTACTATTTCTTTCTCATTTTCTTATCTGTAGCAATCCCAATTTACAAATCCTTATTCGACACACGCTAAAATGAATATTAACGTTTGCTCGTTTAATGTTCGTGGTCTTGGAAATAAAGAAAAACGTGAAAAAAAAAATGTTTTGATGGCTAAAACAACAACCGTACTCTTTTTGTCTTTTACAAGAAATACATTATTCATCAAACATATACCAACACTGGAAACAAGAATGGGGAATGGATGCATTTTTCAGTGGAAAGAGCAGCAATAGTGATTGGGTAGCTATACTGATAAACGCTAACTGCTCATATAAAATCATAAACTATACTGATATAGTGGTCGGCCGTCTCCAAGCGCTAGAACTCCCATGGAATGACAAAATTATAACACTCTTAAATATTTATGGACCAAATAAAGATGACATTACACTCTTTGAGAAATTAGAACAATATATTATAGAGAATGAAGACAAAACCCTTATTATTGGTGGTGATTTTAAATCTGTTTTGAATAAAGAAACTGATAAAATGAATGGACGAGTTGATACAAATAAACATGTTCGAAGCAAACTTAACTCGATAATTGACACGCATAACTTACTAGATATTTGGCGCGTACAACACCCGGACAAAAAACAATTCACTTGGCATTCAAACACAAAACCTCCAATTTTCTCAAGACTTGACTATTTTTTGATATCTGAAAATCTTGCAAACTCAACACAATATAGTAAGATTAACGCGGGATTCAGGTCTGACCACTCTATTGTTAGTATTCAAATTAATTTAATGCCCCTAATCAAACGTCCCGGTTTCTTTAAAATAAACAACAGCCTGATTTTACAACACGAATATCAAGAAACAATAAAAAAGGCATACAAGAAACTGCAGATATAAACAAAGAATCAAATCCTAATACTCTCTGGGAAATTATAAAAGGAACAACCAGAAACGAGACTATACAATATGCGAGTACTAAAAAGAAAGCAGACAGTGAAAAAGAAAAGAAGATTAATTTGAACATAAAACAACTAGAAGACCAATAACAAAATTATTCTAACATACAAATTATTGAAACTGCTAACTTAGAACTAGTCCTTAATAAACGCGAACTAAATGAACGCATTGAAAATAAGATAAACGGTATCTTGTTACGATCAAACGCTGACAAAGTAGAATATAATGGAAAAAAACACAAAATTCTTCCCAAACTTAGAAAAAGAAAAAAACTGAAACCAAAGTTATTATGTGACTAAGTGTTAATGGAAAAGTAATTCAAACTCAACCGGAAATATTAGAGGCTCAAAACAAGTAATATAGTAAATTGTAAGAATAGAAACGTTGTCAGGAATCACAGTTTGACTTCTTTAATAATTCAATAAATAAACTTAGTGAAATAGAAAAAGAAACATGTGTATTTTAACAGAGTAAGAATGTAGTTTAGCCTTGAAACAAATGCAAAGCCAAAAAAGTCCAGGCTCAGACGGAATAACAACAGAGTTCTACAAGATATTATGGAATGATATAAAACATTTCTATATAGCCTCAATTAACTATTCTTATCAAATACAAAACATGACTGAACTGCAAAATAAAAGTTTAATAACACTCATCCCCAAAACAGGCAAAGATACAACGCATTTAGGAAACTGGCGCCCCATAAGCTTATTGAATGTCGACTACAAGCTAGCAACAAAAACAATAGCCAATCAAATAAAAAATGTGTTAATAAAAATAATAAATAGCTCTCAAACTGGTTTTTTAAAAGGACGATATATCGGCGAAAATATTAGACTTTTATGTGAAATTCTAGATCACCTAGAAGACAATCAACTTCCAGCTCTTCCATTTTTTTGTAGATTTTGAAAAAGCATTTGATAGCCTTGATCATGAGTTCATATTCAAATCATTAAAACATTTCAATTTTGGTGACTCCCTTTTAGATTGGGTAAAACTATTTTATACTGATTCTAAAAGTTGTGTTTTAAATAATGGTCACATGACATACTTTTTCCCAATTCAAGGAGGTGTCCGTCAAGGTTGTCCTTTATCTCCATATTTATTTTTTATTTGTATCGAACTAAGACTCCCCGTACATCCAATCAATATTGTTATTTTTACATCCTATAGGGATTGTATGACATCATATATATGTATTTTGGGGTTTCTGGCTCAAAACCCAAATCACCCAAAATAATTTAAAATCACCACACAATTTTTTTTTAGTTTACTGAAAATTAAGTCAATTAAACTGGTTATTTAGCATGTTACAGGCGCTAAATAACCCAAGATTTTAAGATTGAATTGTGAAAATGTTTTAAATTTGGATGTTTAAATTTTATTACAAAATAGAGGTTAAACTATAAATACTCAATACGTCTAAATTTTAAACATTCTTTATTATAATCCTTATAATACCAATATTCGTTATATTTTCTAAGTGTCGAAGCACCGCATTTACAACAAATTTGAAATTGAGCAGTAGTACCCAATCCACAATTTAAACAAGGTAGAGTTTTACAAGTTTTCATTCTATTTTTATGAACTTTACAATATTTCGAATTTTTAACAGGTTTTTTGGTACAAATACCGTTTGAACTGATCTTTAGGAACTGACACGGAATCATTGCTATATATTTATCATGTTTATAGTAATAATTTTTTATATTAAATAAAAATATTTTTAGGTATAAAGAAAAGAGAAAAAATGTCTGACATGAAAGATACTATAAATAATTTATTATCCCTGTATAATACAGGTATAATAGATAAGGAATCACTAAATATGGCACTGAAATCATTAGGAGGTCAACCAACCAAAATTGAGGAAGAAATTGCATCACTTAGGAAAGAAGTTAAAGAAATTGCATCACTTAGGAAAGAAGTTAAAGAAATTGCATTAGTTAAGAAAAAAATGGAATTACTTGAGGAAGAAAATAAAGTCTTGAAAACAAGGGCAACTACCAGCCAACCTTTTGAAGATAAAAAGATAGAACCAACTAGTAAATCTTTTGAAAGTTTTAAGAAAAGAAGAAAGCTTAAAAAACTTAAGAAAATGCAGGCTAAAAAAGAATTAAGTCGAGATGATAAATACAAAAAACAAATGGCTAAAGTAATCCAAGAGCTGCAAGAAAATCAAAAAGAAGAAAAAGAAGAAAAATTAAATCTGGTTGACAAACCAATGTGTGGCTATTTTAAAGCATACGAACTATCTGCCGGGAAATACAAAGACCCTCACAAACTATTCCGTGATAAAAAATCCATTATTACAAAACAAATAAGCAAAGAGCTGACAAAGATGAATGGATTAAAGTTTCAATTAGGTCTCACTGTAGATTTATTTAAAAATGATGGTGATACCAAAAAATATACCACAGCAGTATTACACAGCGAGCAAAATGCAATCTTAAACTCTGAAAAAATAAATGAGTTGTACGATAAATCATCTGCAAATATACAAGAGAGTCTTGAAAGATTTACAAACACAGCATCTGGATTGGAGATTGATCACTGTGTTACGTTTTACTTAAATATTGCAAAGTACGAGCCGTTAAAAGGTTCTTCATATATTCCTTTACCCAAAGCAGTAGCTGATAAGAAGGCAATTATCAATGTAAAAAACGACGATGATCAGTGTTTGTTTCATGCAATAAATTCAGCTTTAAATCCAGCTAAAAAGAATTCTGATAGATTATCAAATTATCCTAGTACAGAGTTCTTAAAGAAAGAGGGTATTGATTTTCCCACTCCAATTTCTCAAATTTCCAAAGTAGAGAAACAAAACAACCTTGCTATCAACGTTTATGGATATACCATAACAGGAAAAAATAAAAAGGTATCTGTTTTTCCATATAAAATATCAGAACAACCAAAAGATATTGAACGAATTAATTTGATCTTAATATCTGAAGACACTGAGGTTGAATCAGAGAACGAAGACGATCCAAATAATGAAGAAGGAATTAAAGATGACAACTATAACCCTGATGATTATTCCAAAGAACCAAAACCATTAACAACAAAATATCACTATTGCTGGATTAAAAATTTGAATAGACTACTCTGGGATCAAAACAAACACCATGGTCAAACTTACTTCTGCGTTCGTTGCCTTCACGGCTATTCTGGACAAGGACTACTTACAAAACACAAAGAAGACTGTGATGGTATTAACAAAAATTCTTGCAGAATAGAAATGCCAAAAGAAGGTAAAAATACTGTAAAATTTAAAAATCATCAAAAACAAATGCCTGTGCCCTATGCAATTTATGCTGATTTTGAAAGTATAGTCAAACCAGAATCAATTAAATTTGGAAAGAAATCTGAAATCACAAGTGTGCACGAAGCTTGTGGATTTGGATATCAAGTTGTCAGATATGATGGTAAAACAGAAGAACCTGTTATTTACAGAGGTGAAGATACTGTTGAAAAGTTTTTAAATCACTTAGAATGTGAGAAGAGCAACATTAATAAAATATTTGCTCACCCAAAACCCTTAATTATGACACAACAAAATGAGGAAGATTATGAAAAAGCAACACACTGCTTGATATGCGAAAATGAAATAGGTAGGAAATGTGGCAAAAACTGTAAAGTAAGAGATCACTGTCATTTTACAGGAGAATACAGAGGTGCAGCACATAAAAACTGCAACCTAAAACTAAAAATAAAACCAAATAAAACAATTATTCCTGTTATATTTCACAACCTCAAAGGATATGATAGTCATCTCATTATGCAAAAAATACATAAAATGACAGGTAATATTAAATGCATTCCAAACAACGCTGAAAAGTATATTTCATTTAGTGCCGGACAACTTAGATTTTTAGACAGTTTCCAATTTATGGCTTCGTCTCTGGAAAAATTGGTTAAAGCAACAGACAAATCTGATTTCAAAATTACCAAAAATCAGTTTGGAGAACAAACAGATTTACTTTTACGAAAAGGTGTTTATCCATACGAATATATGGACAGTATGGAAAGATTTAAGGAAACGCAATTACCGCCTATAGAAAAGTTTTACATTAGTCTTTCAGATGAAAGTATAAGTTCCAAAGATTACGAATACGCTCAAAAAATATGGAAAGAGTTTAACTGTAAAACTCTTGGAGACTATCATGATTTATATCTAAAAACTGATGTAACTCTGTTAGCAGATGTGTTTCAAACTTTTAGAAAAACATGTATGAGTGCATACAAACTTGATGCTTTACATTACTATACAGCACCTGGATTATCTTGGGATGCTTTACTTAAACATTCAAAAATAGAATTGGAACTTTTGACAGACATTGACATGCACTTATTTATAGAAAAAGGTATGCGTGGTGGAATTAGTATGGTATCAAAACGATATGCCAAAGCAAACAATCCACATGTAGTTGATTATAACCCTAACAAGGAAAACAACTTTTTAATGTATTATGATGCCTGTAACCTCTATGGTTGGGCAATGAGTCAACCACTTCCATATTCTGGCTTCAAGTGGGTGGAATCAGAAACCTTGCCAGAGTCAAAAGAAGGAAAAGGATATTTTCTAGAAGTTGATTTGGAATATCCAAAAGAACTTCATGAAGCTCACAATGACTATCCGCTTGCACCGGAAAGATTAGCAGTGAAAAAAGAATGGTTGTCTGAATACCAAACAGATCTGTTAGAAAATAATGGCATGATAAATACAGAACAACTAGTCCCCAATCTTAGGGACAAAGAAAAATATGTGATACATTACAAAAACCTGTAACTGTATTTATCTTTAGGCATGAAACTAAAGAAAATACACAGAGTATTAGAATTTAATGAAAAACCATGGATGGCATCATACATAAACCTGAATACAGAACTTAGGAAAAAAGCTAAATCACAATTTGAAAAAGATTTTTACAAACTTATGAACAACTCTGTGTTTGGCAAGACAATGGAAAATTTACGCAAGCGGACAGATATAAAACTAGTCAGAACTGACGGCTCTGAAAATGAAAAAATAAGAAAAATAATAGCCAAACCCAACTTTAACAGGCGTATAAAATTTTCAGATGAATTATCAGCAGTACATGTAAACAAAACAAAATTAACATTAAACAAACCAATCTATGTTGGAATGTCAGTATTGGATTTATCAAAGTACCATATGTATGATTGGTATTATAATACTTTGAAAAAAAGGTACAAAAATAACTGTACTTAATTATACACAGATACTGACAGCTTGCTTGTAGACATCAGAACAGATGATGCATACAAAGACATGGCTGAAATGAAAGATGAGTATGACTTGAGTGATTATCCTCAAGATCACCCATTGCATGATGATACAAACAAAAAAGTATTGGGTAAAATGAAAGACGAATGTGCTGGTGTTGCTTTAGCTGAGTATGTTGGATTAAGACCCAAGCTATATTCTATTTTGAGAGCGGATGAACAACTCATTAAAAAAGCAAAGGGTGTAAAAACTTATGTAGTAAAAAAACAAATAAATTTTGAAAACTACAAGGATGCACTATTTAACAAGAACAAATACACCCATGAAATGAATATGATACGCTCAATAAAGCATGAAATATATGGCATAAAAGTAAACAAAGTAACACTGTCACCATTTTATTCAAAAAGATACATCCGAGAAGATGGAATTACAACTGATGCACACGGTTTCTATAAAAACTTATGAATTTGGGTATCAGCAGGAACAATAAGTAATTCTTCTTTGACAAATCCTCTCTGCGGCGCTGGTGCTTTCAAATAATAAACTCTTATACCTTGCGTCACCATATAACTTTTAATCTTGTGAATATCTACACTCCACATTGGATCAGTTGCTCTGCGTCTTCCACCTTCTTGTTCCCCGGGTTGATATAAATATCTTACACTTGCATTTATACAGATAGGATCATCTTTTAATAGTGTTGTTTCAACAGGAGGAGGCTTTTTTGTCTCCGCATTTATGGCTTTAACAATTTCTGGTAATCTCTTTACCCATTCTCTATTACCTTTTTGGGAATCTATTTCCTTAGCATACTGATAACCAAACAATCTTTCAGCTAATGTTCTGTTAAATCTTTCCACTAAAGCTTGGTCTCTGTGTATTTCTGTTCTGCCCCGTCTGATATTTACTTTGTGTTTTGCCATCAACTGTGATACTGCACCCATAAATTCTCTGCCTGGATCCACTTGTAATAACTTTGGATATTTCAAATGTCGACTGTATATTTTTTCAAATGCTTTAGCAACTTCTTTACTATCCTTGGAAGTCAGCGGCTCCGCTTCTTCATATCTACTTGCAATATCAACAACAGTCAATGCATATTTATATGTCTTGCGTCTAAAAGTATCATGCGGCAGAAATAACAAATCAGCTTGATGCACTCCATTCTTAGCAGAAACATCAAACCTTGGTCTAATTATTTTCTTAGGCGCAGGTAAATAAATCTGCCACACAGCTTGTTTCTTTAAAAATTCTAATGCCTTTTTTTCACTAACACCAGCCTCTTTTGCTAATTTTTTAACTGCTGTGTAACCTCTCCAAAATCCTTTTGGGCTGTAATAAATCTTTTCCATTTTTTTCTACTAAAGATTAAACTTTATATAACTATAAAGAAAAAATGGATATCACAACTGCACAATTTGATGAACTGCTTAAAGAGCAAAATCAAAATAGCACAAAGAAATGGACAGATTTGGAACTAAATAAAATATACACTATTACAGATACGAAAATAGTAGAAACTGAATATGGTCCATCCATGGTATTGACATTATTAGATAATGGTGAAGTATGGGCGCCTGGTCATCTCAAAGATAAATTAGAGAAGAGTGCTAAACCACCATATTATATGCGACCACTTGGATTGAAGCCATGTAAGAACAACAAAAAAAATAGGTATCATGCATATGACTTAGTCTTTTCAAAGTTAATATATTTAGTTACTCCAAATCTGAAGTAATTATAGTTTTAAACTTTTTTTTTATGAACTCAATTTATACGCCACAAATCCAGTTGCAGCCATGCCCACCACAATAAACGTTATTTCTCTATTCTGTTGATCAGGAGATGGTGTATAAAAATCACTCAATTTGGGCTCTGGTTCCAAAAGTAAATGTTTGCCAGTTATGTAATAATACTGTTTCATAGCTTGGTCCACATCATCAAAAGTCTGCTCTGCATGATGCTCTTTTTGCAGTTGCTTATTAATAAAATCTAATCTCTCTGTTCTTTTTTTATTCCACTCCGCTTGTGCTGCGTTTAATTGTTCTACGGCTTTGTCATGCCTTTGTCTTTCCTCATCTGAATGACTTCCCATTTTCGAAAAAAAAAAATTTGAACCGCTAAACGCCAATGCGTTTGTTAATGCGCCACCGATCATCATTGCTACTGCACTTGCCATTTTTTTATATATATATTTTTTAAATTATTTCATAATATCCGCAGGAATAATACCTTGCTTAATCAACATATCCCTCGTAGCCATTGCTAACATTATATCCACAGACAGCATCCCAAAATCTGTCATATTAAAATCCACTTTAGGGGCTGGTCTTTTTAGTAGTTTTCTGCCAATCTCAGAATATCCAACAGTTAGAGGTGTTTCCACTCCTGCATGATACATCATATTTACAATTTGTTTTCCGTCAATACTTGCTGCCATTTTTTTATATTATTTTTTATATTATTTTTTTAAATAAATTATTAAAAACAATCAAACGGGTCTTTCGGTGCAACAGCAGGTTGCATAGCAGCTTGCACAGGTTGCGTAGCAGGTTGCGTAGCAGATTTCTTGTTATAAATATACAAACCCAACCCAGCAATGCCTAATAAAACCACACACGGTGGAATATAATTTTTGTATACGTTTATTTTGATTTTTTCTGGTTCTTCTTCACCTATTGTTATTTTTGTTATTTGATTTGCAGCATTTTGATTTGTAACATCTTGAAGCAAACGCTTTGCCTTTCTTGCCGCTGCTCCTTTTTTTCCAGCTTCTATTCTTTTTGGATTTTTTACTTTTTGTTGTTCAACAGGTTGTGTAACAACAGGTATAACTTCACTCTCTTGATGCTCCATTTATATTATCTGTATTTTTATTTTTATTAAAATCAATATGTCTAACAGTTGTCAGTATTGCTGTAAATGGTGCTAAGCACATTCCATACCTGTAATACAACTCACAACAAGCGCTTGTCAAAGCATGATTAATAAATGGGTCTTCCTCCAAATCTTCTATCAGCTTTGGTGGATTGGTTACTTTAAAATATTTTGATACTCCCATCACATACAAGTTAATAAAAGAATTGCCTAAAGTTTTAGTCATGCTTGCCCCAAGCCTTGCTTCATATCTGCAGTAAAGTTTGTTAATTTCATCCGGGGGCATGCTATCTATATTTGTGAGTTGTATGTCTTTACCCAAATATTGACGACTACCACCGCCAGCCACTATGGCTGATAATCTTTCTTTTTTTGTTTCTTGTTGCTTTGATTCATCTGGTTCCGTCTGTTCCGATATATTTTGTAATAGTTCTTCCGCATTCATTTTTATATTATTAATCTTATTTTTTATCTTGAAATAAATATAAAATACAAAACAACTAGCTGCGATATTCATGCAACTAGTAATTGTTAGTATTGTTAATAGCATTGTTATTAACATTGCTATTTTTCTATTAACATTATTAATTTGCTGCAAGCATTGCTATTAACATTGCTACTTTGCTATGAGCAATGCTATTAGCAATACTATATTTTCTGATATTTTCATTATATTTTCATGTCAGTATTGCTATTAACATTGCTACTTTGCTGTTAGTATTACTATTAGCAACAAAGCAATACTGACAGAAAAAAAGAATTGCTGGTAGAAATTATTCAACACAATAACCAGTTGGTTGGTCAGTTCTCAATATCAACTTGGAATATTTAGTCTTAGCTAAAGCTTTTCTTATTTTGGTTCTCTCCTCCAGCGTTGGAATAACATCATTCTCTCTCAAACAATTTTCATAACTATCTCTGTCTTTGGTGTAAAATATACACAACCATTTTGCTTGCTCTCACAAATCTTTCAATACAGAATTATATCTCTGTGATATAACCCACACTGATTGTTTGGCGTGACGACCAGAGAATGCCAACTCTGACAACATATCTTTTTTCTTTGTTAATTCTTTTGTGGCGGAGCAATCATCAATGATGTATAATGTGGGCTGGCCAGCATATCTTTTGAAAAATAAACGCAACAGTTCTTGTAACATTTCTTTACCGTTGCTCACGGGATTGACAATTTTTTTTTTTTATCTTTTGGATGTTTTACATCACCTATCCAGGATCTATTTTTATAAGCCTCGTTCCACTCTATGGTTGGACACAATATAATTATATGTTTAAAAACTCCGACATACTCTTGTTCAAGTATGTCAAGAACAAACTCTGTTTTACCACAGCCTGTCTGACCACAAATATTGGCACTGTGTGAATATTTAGGATATTTTTGTTGTAAACTAGTATCGTACTTCTTTGAATCTTCCATCTTCGAAATTGATTTGCGCATCTTATATTATATATATATAAATATTTAAAGTTTGATCTGCATCTGCTTTTTTATTTATTAATATCGTTATGCCTTCACTGCCGTTTTCTATTTTTCTTCCACTGCCGTATAATAAATTGTCCTCACATGTTCTAAGGTCAAGCCACAAAGCATATGATTTTGTCAAATAAGTCTCAAGAGAAACATTGGTAAAGTTTAAGTCCCTCGCTGCTATTTCTGTCTCTTTGTTTCTTTTTGATGTTAAAGCAACATATTTGTTGATTTCATCCCAATGTTGATATGCCTTCATGCCCTGACTATACAACTGATTTGGTATTCCCTCTATTGTCATTTCAACCTTTTCGATCTTTGGGTTGTAATAGGTTTCTGCGCTTGTTCTTTCTGGGTCTTCAAACAGCATTAGAATACCTTTCATGCTCTGTGCTGGTACATTAATGTTGATATTCCAAAGGGTTTCAGATTTGTTTGCTGTTATTTTTCTATGTCGCAAGATACGATCATACAAAAATACTATCTTACCATTGACTTGCTGTCTTATTTGTCTGGATAATTCAACATCACTAACCGTATCAAATTCCAAGCAGATATTTTTTATTACATAAGATGCATCAGCATCACTGCTTTTGATAACTTTGTTATAATCGTTAAACGTTAATTCATATTCTAACCTATCACCAAGCCACGCTTGATAAAATGGCATATGACTTTCTAACATTTCAAAGTCCAGTGGAATACAAAATCTATTTCCATAAGCTGCTGCTATAGCTTTATCTCCGGTGTCTGAGGAAGCATCTCCCGCACCAACTCTATGTTTTAACATGTTTGCTTTACCAATACCTTGGTAAGCTGTGTTTAATCGTTCGGTAGGGCTTTTCCATAATTCTACATAACAATGATATATATCACTGTCATCTATTGACATGACTTCATTGCCACTTATTCTTATTGTCATTTTTTTCACAATTGTTCTACCCAGATTTTGAAATAGAGTAGCGTTGGCGTCTGTTCTGCTTTTAAGTTCTATTTCAAAGGCAAGACGAGCAGTACGAGGAACTATCACATCATTAGTACTTAGATTGGGAAATCTTACAAGCAGTTGCTGGTTTTGGTCTATTGTTGATGGAGTATTAGTTATTACTACACTTGTGCGAATGCCCTTGGCACCATGAGGCTCTCTTAGTTTTCTATGAGGGCTGAGTTTGTTTCCGTAAGCCGACATTGTTTTTATTTTTTAAATATATTTTTTAAAATTAAATAAAATAAACAATGGCTGAAGGAGGATTTGAAAATCCTAAGTTCGATCCAGATGTTGAAGGTGAAGATGTCTGGAAGGAATTATTTGAAGACGAACCAGAATTTATACAACCTGACCCAGAATTCCAGAGACAAATTGTAAATGAAAATAACTATATTGATCATCTTCAAGGAGAAGATAAAACGGAAGAACAGCTTAAACATAAAAGGTGGTTAGTAGATGAATTTTATAAAGAATTTAACGATGATATCAGCGAAATTGATTATAAAAATTTCAAAATGGCTAAGGACGAAAACGGTAGAACAATGTTATATGCAGTTCAGTTGGGAACAGATGATGTTCCACTTACTTATTATAGGGGAAATAATGCAGTCAAATTTTATGCGCTGGACACTCTACTTGGAAAACATGGTGTTGGCTTTATCAAAAACACTTTAAAAATGTATGATTATTTAGTTCCAGCTGCTAGACTGGCTCAAGGTAGAAAAGAATTTGCAACCTTAGTAAAAACAAGAGATACCCTCACAAAAAAAGGAGAAAATATACCAATGCAAACATTTTCAACAACTGAAGATGTTCAAAATACAGTAGATGCTGTAAATACAATTGAGAGTGATTTGAGTAATATAATAGATGAAACTCATCCTAAAACTGCTGTTCATACACAAACAGAAGGTCTAACAATGCGAGAGTTACAAGGTTTAGACAATGTATTGCAAAGCTCCCGCGGAGAACTTATTAATAATCTTTCAAAGCTCACTGAGCTTGATAAAGACATAACAAAAGAAAAACAAAAATTAGAACAAGTTAGCAACCCCGGGCAGGAGGATGAGTTTCAACAAGAGCGCCTACGTGACAGAATAAAAAACTTAGAAGATGAAAAAAGTGCCCGACTTGAAGCGACGAGTGAAAACAAAGAAGCATTACGCAGTCAAATAAACAGGATAAAAGAAACTATAAATAAGGTGTTAAAAAAAGACACAACATTGGGTGAGAGAATCAAAACCTTGTTTAGGGAGCAAGGTATTACTATTGTTAGTATTTTGACTGCCTTTGGTATGATTATTGGGGTATTAGTTGATGCCATTATTCCTACATCAAGTGCTGCTCCAACTCCAACTCCAACTCCAAAACCTGATCCATCAAGTGTAAAAGACTGGATAAAAAAACAACTATTTAATCTTGGTAAACTTCTTGCCAACCTAGCTGGTAAAGCTGCTGCAGCACTTCCAGGAGTTATTGGTGCAATAGTATCATGGCTTTTATCTGCAACAGGTAATGTTATTAATTGGCTTGGTAACAATCTATGGGCTTTGCTTGTGTTTGTTTCCGGGTTGTTGTATGTGGCAGCCAAAGAGTGGTTCAGTAAATCTCGTAAATAAGTAATGAGGCAAGACCTATTACTATAGTACCAACAATTATAGTTGTTTTGTTATCTTCGTGTTCAATCGCTATTTTTTGTATTTCTGGTGGGTTATGCTCCACAGTTTTATGTATTGATTTATCAGAATGTTCCGGTAAAAATTTCTTTGTTGTGGTGCCTTGAAAAGGTTGAATATTTTTTGGTGGCACTGGTTTTACATTTACATCATTATTCAATCCTAATGCTTGTGCATCGGTTGCTATTACAATTTCATTATTGTAGTCTTGTATTATTCCGATTCTTAATTCCATGTCACTCGGGGGCATGTACAATCCACTTCCATAAACAAAATTTACTTTACTTCTTGCATATTTTAAGGTGTTTTCATATCTTGAAATTTGACTTGGCAAGTCGATGGGGCTATTTATTGCGTCCTCTACATTTGCTAAAAATTGTTTCTGTGCATCAAATGCTGTTCCAGTTCCAAGTATATCTGTTCTTGTTTGTGATTGTGAGCCAAGAATTGCCCAGCAGTATGTTCTTATGCTGTCATTAATTCTTTCTACTCCGGCTCTTGTAAATCCAGATGAACAATCTAGTATAAAAGTAGACCAGCTGTTGTCAGCCTCAGATCCTTGTGCAATGTAATCAATGTGATATGTTTTATCACTCTCATAGACTGTAAAACTCATCGTTTTGTTGTCGTATACAGTATTTACCAAAGGATGATAACCAATATTTGTCCAGTAATTATAAATTGTTCCTAGACCATTATTATAGCTTTGTTTCTGTCTCCAGTCTGAATTTAAGTCAATGTTAAACTCCTTGCATATTCTTTCGTATGCGTTTCGGTTATATGTGTTATTAAATGCATTCCAATTTGAGTCTTGTGGCATTGCTACACTCATCTCAAATAATATTCTTCTAACTTGGTAATATATATGAAATCGAAATAACGAACCAACCAGAGTATCAGCTTTTAGATGATTGTTAAAATCAATACCACATCCAGTTGTCGCACACCAAATAGCAAAGTTTAACTGATTCTGCCAAAATAACATCCAATCTGTTCCCCAGCGTTGGACTATAGCATCTGATTTGACGTATGAAAGTTTGTATTTTTCAAAGGCATTTGAAAATGATGCTTTAAAGCCTTTACCGTCTGACGTAATGACTATGTTTTGATTTATTATATCTATCACTTTCTTGCTAAAAGTATTTGAATAGTGAGCATCTGGGTTATATTTAAATTCTTTAGAAATCATTTTTATTTGTGTTTATATATATATATATTAAAAAAAAATGTTTCATACAATTTCAAACATAAACAACTCTATTAATTTACAACAGTATATCGATAATAGAGATGGAACTAAGCGCGTTGGATTAAAAAGTTTTACATACACTATCGGTTGGTATAATATTATTCATAAAGCCATTAAAAAAAAGGTACCAAACGAAACATATCGTATACCAGATGGACTCTATGGCTTTCAACAGTTAGCAGATATATTTGAAGCGCTGTTTATTACCCTAACCGTTGATGCGCAGAATGGTATAGCATCTTTAGAGACGTCAACAGAGATACGATTATCAAGCGGTCTTTCAAAAATGCTGGGATTCGATGAAAAGGGGTGGATGGTTTAAGGTACTTATTTTGGAAAACAATCAATTGATTTTGCTCCTTATGAACAGCTATATGTTCATCTGGAACAAGTTAATACGAGTAGTAATTATTTCAATGGTGCGCCAAGCACTATTATAGGGGTTATACCAGTGGTAAATAAGCATTTTGGGGATATTGTTCATACACGTTTTTATCCTGAATATCACTGTCTTTCAAATGGTACAATTACTGAATTAAAAGTAGAAGTCAAAGATGAGCATGGCAACAAGATAGATAATCACGGTTTGCCTATGAGTTGTGTTTTAGAATTTATTTAAAAATTATATTTTTATAAAAAAAAACAATGAGTATATTTGGGCCAACAAACCCTGCGGAAAGAACAGATTTAGGGACTTTAAAAAATGATATTCAAGATTTACATAGGCGAGTTATGCCTTTTGTTAACCAGTTTAACCATTTGAGAAATAGAGTTGATAATCTTAAATATGGGATTATAACAATATTTGCGGAGGCTAAGGGCCCACTTGTGTTGAATAGAATACTCTCATTTGGTAATGGTGGGGCAGAATCAAATGTGGGGCATGTAATGACACGCCGTGGACGGATTATGGGAATAGGTTTAGCAAGTGAACGATTAGTTGGTGACGTAACTGTAATAGTTTCTGTCAATGGTGTTGAAAAACCAAATTATGGTATAACGCTTCACATCATTCCACACAATCATGATAACTTTGATGAACCTTTAGAGATTGGCGCTGGTTCTGTTGTTAACTTTGTATGCAAGGTTGCTAACGCTACCGCTGTAAATACGGTGGCATCATTATTAATTGAATTAATTTAATTTTTTATTTATTAATAAAAAATGAAGCAACCGACAGCACCAAGTATATATCCTGAGTTGCCAGTGGAAGACGGACAAAATTATAGATTACAAAAGATTTCAGAGATTGAAAAAAAGTTAATTACAGAACGAGATATACGCCAGTCACTTTATAAAAAATATAAACGTGGTATTAATATTACAGATGTAATTGACACTACCAAAGATATCTGCAGGTGTTATTATGGCTGGGATTGGATTTGTTATTCCAGTTTTGTTACCTTTGGAAATAGCAGCAATAGTCTGCGGAGCTACAGGTGTTTGTATTAATTTTATCAGACGCAAGCTTAATGCAAAAGCTCAAAAACATCATGAAATAAAAACTTTGGCAGAGGCTTAGTTGAATAGCATAAAGCAGTTAATATCAAAAGCGTTGAGTGATGCACAAATATCTGATCAAGAGTTTAAGATGATTTTAGATGAGTTGGATAAATATTATAGTTTAAAAGAAGACACCAAACAAAAAAAGGCTAAAATAAGTGAATCTTAAAAAAAGGAACTAGTAGAGCAGGGAAGAAAGGAAGCAATGGCAACCTTACAAAAAAGTCTAAAAAGTGTGTAATAAATTGTTTTAGTAATGTGTATGAGTACGATCCACCACCTTTGTATTCAACCTAAGTTTTAATGTTTAACCTCTATTTTGTAATAAAATTTAAACATCCAAATTTAAAACATTTTCATAATTCAATCTTAAAATCTTGGGTTATTTAGCGCCTGGGACATGCTAAATAACCAGTTTAATTGACTTAATTTTCAGTAAACTGAAAAATTTTGTGTGGTGATTTTAGATTATTTTGGGGGGTTTGGGTTTTGAGCCAGAAACCCCAAAATACATATATATACATCCCCCAGTGGCCTACTTTGCCACTGACCGTTCCAAGGCGGTAGCCCTATTGTCAACCCTTTTTTGTGTGTGTGATGTCGTTTGCATTTGTTATTACGTTTGCCTTCTTGTTTGTCTGTTTTCGTGTTTGTTTCTGTGTTTTGTGATTGACTGTCCTCCTTGAATGCTACTTTCCCTGTCCGATCTTTTTATATTTTTTTGTCATACGAAATTTTAAATAATAATAATATTAAAGGTATACGTATGCAGGGTATGGAATTTAAAAATACCTTTTTTGCGGATGATGCAACGTTTTTAACGGATGGTTCGAAACGTTCATTTGAAACACTTGTAAATGTATTAGACAACGTTAGTTACATATCTGGTTTGAAATTAAATAGGGGAAAATGTAGCGTTTTAAGAGCAGGTTCATTAAAAAATACGGATTTGAAATACCTCTTACATAAACAATTTCATTGGACCTCAGAAAAAGCAAAAACTTTGGGAATAGAATTTTATAAGGAGACAAAACATATGCTCGATGCTAAAGATAGAAGAATTTAAAAATTGCTTAAAAAGCTGGCAACATAGAAAACTCAGTTTGATAGGAAAAATCACAGTGATTAAAACTTTTGCGCTCCCAAATTTAATTTACCCCTTAACCGTATTGCCTTTTCCATCACATGCAAAGTTAAAACAAATAAATAATCCTATGTTCGAATTTATCTTGGACTCAAAGCCCGATAAAATCAAAAAAAATGTGCTTACGCAAAGTTATCAAAATGGTGGTCTAAAAATGATTGATATCCATAAATTTTATTCCTAAAAGCAAGTTGGATCAAAAAAATATTTGATGACAATAACTCTGTCTAAACTTGAACAATACGGCGGAAAACACATTTTCGAATGTAACTTAGAAAAAAATAACGTAATAAACATGTTCAAAAAAGACATATTTTTACAGCAAATAATAACGTCATGGATAAAAATAAAAGATGATAATGAACTAAACATTGGCAAGGAAATAGTCTGGAATAATGCTCAAATAAAAATCGAAGGAAAAACCCTGTTTCATAATACATGGTTTAATAAAGGAATAACATACATAGAACAAATATATGATTACAGGAAAAGAGATGTCTATACATTTGTAGAATTTAGTGAACTTTATGACATACAGTTACAGATTTTCTCAAATATAACCAACTTATTTAAGTTATTTCGAAACAGTGGAAAGATCGTCTTAAAATTGAACAAATTAATACTGAACCTTTACTAAACAAAACGTTAGAAAAATTAATTACTTCAGGAAAGGCAAACAAGTTTCTTTACAGCTTCCAAATAAACAAAGAAACAATACAGAAAACAAAACAACAACAAAAATGGGAAAATACGTTAAACAAAACCGACCTTAATTGGAATAAAATATACACAAATTCATTTATATCCACAATAGACTCTAAACTAAGAAATGTTCAGTATAAATATTTAATGCGAATTATCCCAACAAATAAAACGTTGATGAAATACAAGTTGGCAGGCTCAAACCTTTGTTACTTTTGCAATATGAACATTGAAACATTAAACCACTTATTTTGGGAGTGCATGCATGCGAAAACGTTCTGGCTAGATCTTACGATATACTTAAAAACTGTGAACATTAATTTAAATTTAAATTTAGAAACAATATCATTTTGTTTAACTGATTCAACAGTTGTAACAGACTATATAATTTGTTTAGCAACATATTTTATATTCGTCAACAAATGTCAAAACACAGATACTCATTTTATATTTCTTAAACAATATCTGTTTAAACACATAGCAATCGAGCAAGAAATAGCGCTTAAACAGGATAAATTAGACTAACATGTTAAAAAATGGAGTCTTTTTTTAACAGAATATTTAAAATGATACGAATTGGAAAAGCTACAGATCTCTATATCCCTCTCACATTCCTTCTCCTTTTAGTATCAACCTGCTGATACTCAACTTAAATAAATTATTTCATACGATAAAAATCGCAGGGATATGATTACCGAAGGTGCTACCTTCGCAGAAACGTGTATTAGTAGTTAAATGTGTCACATTAAATGCACTGCTATAATTTGTTCTGCCAATATACATAACATGATATTCATATTAACACATGCATTTTAAAAACAAAATTATATCTCTTTATAAATTACAAGACGCAGATATGTTTGAAAATTCCCTGTACACTAATGTTAGTTATGATTTGCATTATGCAACACATTGATGAAATAAAATATTAAATAACAAAAACAAAAAATTCAAATGAAAATATGAATTATTAAAAATATATAATTCTTTGAAAAGTGACCGATTATACAACTAGAGTAGTGTAATGTAATACTAATGATATAGAAGATAAATATCGTTTTATACTAAAATGTCCGTTTTATTTTGATACAATAACGTTCTTATTTATACCGAGTGAGTAACTATATTTACCGAGTGAGTAACTATAATAAGTTATTATTTAAGTGAGTTATTATTTACCGAGTGAGTAACTATAATAAGTAATGGTAGCGATTATGTACTTAATATACCAAACATACACCAGTACATGTACTAACAAACGGTAAATGAACTTTCAGTTATTTTCTTTAATTCTTCTGGTACAGACTAATTAATTAAATATATAAGTTGAAGAGTGAAGTGGAAAATGGAAGATGCATTAATTAGTTAGCATGTATCATTCTGGTATTTTATGTCATACTATATAACTTGCATTCAGCTGTGCAAAGATCACAAAGGCAAAGATTCTAACTCCGCAACCTAGTCCGATACAGTAAAAGATGTCAAACCACCATCATATTTTACTAATTACGTTTTTTTAATATGAAAGCCTTATCTAATATGCCCGCTGTCATATTACATTGATAACGTGAAAATGAATTAAATATTAATTATTTAATCACGTTTGTTTAATATGCAAGCCTTATCTAATATGCCCGCTGTCATATTAAATTTATAACGTGAAAATGAATTAAATATTAATTATTTAATTACGTTTTTTTTAAAATGCAAACCTTATCTAATATGCCCGCTGTCATCTTAAGTTTATAACGTGAAAATGAATTAAATATGAAATATTTAATTACGATTTTTACAGTGGAAACCTTATCTAAGATACTCGCTGTCATCGGGATTATTCATGCGGTGGGTCTATACAATTTAGAATTACACTTAAACTCAAGCTTTAACAAGTCGAAAAGATAATTTTTATATGCAATAATCCACCTGATTCAATCAGGCCAGACGACTTTACCCTTACCATGTAACAGTATTCGTATTGCGCAATTAGGTCAATTGGCGAATTTATACATATCTTATAATAAAATCTTTAGTTTTATGTTTGTCCTTATACCTGTATTATTAATTATTCATATTTATTTGTCAAATCATTGCTATCAATGTATATAGGACTGGTATCTCGAACTGTTATATTTACGAGTGGACAAGGGCATTTTTTACCATTAGTGACCATTACAGTCACAGTTGGGATTCTCAGCGTATTACATGTTGGCCAATCATATGTTGTGACATAGAGTCAGTTACTCCCTTCTATTG
This sequence comes from Cyrtodaria siliqua, assembly GCA_037043455.1. Classification (NCBI taxonomy): domain Eukaryota; kingdom Metazoa; phylum Mollusca; class Bivalvia; order Adapedonta; family Hiatellidae; genus Cyrtodaria; species Cyrtodaria siliqua. The sequence continues at coordinate 43,458 of JAWPHD010002566.1, forward strand.
CAATCAACCAATCACAATTAACGAAAGAAATAGTACATGGTCCAATCCTAAATTTTAATTATGCATACTTTACTGTATTATATTATTAGGCGAGATAATATTTTCAACTTTGATTTACGATGAATAGAATACTGATTTAATTTATAATTAAATAGGCAATTTATAACAAGCTGAAATTACTTTTCTTTTCAATACATGCTATTTGTATGATGCGAGTTCATACAATGTGCACTGGTCATAATAATTATAGGAGCAGACGAAAAATAGCTGGTATTTAATACTCTCAGAAATGTAATAGTTTAAAACTATATAAGGCGTATACCACATTATTAATTTAGTTTACTTTCGTTCTTGTATTTTTGTCATGTATTGTGGGTACACTATCATGTTGTACAAATAATGAGGAATAAAATAAAAAATAAAACAGATATAATTATTTCGCCACATTTCATTAGTATGATAAAGTTTCTGCTTGTAAACAGGGCAATCTTGAACTTTTTTATTTAAATTCGGCGCGTTCCGTCAGTTTTTTTCATTTGTAAGATCAATAAAATTCGTGCTCCTGTGAATATTTCTTGTCGTTTGTGTGTGTTTTAAAATAATGAATTCTAAGTTCATACTATGTACTATAATGTATACATCGGCGTATTATTGCATTTAACCCGTTATTCACGCTCTATTTTAACCAGTGTTTTTGTGTGTTTCTTTGCATAACAAAGCATAATTGTATTCAGTTTTAAACTTTGAACATATGTTGCCCAACATATGACATAATAGCAATATACTCGGTATATTATACAAAGTAACACGCTATTTATTTAAACGTATTTGTACTACTAAAATATGTTTCATACACGCAATTTAATTTTATATATATTTGAATCAGCTTGATTCATATTTAAGGGACACAGTCAATCTTGATTTATTTTAAACTCGCGTCGTCCCGTTAGTGTTTCTTCGCAAATAATTATTAATACTCTTTTGAATAGTGCAATTTAGATTGTTTGTGCATATTACTACGTATTGCAACATAAAGTATTGCCCATTTCAAAGCGTGAATGAAATTGAAAAGGGATCATGCGTTACATGACAATACAATACAATATAATTTATCGTCATATTTTTTCAAAAACAAAGTGTATCATAAAATGAAACACAATATAAAATGTTTAATGATTAAATCAAGCACAGCGCACTCTTACTCAATCTTTTTTCTTACTACAGAGCAACATCTCTACTCATAATGCACATACAAAACATATTTTCCATTTAAAATAAAAATGGTCCCGTAAACGACCGGAAATGTGTAAAGGGTTTGTAAGAATATGTCACATAGGCACATATGCTACGCTGCAGAGCAAATTGGCATTCCCCAACGTTTCCGACGGTAATGGGTTAAAGAGTATGAGAGTGGACCTTTGTAAACGGCCGAACACGACACATACGAAAGTCTAGAAGGATGGGCATTGAATGACATAACGTTGCAATGACAGACTTTGTAGATACAAATAAATAAGCGACATATATACTGAAAGGAAAAAGAAACGCAACTCGGGAATTTTCGCTATATATTGTTTATACTGCACACTTAATTTCACATACTATTCCAAAGAAATTTCAAGATGTTTTGTAAAACAAAAGTTGCAGTTAGTTAGGGAAAAGACACAGCTGTGATGTTGTAGGTGTTTTAATCACAGTACTCTTTGTAACACCAAATTCATAACTGTTGAAGTTCCTCTTTGAAAAATTAATCCATTTCAGTGCTGTATTTAACGTAAAGAGCTTGCAAAATTGTGCATCCAAACTTTGCTCACACGCTTAAGCCAAACGCGGACTCTGTCAGTAATGAAAATGCAACATTTGGATGTCCACTCTAGGCAGTATACTGAAAAATGATGAAACCAGTCCCAAGCCAAAGCAGGGGACTGCCTCAGTTTCAAAGTTATTGATCTCTATTCATAAAACTAATATTATTGTCAGCAAATTATAACATGTTACTCTGGTATATGCCTGTGTATAAAATGGTCATGGTAAAATGAGGTAAACAAACATCTTGTTCTTATATAAAAATTGAATACATATGCAATGTATATATAAATATATCCAGGACTCCAGCTAGCTCTGAGAAATTGGAGGTTGGGGATAATTCAAATTGATTTAATGAATAGACTGAAATAATACAGTAACTCAGCACATTTTGTAAGGTCAAGCAGACAACACGTTCCGAAACTGCTTAAGAGTAAAAACAACTAACTGTAAGCCCAATCAAACAGCAGTAAGATACACTCTGGTGTGGTGTATAACATGGTCATGATAAAATGAGGTAAACAAACATTATATTCTTGTATAATCTTGGGAGATATTTCTGACAGTTTAAGCTTTATTCGAGGTCCAACCCTCACTGCAAATGTTAACTTGTATTTATTTTTTATCAAAATGCAAACTGAAGCGTCAGTTATCGTGAGACTTCATATATAAATGCAATTCAAATAATAATAATAATAATCATAATAATAATATTATGATAATCAGCGTAGATCAAATGTGTTTCATTTATAAAATTGTTATTTACCTTTTAATATAATAATACAAAATAGTTTTACTTTAAATTCCAGAATATAAAACACATCTAAACTCTTTAGCGTCTGGGCAGAAAATGATTTTTTCATTCCACACGAGAGAGAGATATAGTTTTTGTTTATGCTCGCCCTATGGCACTCGGTCTTTTGACGTAGTATCATAAACTATATGAAATATTAAAATTAAATGCGATTATATTCGTCTATCACGGAAAGTATTAGGCAGACCGATATATATTCCAGATAATTATAAGAAGTATCGCTTAAATCACAAGAATGCAATTTATTCCGTTTATCCGTAATAAATTAATAAAGATGAATTTTATATGTGATACGTCACAAGTGTAGTGTCAAATTATTCCTTGCCATTAAAAATAATATTTAATTTAAATACTAAAGTTAAATGCAATTTTTTTCGTTAATGAGTATGTATGTGTGTTTGTGTTAACTGTGTAATTAACTAAAATGTTCTGCGTTACAATGTGTAGGCCATGTGGCACATAATATCATGACAAATATATGTGTCTATGTTACATTACGTATGCACTTTTTTTCCTTGGCATTAAAAATAACACTAAATTTAAATGCAATTCGTTTAATGAGTATGTATTTGTGTTTATATTAACTGTGAAATTAAATTAAAGTGTTTTTGTGTTACAGCTAACGAATCGTTTTATTACCGAGTTTTACCGTAAATCTACCGTTTCAAACCAGTTTGTCTTTCGTTTTTCGTTTAGAAACATAAACGACCGTTAAAACGTTTTTTTAAACGCTTATGGGAGTTTTCCCGTTTCCAAACGTTATGAAACGGGCGTTTCCAAATGCGAGTCGTGCGCCTGAGCAGAGTTAGAAAACGCGTTTTTGTTGTTTATCCTTTTTTTTGCGTGTGTGCGTTTGACCAATCAGAAAAGGATAAAATAATTAGATAATTCTCATCTGCGATCGATTATTTTAAGAGTGTTTGATACAACAAATAAAACTAGCATTTGTACTATTATTTAATACCAATAGTTGAGGCATTAATACGTTAAATCCGATGTGTAAACCCCATGCATTCACCCACCATTTATATTCATCCCACCGTCGAGTTAATATATGCTTATCTAAATGCATTGTTTAATTAGCCGGGACGTTCGATATGCAACAACTGTTTTACTGCCATAAACACCCGACATCGACAATCACTAATTGTTTAATCCATAGCTCGCGTAGTGTGCACCAGGACACTGCGATTTAATTAGAGACATCAGTAAATAAATATTTTCACAATATGCATACTGGAAATATGAAAAATAAATATTTCAAATTACTTAGTGTTGTAAAAATAGTTAGAAAATTCTTTGACTATACTTAGCTTACATTATAAATGAAACCAGCATTAGCCATAATGGAAATAAAGGAAAACCCGAAACAGGAAAAAACAGAACGTGAATTGAAATACGAGATCTAAATAGACAAATACATTAAACGAGTGGATTATACCAATACAATTTAATTAATTTGGAAAATGTCCATTGTTAATAATAGGAAATAGGAGTTAGGGGTGACACAGAGGAAGGTGGGTAAAGCTGATTTGAAATAAACTGCAAAATGTAGATTTTTATATAATGTGAGAGAGATAGTACTGAAGATGTTCATTTATAAAGTGGTTTGGTGGCTCAGTGGATAATGCATTGTGGTTTGGAGCTAAAACTGTGCCCCGCGTTTGTTCGATATATTTTATAATAATGTCTGATGGCAAACTTCATTCTTTATATTAGCTCCCTCTGAGGTCGCTGTCCCAATATAACCAATGTGTTGTTTTAACCTATTATATTTTTACATCAATGTCTGAATCATGCGCTAGAATCCAATAACCTTTTTATGATTCGAATGAAATTAAAAAAGAAGATATAAATGCATGAATAGGGAATGTAATCATGATTTTGAAAGGAGTGCATTCTTGAATAATTTCATTAAAATAAGTACCTCCAGTTTATCATTCAGATATGATTTTCGTTTTAAAGCTGATTGTTATATATTTAAATTAACGGTAATACCATGTTGTAGTTTTCAATATATACTCAGTTGCAAAAGAAACTGTACACTTTAAAAATGTTACTTTACACCCTATCCTCTTTATCAAACGACAGTCCCTTAATGATTCGACCCATTGATACGTTTACATTTATAGTGTGTTAAAACTTACTTTTTATAATAACGGGGTACATTGCTATTATGTCATATATTGGAAACATATGGTCATATTTTAATATTGAAAACAATTATGCTGTGTTTTGATTGTAAAAAATCACTGGTTGAAACGGGTTAAATGCTTTAATACGCCGATATATACATAACAGTATCATAATCATCGTAAAACCTTTGCAAAATTTTATTATCGTAAAAAAAGTATTTAAATTTTATTATCGTAACCCTGATCTTCTTTCCAAATATAAAAGTAATTAAAGAACTCTTTTGCGACAAGGACTGTCACAACTTGATTGACGTTTATGGTGACGTGATTTACAAACTTCGTCAGATCCTTGGTCATGATTACTTTCATACTATCTTTGTTAAAACTTGTTAAAAGGTTTATCAAAGGTTATGACCCTATCATTTTGCAACGCACTGTATGCTTGGTGGTGGACCCATTTACAGTTAGCCACTATTCTTTCCTCTTTGATTGTACGATGACCGGTTAGGACAGCTTGATGATGACGTCTACCTAAAACCAAAAGGACGGTGACGTTTGATGTTTGTCTGCAGTATTGTCTTGTCGTGCCCTCAATGGTTTATTATCTTGTTGCTCTGGCTTCTGCCAAGTCAATGAGTACTTCTTTGTGGCTTTCTAGGCTATTTCTTTTTTGGTATTTATAGAAACACGAGCATCTCTGTTTTACTTATATTGCCTAGTCATACTGCCTTGTTGGTTAGAGAATGGTTCTTGTAGGGTATTTCTTTATTTACACTGACCCGTTTTATTGGGATCACAGTATGGTAAGTGTGAGGTTTGGTGAACCCTAGAACCTAGTTTAAACCCCACCGGCCTTTTTTGCCACTGACCGTTCGAAGGCAGTAGCCCTATTGTCAACCCTTTTGTGTTTGTGATGTCTTATTTGACCTTTAACACATCTTTAAATGTGTTCTTTGTTTCTGTGTGTGTTTGTGGTTGACTGACGTCCTTGAATGCTGCTTTTCCAATTCGATTTTTAAATCTGTATATACCTATCTGTCCATTTCTTCACTTTAGGTGATCGACGAAGAAGCAGACTAAATATTCAATCTTATAGATCCCTTGTATAACACTGTCTCCATAATTCAAAGCTGCACACAACGTGTTCTCCGAGCCAATATTGATCACGTCAGGCATTTTCCAAAAATACTATATCTTAATAACGGTATTGATATCATTGACATGCCTAGTATTTTTCGAGATAATCATGTAGTTGATTCTATCCCTAAATATTTCAAAAATTCAGAAAGTCCTGTAATTTGTATAAAACACCTATTAGAAATATTATTTCATAATTGTTTAGGATTGTCTTTGCAATTTAAATATGATTGTATTGTATAAGTTCGAATTTTATCGCAACATTAAGAAAATGACAGATAATACGAAAGTTTGCTCATATTGCTCGTATTTTACCGATGATTTTATAAATTAATCAAAATAAAATTTTATTTATATTCTGCAAGACATAAAAATAAATAGTTATAGCCGCAGTATTATAATATACCATATAAATATATAATTGGTCAACATTATTTTAGAGGAGGAAGTCATGACAATGCCTACAGCTGATGTTTCATATAAGAAGTCTTCATACATTTAATCATTTTCAAAGACAAAGAAAAAAACATGCATATTCCAACTGTTTACGTTCAGGACGGGGACATATCAAACTACTATAACTTTAAACGACAATTGACAAGTATATTTGTTAAAATTTGTATTGCAGTTATTTTTATAATTGAAGAGTTTTGCTTCAAAATATCATTTTATACACCTTTTCAAAAATACGGAGGCCGCAACATTATGAATCGCATAATGTTTTATATCGAGGGAATCATTATATTTTACACTAAAATGAACATATTCGGGGGCAACTATCAATATTTGATTCAGTTACAAAATGAAAGTGTTACGTTATTAGTTGAACACCTCTTGTAAATTATTCTTTAAACTTATAAATTTAATTTTAAATAGGTTGTTCTCAAGCTCTGGATTCATATTAAATATACAAAAGTAACGTTTTACGTGTCTATTGTTAAAATCATAATAATACGAAAGTCAACACATGACACAGATTATATATGATTGTTTTCAATTGACAGCCAGTTTATCAATTTCAAGACGCAACATTGATATTTGTATATCTAACATGGTTTATGAAAATATTCAATGCTGACTGGCTAGTGAGGAGTTTTTAAAATAGCTATATTGACCTCTGACGTCACGTCCTTCAACCGTTAGAACTTAGGAAATAAAATATTTCCAGATCAAAACCTGGTGGGCGGGATTTGAAGACCATCGATACCAAGGGTTTATTTGTTCATGGTTTATTTAAAATACTCATTGTTTGTTGGTTATTGGGGAGGTCTTAAAAAATATCTAACATGGTTTATTAAAATACTCAATGTTGATTGGTTGCCGGAGAAGTTTTTTAATGTATGTAACGATTTAATAAACGATTTTCAACGTCGGAAAACATCCTCAACAACGGTTACGTAACATCAAATTGAACTTTTTCGAAACACGATAAAGCTGTATATTTTCTTCGTTTGGTGATGAGAGATGGACGTACAACGTAAGTTGTAAAAATGGGTTGTATTGTTTTCAATCTCTCGAAAGTGTGTGTATAAAATACATAAAAAAACATGTCAGATAAACAATAAAATATTTCCAGCGAGTTTATATTGTGCGAGATCAAAATGTGGTGGTTGGGACTTGAAACACATCGAACCCGTGGGCCTAATGCCCTTGGTATTGATGGTCTTCAAGTCCCGCCCACCAGGTTTTGATCAGGGACAATATAAACTACCTGGAAATATTTTATTTCTTAACTTGTAACTGCCCCAGTACTTAGCAACATAACTTATTTTACACCATTCATATTCGGTACAGACGTAAGATAAACAAGACCATTATAATTCCGTTATAGATTCGTTGTGGTTAGTTTAACATTTAATCATATCTCTTACAAATTAATCATTAGTACATATATAACCTTACATGTGTTGAAAATGACGTAAAACAAGATACAGAAAGTACATAAACTCCGTTTTGTCTCTATGGTGCTAGTTGTGTTAATGGCATGTGCCACATTTGTTTCCTCGAATATTTAATAATAAAATGAAAGTAATAAAAGTATGGTAACAGAAGTATTACAGCTTTATGAGAACAAACATGTTGTTTTTTTTACACCGTGCTCACACCGTACTTAAGAAGGCACTACTCCGAGACTAGTTGCCATACTTGTAAATTAGCAGTTGTGTCCCTTTACCCATTTTATACTATTGCAATGGAACTGTAAGAGATGTATGGAGAGAATAATAGGAAGAGGTATTACATTCATGGTAGAGATAAGATAAATTTGGGATCTATGCGATAGTAAGAATAGGGCACGCTTATGGATTCTTATATGTTATTTTCCTCTCCTTAGGGCGGCTCGAAAGAAACCCAAACAATGTGTTGATGAGCAGTTTCACAACACTTTAATTCAATTCATCTCATCCAAGCATGTTAAACAACTATAGAAACCATAGGACGAATCCAAAATAAAATAAACACTTCATACATCAATTGTATTAATGTAGGAGATATAGTGGGAATTATCGTTAACAGTCACGTACCTACTTTATTTGTGATATGATCACCTGTTTGTTAATTTGATATGATTGCATCTGCCTGGTTGTTTGTGTAAATGCAATATATACGTCATAGTTAATATATGCAACTGTTGAATGATGGGTGCTTTAAAATGAGTGTTTCCGCTTACATGTTCTTGATTTGCTTCCAGTCATACAAACTCTGGGTAGTATCGTGTAAGAAGGTCGTCCGTATCTTATATAAGTGACACTAGTAATAATATAATAATTTACCACCGCACATTGTTTCTGAAACAAAAATGTGTCAATCTTGTCATGAAATAAAAGTAAATATCACATCTTTTCCGAACCACACACACACGTTCCATGAAAACTGAAAAGGGAGATTTATCGGAAGCAACAGACACAACCAATAGAACAAAGTAGGAGACTCGGTTTTATTGGGTCTGTTTATTAGAGGCAGTGTGAGAAAACACGACTATTACGCAACCTAACACCGGCTTAAGCGGTTTAACTTCAAATTCACAAATACTGGGCTCGATGATCTCAAAGGACCAGTAAATACAAGTACTGATTGGTTGAACGGAGAGATGTTTAAAGCCGCCACACTGCACTAAATGAACAATTGTGCGAATGCTAAAAAATACGAAAAGGTATATCCTACGAAAGAAAGAAACTCAACCAAAGTAATAAAGTAGCAGATGCGCGTGTATTGAGTCTAAACATGCAAGATAAATTAAAACACAGCACCTCTGATGCCCACTAGCAGTCCGACTGAAGCCGTATTCTACTTCAAATCCACCTATATGAGGCTCGATGATTCCAAAGTATAGCTAAAAATCTACCATTACCGTTACCATAAACTTCGTAAAACATTTGCACACTTTTACTATCGTAATCCTGATATTCTTTCCAAATATAAAATTAATTTAAGAACTCTTCTGCAACAAGGACTATCACAACCTGACTTCTATGGTGACGTGATTTACAAACTTCGTAATATCCTTGGCCTTGATCAATTTCATACTATTTTTGTTAAACTTGTTAAAAGGTTTATCAAAAGAGGTTATGACCCTATCATTTTGCAACGCACTGCATGCAGTTTGCCACAATGCTTTCCTCTTTTATTGTGCGATGACCGGACAGGCTGTGGACCCTATGATGACGTCTACCTAAAGCCCAAAAGGACGGTGACGTTTGATGTTTGTCTGAATGAGATATAGGGTCCTGTAGAAACCACAGCGTTCGAACGCAATGGCATCGTAGGTCCGCACTGTACTGCAAACAAGGACTTAATAATACAATGAAAGAGACAAAAAACAACAGAAAGGGTGGTGAAGACAGGGGTACCGACTTGGAACGGTCAGTAGGCAATAAGGCCTACTGGTTAGCTTGAATCGATTTTATATGCGCACAATCCTCGCTATTAGCCTGTCTTCAGCACCCAAATAGACAAGACAGTGTAAACAAAACTACATCCCATTAAAAGGAATTCTCTAACAATAACGTCCACATCCCGGGAAATTAACTAAAGAAACACATACAAAATAATAAACATCTCAGGATGTATCCAGAATCGTACTGAACAACCATAGTAGTTGCAGCTAAAGAAAAAAACAGTCTAGGGTACGATCAGAAAACCCGAGGGATGAAAGCTCATGCATCCACCTCCCTTAGTTGGGATTTCAGTAGGTACAATCATAGAGTCCCAAGAGGTAGTTCAGTCATCGCACAAGTGAAAAGTGAAGCGTAATGACTGACTGTAGAGGGGTCAATCACTAAACATGCAGTGCGCTTAAAACCAAAGGGTTTTATCCTTTTTCGACGAACATCCTGATTAAATTTGTAAAGCGGTCAGGAAACCCGTCAGACCCCTTTAACGTTCGAAGTGTATAGACCATATCTCTATAAAATGAGGGTTGTGATATGCCTAGTCTTGTCTTGTCTTATGAAGTATTGTCTTGTCGTACTCTCAATGATTTATTCTCTTGTTGCTCTGGCTTCCGCCAAGTCATTGAGTACTTTTTTTGCGGCTATCTAGTTTATGATGTTTTTTTTGTATTTATATATAAACGAGCATCTTTGTGTTTTTACTTATATTGCCTATTAATGCTGCCTTTTTGGTTAGAGAATAGTTCATGGATTTCTTTATTTACACTCTCCCGTTTTATTGGTTTGACAGTAGAGTAGGTGTGCTGTTTGATGCACCCTAAAACCTGGTTTAAACCCCTAGCTGCCTTTTTTGCCACTGAACGTTCCAACGCGGCAGCCCTATTGTTAACCCTTTTGTGTTTGTTTTATTTGGCCTTTTATTCATCTTTAAATTTGTTCTTTGCTTCTGTGTGTGTTTGTGGTTGACTGTCGTCCTTGAATGCTGCTTTTCCTGTTCGATTTTTATATCTATACCAGTAGTATATGCTATCGATTTGTAGCAAGTAGATACAGCTGCCAAACTTCATTTAAATGTACTATAGCTCTATATAAGGCTAGTGGGCGAGTACTCAAATCGAATGGGAGGGATTTTACTCTCGATTTGCTCGATTTACTAACAAATTCAAGGTTGTGAAACATGGCCGTAAAACCGTATATAAGGAGAGAAACTTTTACCAGGACAAATTTTTAATCCATCGTTTGTTGTAGCAACATCGATATCAAAAAGCATCCCTGTCCTATCATTAAAAAATAGTTCAATCAACACGGGATTCGAACTCGAGACCTCCGGATTGGCAATCCGTATACACAGACATTAGTCCAAAGAGGCAACTGAAATACTACTTTTCATTTTAACTTTATGTTTGTTGAGTAATGGATTTTGGGTTATTTATCAATGATATTTCAAAATACCTACACCAAAGCAAATACCTTAATAAGACACCGCCAGAAAATATAGATTACAAATTCTAATAGTATACACTGACAATATACTATTAATACAGTAAATTGTCAGCAAATATAGATTACAAATTATAATAGAAAACGATGACAATATACTGTATTAATATAGTATATTGTCAGCGTATACTATTATAATTTGTTATCTATCTTTTTTGGGGTGTTTTATTTCCGAAGGTCTTTGCTTTGGTGTAGGTATGCACTTAGAAAATCGTTGAATCACACACACACACACACACACACACACACACACACACAGGTAAACGTCTACAACGCTAACAGTATATCGATACAAATAACAGTATTAACTATTTGGATTAGCCCAATGGCAAATCTTATAGATTGTCAATCCGAAAGTAATAGGTTCGAAACTCGCATAGGCAATACTAATTGGGTGTGTATTGTTGATGTTACTTTGTCGATCCCATGTCAAGCTTGAAGTTGGTAGTGAACCATGTGTTAAACCGCTCCCATTTGCTTTAGATACACGCCCATTAGCCATATGTAGAGCTATAGTTTTTTTAAATAACGAACGCTAGACTAAGTGTGAATGTTTATAAATACTGAGCAAGAAGATGTCAGAATGAATATATGTAAATTTGGTGTCAGATGCAGCAACGTGTAAGCATCATAAACTATACTGAGAAACAATAATATGATCAAATTGCAAATGCATCTACTTTCAACTTCAAGTTGTCTCGTAGATGTTTTACTTATGAAAAGCATAATGAACAGTTTTATCTACAGAATCCATATTTTATTGATTAAACTTAGCTTAAATATTTATCAGGAGAAAATGTGTTAAGAAAAAATCATCGACAATATATTTTCTAGTCTGGTGGACAGATACGTGTTTAACACCGAGTAAATCCTATTATAATATTAGCACAAATCAGCAAGTATAATTGAACCCAATCACCATCTTTACTAGCAGACGAAATTATATCCCTAGTAGACATGTCTGGTGAGCAGTTACTTTATAATTCACTACGGTATTCATTAGACAGTCACATCTAAGTACACTAATGCGTCTTATATCTTATTACAGTCTGGTGTTATTGAACCTTGTTATTTATAAGACAGCCAAGACAGAAACTCACTAAAGTTGGTAGGTAGACCTCCGAACAAAACAAGATAGACAGGAGGCAATTTCTATACAGCTGAGATTTATTTATTTTTCTTTCCAGACAGATATTTCAGTTTAACTAAAACCAATTGTACGAAGATGAATCGCAAATCCCCACGCGTTCTTCACGCACGTCAATATGGTACACTCATATATGTTCACTCCTTTGACACCGAATCCAAATCTAGGGCTAACACTGTTTGTGTTGATTGTTCTTCGATACTCAGAACATCAATAATACTATGTCTGTTATTATGTATGTCTGAAACTTCGAGTAAATTAATAAATACATTTTGATTATTTGTGTATTTAAACGTTTCATCCCAACCCAAAGCTCCACAGGTAACCCTGAAGACTTATACCGTGTAACATAATTATCGTGACAGTTAAGTTACGAATGTAACATTTCATTTGGGACATGATTAAAAAACAACAACAGTTACTTGATAATTCACTACGGTATTAGACAATCACATCTAAAAACAGTAATGCGTTTGTATGTTATTACAATATGGTGTTGTTGAATAATGTTATTTAAAAGACAGCCAAGACAGAAACTACTCATTCAAGTTGGTAGGTAAACATGAGAATAAAAAAATCTAGACAAGAAAGAATAACTATACAGACAAAATATATCTTAACATTTTTCCTCAGATAAATACTTTAAATTTAACTAGAACCAATACGACGGCGCGCCATCGCAAATTCCCAAGCGTTCTACACACAGGTCAATATGGTAAACACATATATGTTCACCTCTTTGACACACACCCAAATCTTGGGGCAACACTGTTTGTGTTGATTGTTCTTTGCTACTCATAACGCAAAAAGTATGTATGTTATTATGTATGTATTTTCTGCGTGTAAATTAATAAATTTAATTTTTAGTAATTGTGTATTTAAACGTTTAAACCCAACCAAGAGTCCCACTGGTAACCTTACAACAACATATACCGTGTAATACAATTATCGTGACATTTAATTTGAGAAAGAACACATATCATTTGAAATATAATTGAACAAAAACAACAGTTACTTGAAAATTCACTGCGGTATTCATTAGACAATCATATCTAAAAAACATTATTGCGCTTGTATGTTATTACAGTATGGCGTTGTTGAATATTGTTATTTATAAGACATCCATGACAAAAACGACCCCAGATATGAAGTTAATAGGTACATCTGACCTAAGAAAAAACAGGGAACACTTACTATAACAATAATGCTATTATGGAACACTAGACTAGCACGGGCATTAAACTAACAAACTCTAGGAAGGAAACACTTACTATAAAAAATAATGATATTTAGGAACACTAGAGTAGCACAGGATTAAACTAAGACACTCTAGGAAGGAAACACTTACTATAACAATAATGCTATTCAGGAACACTAGAGAAGCACGGGCATTAAACTAAAACACTCTAGGAATGAAACAATTACTATAACAATAATGCTATTATGAAACACTAGAGTAGCACGGGATTAAACTAAGACACTCTAGGAAGAAAAACACTTACTATAACAATAATGCTATTTAGGAACACAATAGTAGAACGGGATTAAACTAAGACACTCTAGGAAGGAAACAATTACTATAATAATAATGCTATTATGGAACACTAGAGTAGCACAGGATAAAACTGACACCCTAGGAAGGAAACACTTACTATAACAATAATGCTATTTATGAACACTGGAGAAGCACGGGCATTAAACTAAACCACTCTAGGAATGAAACAATTAATATAACAATAATGCTATTATGAAACACTATAGTAACACGGGATTAAACTAAGACACTCTAGGAAGAAATCACTTACTATAACAATAATGTTAATTAGGAACACTAGAATAACTGCCATTAAACTAAAACACTCTAGGAATGAAACAATTATGCTATTATGGAACACTAGCGTAGCACAGGATTAAACTGTCACTCTAGGAAGGAAACACTTTCTATAACATTAATGTTATTTAGGAACACTAGAGTAGCACGGACATTAAATCAAGACACCCTAGGAATGAATAATTACTATACCAATAATTCTACAATGGAAAACTAGAGTAGCACGGGCATTAAACTTAGACACTCCAGGCAGGAAACAATTACTATAACAAAATTGCTATTACGGAACACTAGAGTAACACGGGCATTAAACTAAGACACTCTTTGAAGAAAAAACAATTAATATAACAATAATGCTTTCATGGAACACTAGAGTAGCACGAACAGTAAACTAAGACACTCTAGGAAGGAAACAATTACTATAACAATAATGCTATTATTTAAGATGCGTTACAAATAAAACAAAATGTTACTAGTTTATATTTATTAGAATAAGCTGGCCATGGCTTCAACAATATATAGTGTAAAATGAAATGTGTAGTTAATCAAATTGGAACATTTCAGGTAAATCCAATGTTCATATTCCAAACTAAATTTAAATTGTAACTGACCACTGTTCAGTGTAAAGCCTGGGAACAGATGACCACAAAGACAAGTCTTAATACCGCGACACAAAGTTCATAGACGATTTCGTTGCGATACCATAATGTCTTGCACCGTCAATAGTAGTATTTGAAAACTACTTGTAGCTGTATCCCCAAAGATTGCACCCATGTGGACCACCGCAAACGAGATCCGGATGAAGCCATGACGACGACGACAAACCACTAGGCATCACATCTCCTCATGCATCGATACCACAACCTCGTGCACAGTCAATAGTAGTATTTGAAAGCTTTTTGTAGCTGTATCCCCAAAGATTGCACCAATATGGACCAGCGAAAACGAGATCAGGATGGGACCATGACGACGACGACAGACCACTAGGCATCTCATCTCCTCATGCATTTCACTGACATATATACACGACAAGCCAAAGACACTGGCACCAAATACAATATAAACAACAACCACAGGGGAGGGTGGGTGGGTTAGTTTGGAGATACAATTAAATACCGATTTTTAGAACACAAAAAACATATATATACTGACAAAATGGCGGTCACTGCAAAGAGGTGTATGCGTTAGAATTACACGTTCATAATAACATCTGATTTCCACCCCCTGAAGAAAATAGTATTTGTTCCTTAGTAGAACAAATCCCATTATTTAAGGTGGGTTACAAATAAAAGAAAATGTTACTATTTTATATTTGTTGGAATAAGCTGGCCGTGGCTTCAACAATATATAGTGTTAAATAAAATGTGTAGTTAAACAAATAGGAACATTTCAGGTAAATCCAATGTTCATAGTGCAAACTAAGTTTAAATTGTAACTGACCACTGTACAGTGTAAACCCTGGGAACAGATGTTCACAAAGACAAGTATTAGAATATTTTAACTACACTATGCTGTCCGCGAAATACCGCCACATGCCACGCGGCAAGTGTATGCGACATGCCGCGTGGCTCCGCCAAACATAGGGGAAGCGGAACACAGCTTAGATAATAAAAAAAACCAAAGACGTATGACAGACGTACTTCTACCAATGAAGCGATTGTTTCATGTCATATACATAAACAAAATCAAAAATCTATAAAACATCAACCAAAAAACCTCCAAAGAGGTATAACAGACATACTTCAACTAATGAAGCGATTGTGTCATGCCACACGCCGCGTGGCACCGCCAAACATTGGGGAAGCGGAACACAGCTATGATTATAAAAACCTCCAAAGAGGTATGACAGACGTACTTCAACCAATGAAGCGATTGTGTCATGTCATATACATAAACAAAATAAAAGAAAACTATACAAATCAACCAAAAACCCTCTAAAGAGGTATAACAGACGTACTTCAACCAATGAAACGATTGTGTCATGTCATATACAAAAAGCCACAAAAAGCACAAACAAAAACCTCCAAAGACGCATAACAGACATACTTCTACCAATGAAACGATTGTGTCATGGCATAATTTATAAATAATTTTTAAAAGTAACAAGAAAGCTCAACAATAGTTTGTTGCGATAAAATAGCTACGGAGAGCTACTATAACCCAAATGGGGTAAATATAAAAAATATCTATGCGATTGCAAAGCCACAACAGCCAAGCTTACAGGTTGAATGTATAATTTCTTCAATTTAACTTATAAAACAGTGAATTCCTTGTTGTAAACCATTCACAAACAAGGCGTTGCCTTGATAAAATAAGTGTACATCATCCCAATACATCCTTGTCTTAAAAACTAATTAACTTTTTTAAGATTTCAATATTTAACATAAAAAACATCGACTTTTGCTTCGTTAGGATTAATTTAAAAGCCCCAAGTTAAAATAATGTTTTGGGCAGGCCCCACTATTTATCATCCTTAATAGAAATGCAAATTACCAGGCAACAAAGCATCATCTACTTCCTTGTTCCTGAACAATGAAATGCCACTATATAAATTCATTGGCAATAAATTAAGCAGTTCAATATTTATTTCCAAATTCAACACAAAATAAGTTTTATAGGCCTACTTTTACATTGACAATAGCTTAAGATATCGCTTAATTGCAAAGAAGAAAACTAAATGTCCATAAACACTTCGATCAAAAACGGCAGGAGCCCAATTGTATACAGTTCCGTGCGACATATTCACTTCGGCTTTCATAGTACGAGTCTGGTCTGTAATTAACTTAGTTCATAAACCAGGTCTAAATGTTTGTTCCTGGCTATCATTTATACTAGCAAATTGTAAACGGAGAGCTTAACAAATGATACCAACTACCTAAGGTCTCTATTGTACGTCTCGCAACCGCATGTCCGATACCCAGTTATTCGACAAAGGAACATTGTGGATTGACCTTTATACATCGTGATGGTGATAAACTGAAGTGAAAGGTATGGAATAAAATAACCTATAACACACAGATCTAATTATAATTAAAACAGCATCAGCCACCACTCTGTATTAAAACAACAGCCACTGAATGAAAACATCATTGGACGCAAACAGAATAAATGTGTAAAGCTGACCGCTAGACGAAAAAAATTAGGACATTTATACTGTTATAGCAGCAGCAGTTGTCAATAATAAGGCACATGCAGCTGTATTATAACCTGTTGTCAATATACACCGACATAAACACTAGGGCGGACATAAACACTAGGGAGGAGATATCTAAGTACTGGCGACATGTAAATTACATGCTCATCGAGATTCTCATACTCTTGGTGTAAAATAACCTAAGGGGTAGTATATACCGTTTTCAGTCATTTTCAGACTCCTGGTGTAAAGTAGTATATTCATCAACCAACATTCATACATTTGCATACTCCAAGTGTAAAAAGTGACCATTTATACCGGTTTATTATAACTGCGACAGCAAACAGCGCACCACTCTACACACTAAGAATATGGTTCACTTTAATTCATTCCTGTTAGGCGCCACTTTATTTCTAGGCCCGTTGCCGACCCCCACTGTAGAAAGTGCATATTTATCTAAAGTGAATAGAAATAAATTATGTTCTTTGTTTATGTTATCTATTGTTGTTGCTATAGTTTTTAACTGAATTAAAAGCCATAATAAATTGTTTAAAAAGTGAGCCCTTTATCTTAGCGTCGTGACATCTGTTCACTTAGCCACACATTTGCGATCCCAGTTGGCTACTACACTCACAGACTGCGTCTTCGCCTTACACATTCTGAAACTGGTTGACTTCTCTAAACCATATTCAGCTTTACACGATTAAACTTTATTCCACAAACTATGGAGATACCACGAAATCCCGCTGTAAACCGAGTGGCTTTACAAAAATCATGGGCTCTTAGACAGTATTTTCGGCATAACTGTTTACTGACATAAACTGCTAAAATGAAAAACCTTGCAAGTTGATCTAAACAAAAACATTCCCTGTAATTTATCCCTGTGAAGGTAAAGCAAATACAGAAATTAAAGCGCAATATAAAAAGCACATTGATTACAACTATAAAATATGTTATGCCAAGTTCTGTGCATAATTCACTAAATGTTAACGCAAGTCAGGAGCAATATTGTTCTTACCTCCAAATAACAATTTATCCAAATACTATTCATCCGTTATCTGAGCGCCCATTCTAAAAAGGTTGAAGATTGTATAACAAGGGGTCTAGAAATTGAACAAAATTCCCTCCAACTTTGAAACTTAACAACTCAGAAGCTATGAAATTGATTTGCAACCATTTAAATGCAGATGTTATGTCCATTGCTCCCGATAATGGCACTGGACCAATGTTACTTGGTCAAAAGTGCTAAAGTGCCGTTAGAACCATTATCTTCAGATCCATTCTATATTGCATTTCCTGTATCCCTCTCCCTCGAGCATACGGACTTTCCGATACTCTTTTTGGCTTGATCTGAAACCAGTGGCAAATGGTTTAATGATGCTACTCCAGGTCTCACACCTCTTTTATCTCCCCTGAAAGCTCACGGACCTAGAGACAAAAGGAAAACAGAAAATAATTCTATTTTTTCTCAATTTTAGGCAATTTTTAATTTGAAAAATTGGCTTTTCTCTGCTTTAGCATACATCTGCAGTGTAAAAGACAGATGATACAGAAAATCCCATGTTGATATGAGGTTTCATTCAAATTTCAGAATTGTTTGACCGAAGCACCACATATTCAGCTAGATAGTGTATGAGTTTTGTATTTTCCATAGGGTTCACAAAACATGAGCGAGAAAAAAAACCAACCTGGCTAACTTATATATTTTATTGTTTTAAATTACTGGTCTTGGCTATACTGAAGATATTAAACCAACAACAATGTATGCTGCCCTGCTTTGAAGCTCAGATGTTGGAAAAGCCTGTACAGTAACCCTATGGGAAAATTAATTGTGGTGTGAGACCTCCAGTAAGACAGGGTAGGGTTTATATATTGAGTTGTTTTTATTGTTTATTTATTATATTTTTTTCTTCTTCTTCTTCTTATTATTATTGTTTTTTTTATTTACTTTTTAAGAAATTTACTAAATTTAATATGCAATAACAGAACATTAAATATATATATATATTATTTTTTTTCTTCTTAGAATTATGTTAGGCTATTCCCCAGAAATCGACATCAACACTTTCGTTTGACACTATTGCAACATTCTGACGTGATAGCCTTGCGCATGGAATGCCACCCTATATAATGCCATACTTATGTTAGGCTACATGTATCCCAAACAAATCGAAATAAACACCTCAAGTTCTTACTCAAATATTATACCTACCTCTAGTACATTATGTAAACATAAGTGTTGCTATAATATTTTTCTTGGACTAAAGCTAAGTTATATCGCCGCCTTGCCGCAGGTCATCCACCATCCAGCATGTCCCGGCCGCTTTATCAAAGATAAAACAAACACATTTAGTACGACAAGACCAAAACATCCTGGATGAATGATGTAAAAGATATCGATGTGCCCATTGACACACACATTGCGAAAATCGAAGTTAATTTCTATCTTTAACCATCAGCGATTTCCAACATTAGCGGGGGACACTGACATGTAAAAAACATTCAAAAACACTTGATGCGCATTAGAAATTGGTTTCGAGATAGCATTTAAAGACATTTTCTATAGTTTTTTCTGCATAACAGATTTTCTTTAAACTTTTTGTACAGTAAGTCTCTTATATATATATAGACAAAAATGCAAAAATAATGGTAGGTCACCATCAATATTAAAATTTTAAAAAATAATTTGTAATGCCACCCTCAGTCAATCTGTCCAAAAAGTCTATGAAATAGCTAAAAATTACTTTTTTGAAGTCTAATAATTTATTCATTGGTCACAATTCTGCTAAAATTGTATTAAAGTAAAAAACATTTAATTATAATAACATTTAAAGCTCATCTTTATGTAAAACCTATCTTTTTTACAAAATCTGTTGAGACCATTACTCACAATTTATGCTCAAATTAGCCCATAACGATACAATTTCCATTTATTTTGTATCTTCCCAATACTAGAATTTGTTTAAACTTTCTAAGCACATAGTTTAACATATATAAAAACAAAATGTGCAATAAAAATGTTATGTCCCCATGCTTGTTTAGAATTATTTTTTATGAAACCCCACCTCTATGCTAAAAGGCCAAGTTGTATATGAAATTATATAGAAATGGTATATTTTCCTTTTTTGTTATGATCCTGATAACAGAATTTGTTCAAACTTCTTAGGCACTTATTTGAACATATAGTACGACAATATATGCAATTAAAATTATAGGTCACCATGCATATTGAGATTTAATATTGGTTTTTGGAACCCTACCATTATGCTTAAATTTTTAATTTTGTTTGATTTTTACAAAATTTTATATATTTCCTATTTTATGTATTTTTCTAATAATAGGCATTTATATAAATAAAGACAATAAATACAACAAGACATCAATAGCAACATTTCTGTAATTTTTTATGAAAATCCATCCAATAGTTTCAGAAGAGAAGTCGCCCAAAATTCTGCTCATGAAAAACTACAGAAAATGACTTTTTCATTCATTGATCCTGTTTTTCCGATCTTTTTATATTTCTTTAACTTAAATACCGTGATTTCCAATTGTAACATATCACTGTACTACTAACTTGGAAAGAATATGTTTGGCTAACAATTGACATCCACATTTTCCTTTAATATAATATTGCAATATTGTCGACAATATTGTCGTATTGTATTCGATACAGAAATGACAAAATAATAAGCTGGAATCAACTTTCATTTAAAAGCAATAGCGCATACAATGTTATACTTATGTTAGTCTATGACAGAAAAATCGAAATAAACACTTCCGTTTCAAAACTGTTATTATGCACTTAAATACCTGTCGTATATTATTTAAACTTAATGTTACACATATTTATAATTTCTCTATGTCAAAGTTCATAGCCTTGGCAAACGTCATCTACCATCATGCACGACTCCAATCAGTACCCAGAGTTGTCGTTCCTTTTGCACTCTCCGATTGAGAATTCCTATCTGTCAACATCGTAACAAAATACGGCCGTTGCGAACAAGCACGGTATACCGACATGTAACAAGTATTCAACACTAATATTTGATGCGTATTATCAACAATTATTTTGGAGATAACAATCAAATATCGATTTTTAGAACACAAATACAGATCGATACTGACAAAATGGCGGTCACTGCAAAGAGGTGTATGCGTTCGAATTACACGTTCATAATAACCTCTGATTTCCACCCCTTGAAATAATTAGTATTTGTTCCCTAGTAGAACTAATCCCATTATGGAACACTATAGTTTCACGGGTATTAAATTAAGACACTCTAGGCATGAAACAATTACTATAATAACAATAATGCTATTATGGAAAACTATGGCATTAAACTAAGACACTCTAAGAAGGAAACAACTACTATAACAATAATGCTATTATGGAACACTAGTTTAGCACGGGCATTAAATTAAGAAAGGAAAACATTACTATAACAATAATGCTATTATGGAACACTAGTATAACACGGGCATTAAACTAAGACATTCTAGGCAGGAAACAATTACTATAATAACAATAATGCTATTATGGAACACTAGTTTAGCACGGGCATTAAACTAAGACACTTTAGGCAGGAAACAATTATTATAATAACAATAATGCTATTATGGAACAATAGTTTAGCACGGGCATTAAACTAAAACACTTTAGGAAGAAAACAATTAATATAACAATAATACTATTATGGAACACTAGAGTAGCACGGGCATTAAACTAAAACACTTCAGGAAGAAAACAATTAATATAACAATAATACTATTATGGTACACTAGAGTAGCACTGGCATTAAACTCAGGCACTCTAGGAATAAAACAATTACTATAACAATAATGCTATGATGGAACACTATGGTAGCGACGAGAGCTTTAAACTAACGAACACTTTCAGGACACAGTAAAACACAGAACGTGTATGCTTGTATTCATAAGGTTACCTTCCATATACGTTTGTGTCGACCTTGAAACCGACAAACACTTAGGTTTTTCCCGGAAGTAGAAATTGAAGATATTTACAGGAATTGTTAGAATATAAGATAAATGACATAATTTAGAAATTAATTTTCGTTTCACTAATATCTATGGCTGTTACAGTTGTGTATGCATTATTTATTTCCGTGTTCAATTTCAGTTTCTAATTTATGAATCTTTCCCTGAACTTTACCATATGTTTACTACTTAATGTGTACAATATGTCTATACTATTAATTATTGATTACACAATGCGTTAACCCTGCCTGAACCCGCAACATAACTCTCCGCTGTATTTCCATTGCGTTCCAAACATATCACTAGCATGCTATTGTGATTTAAATGCAGATTGATTCATTAATGCATTTAGTTGTAAGCTAATTTCCAAATTAACATTAGCTAATTTAGAAAATCGCCTGTCAAATGTATGTATACGAGGTTGGAAGACAATGAGATCGCACATATCACTTGCACATTACCTACGTTACAACGACCTATGTAATATAGAGAAATATAAAAAGATCGGACAGGGAAAGTAGCATTCAAGGAGGACAGTCAACCACAAAACACAAAAACAAACACGCAAACAGACAAACAAAAAGGCAAAAGTCATAATAAATGCAAACGACATCACAAACACAAAAGGGTTGACAATAGGGCTACCGCCTTGTAACGGTCAGTGGCAAAGTAGGCCACTGGGGGTTTTAACCGGTTCTAGGGTGCACCAAACCTCACACTTACCCTATTATCATCCCATTAAAACAGGACAGTGTAAATAAAGAAATCCCCGCCATGATCTAATCTCTAACCAACAAGGCAGCATCAATAGACAATATAAGTAAAACACAAATATGCTCGTGTAAATATAATACAAAAAAACAATAGCCTAAAAGCCACAATGAAGGTACTCAGTGACTTGGCAGAAGCCAGAGCAACAAGAGAATACACCATTAAGGGCACGACAAGAAAGATCATAGAGTTTCTTGTTGTTGTTTTAAGACTTTCACTATGTTATAGCCTACTGCGTTTCAGCGAATCAAATATAATGTGTTATTCAACGAAACCATTCGTTTGTTCAATAACAATATTAGCATCGGTTGTTCAACGCTCATATTTACCAGTCAAAATTCCGTGTTCAGCAAAACAATACGTGTTTGCCTTCTGAAGCGCGTACATATGTGTGTGACAATATCGCTAGTCTGTCTTAAATAGTTAAGGACTGGATAGCGATTCGATTCGCCGAGTAAGGAATTTCGTCGAGCATGCGACTGTAATAATATTGCTTTCCAAGGGATCTCTTCTTTAGTATTATTACCTGTTTATCTGAAGAAGATTTAGTGGTTTATTCCATCAGATATTCCTATACATCAAGTAACAGTAATTGATGTGTTGTTTTTTCGCAATAAATCTAATATCATTGATGTATGGATCTACCTGCCTATTTAAATCATAGTTACATTTCTTTTTGGCTATAACTGCAGTGTACTCAAACAAAACTGGGTGATGCAAATCGCATTGTGGAAAGTTAACTAAAGTCATATTCAGGATTTCTGTTTATATGCTTATGTATTCGCCTTACTGACACATTGACTTTTTTGTGGATATGTGGTACTTTAAAAGTGTTTTTATTTCAAAAGAAAAAAAAATGTTTGCATAATTCCGATAGCTATGTTAAGACGTTTTAGTGCTCTGTACTTTAAAGCAACTGTATACCTATTTCTGTCCAACTACGTGTAATGTTTCTTTGTTGCTCCGATCAAGAAGGAAATGAATTAGTGGTAGTATTAATAGGACCTCTCAACGTTAATCTTAGTCCAAGAGTGTCTAGACGACAAGTAATTAGAACTGGCATTTGACAGAAACTTCGAAGTAATCAGTAATCATTCTGTGATGTATCTTTAAGCAGTTAGCTTCACATTGTCTGGTACACATTTCAAGCGTAATCTATAATTCTACCTATATACTCTCCGCTATATTTCCATTGCGTTCCAAACATTTCATTAGCATGCTATTTTGAAGTAAATGCAGTTGGATTCATTAATGAATTAAGTTGTAGGGTGATAAAACATTCTGACCGAACGTTTCTTTAAGTAAACAGCTAATTTCAATGTTAACATTAGCTAATTTGGAAAATCGCCTTTCAAATGTATGGATACGACGTTGGAAGACAACGAGAAGACAACGAGATCGCACCTATCACCTATACATTACCTTACGTTACAACAGCCTATGTAGTATAAAGTTTGTTATTGTTGTTAAGACTGGGTAGCGATTCGATTAACCGAGTGAGGAATTCCGTCGAGCATGCGACTGTAATAATGTTGCTTTCCAAAGGATATCTTTTTCAGTATTATTAACTGACGAAAGTTAAGTGGTTTATTCCATCAGATCTATATGTATATCAAGTAATAGTCGTTGATGTGTTGCGTTTTAGCAATACATCTATTATCGTTGTTATATGTATCTACCTATTTATCTAAATCCTAGTTACATTTTACGTTGGCTCTAACTACAGTGTTCTCAACAAAAATGGGTGATGCAAATCACATTGTGGAAAGCTAACAAAGGTCATATTTAGGATTTCTGCTTATATGCTCATATATGCACCTTCCTGACACATTGACTTTTTTGTGGATATGAGGTATTGTAAAAGTGTTTTTATTTCTAATTTGTATAATTCCGTTAGACTATGTTAAGATTTTCTAGTGCCGTAGTAGTGCGCTGTATTTTAAAGCACATTTATGCCTAACTATTTCTGTCCAAATACGTGTAAATTTGTTTGTTGTTCTGGCCAAGAAGGAAATGAAATATTGGCAGTATTCTTTACCACTCAACGTTAATCTCAGTCCAAGAGTGTCTAGACGATAAATAATAAGAACAGGCATTTGACAGAAACTTCGAAGTATTCGGTAATTATCCTTAGATATATGATTAATCAGTCTAGCTTCACATTGTCTGGTACACATTCCAAGTGTAATCTATAATTTCACCTATAATGACCTCTTTCAATATACAACAATACTAGTGTGTCATCTACAGAATGATGTGTAGATAATGTCACGGTGTTTCCAATCTCCCAAGACAGTGTTTATAAACATGAAACAAAGAATTATTTAGGTATCCTCTAACGCTTTCTGTTTAGTACTAGTACGTGTTAAACCCCTATTGGTATATTTGCCAGTGACTGTTCCAAGGTGGTATTCATATTGGCAACCCATTTATCTTTCGGTTGTCGCTTACCTTTTTTGGCTTGCACCTTCGGGTGCTAGCCTATATACTAATTTCGTTTTTTTTCAGCGGAAGTAATAGCCGCTTTTTCTACACAGATAGAGGCTTGTTTCCGTTTAGTCTCGTTCTCTGGCGCTTGTTCTTCATCTGCACAGATAGACGATTGTTTCGGTTGCGCCAAAAAATGGTCCACTTCCAGAGATAGAGTTCAAACGTTTATTGACACGTTGATGCTAATTTCTTTAAGGACTATTGGTCAGCGGATTAATAAAAGTCGCCCGTTCAATTTAAACACTTCTGGTTAGGAAAATTTGACATGAAACAAATATACGAATCTCACTTCTAATAAGAAAAACAAGGAATGCCACTAAAAAAACGTAGCAATAACGCATAGAGCAGACACATCTATACGTTTGCGCTGAACTTACAGCCGAGAAAATATGTGTTTTCTCGGAGCAAGAAATTAAAGCCGCGTATCTATAGGGTAATTGGCATATTCTAGACATGATCTTTCGTTATTTCGTTTCATAATTGGCAGTTATACCTACTATCTACTGTGTATGCACACTTTTATTCCCGCGTCCAGTGTCAATTGGTACATAGAGAATAATCGACAGTCTCAGTGTGATACGAAAAATATGTCACGAGAGCACGTTGTAATTCGGCTAAAACTCACCCCACACCTTGCGCCCCCATGCAAGGTGCCCTCGCGTATGAATACATTTGGCAGATTTGAAATGAGCCGTTAACATTTGCTGGTTAAAAACAATAGCAATCTACAGTATCATTGAATACAAAAATTGTAAAAATATAGTTCCGGCAAAGTGATATCGTCACACCAGTGACGGTATAGAAAAATCACTGGTGTGACGATACCACTTTTGTCTGATACTAAAAATATGTCACTGAGAAATCCTTATAAATCACTGATAGGTATATAATAAATTATTGTATCTTTCAATGAACTTCACGATATATGTCCCACTATCGCCTCTGTGGCCAGGATGTTAAAGACGCTGCGTTTGAAAACTTCTCAACTCTCACCGTTGTGGGTTTGAATCCCACTGGGAGCTCGACATGTAAATGAGGAAGTGTCGCTTTTAATGGATGAAAGTATACGGTACTTGTTCTACCTCGGAAAAAGTGGGTGGTCTGCCTCCACCACGATTAAATAGACCGCCATACATATATATAGCTAAACTGTGATGTAAATGAGGTAACACACAATTCAACCTTCAACCACATAGTGTTTTACCATGCATCTATAATATTCATTATCGAATACTGCATGACCAAATCCTGCCTGAAATCTCGCTGTGTTCGTCGCTCTCCGTTTCAATAGCCTTCTAAACACATTCCATTACATGTCATTATGAAGTTGGATTCGTGAATGCATTTAGCTGCAGTGTGATAAAAACATTATGATGTACATTTCTTTACGTAAGTAGAGCTAATTTCAAAGTTAGTATCAGTTATTTTTGAAAGTCGCCTGTCGAATATGACAACATTTTCCCTAATGTTTTAAGAATACATGTCCTATATATTGATTGTAAAGAAAATAATCTTCGATTGCCGCTTCAAATGAAAAACAAAACAACAAACTGTAGTTTTAATGCAAAGAACAGACACGCAGATATAATTGCGTTGTTAACCTAAAAAAACAAGGTTGTTGTTCTAGAAAGAGAAACCAAAGAAATGTAATGTAAAACGTTACAGTAATTGACATATTCTAGACAAGTCATTTCGAAATCTGCAATGAGTTATTGTTAAAGCAATCACTAATGCCTGAGTCTGTTATAAAGAATGAATATATTCAAGTGAACCACATAACCTTTATAAAATGTAAGCATTTGTTCACACTGGCGGGTTGTTTATAAAACTGTTCCTTAATTCTGAGCCTGTTTCTCAATCAATAGTGTTAATATCCTGGCGTGAATTTCTTTATTTACACTGTCACGTATTATTAGGGTGACACTATGAGTGAGGCTTGGTGCACCCCAGAACCTGGTTTATTTCCCAAGTGTTATTTGTGCCACTGACTGTTCAATTGTGTTTGTTGGTTGTTTTAATGTGTTTTTTTGGTTGACTGTGATCTGTGAAAGCTACATTTCCTGTTCGGCTAGTATACCTACTCACTAGCGGATCCAGTGGGATGGGGTGGGGGGGGGGGCGGGGGCGGGGGCGGGTTAGCTCGCTCGTCGCATAATGGCTAATGAGTGGTTTAATAAGCACATTGTTGAATCCTTTTATTTGAAATGTTTTTACCATATCAATGCACTACCGCAACCGTTTTTTAAGTATATATTAAGTACATGTTAACTCGGGAATATCTGCTATATAATTTATATACTGCACACTTAATTGCATGTAATATTCCAGAGAAATCCCAAAATTTGTAAATAAAAGTGTTGCAGCTAGTCAGAACAAGGACAACACTGTTCGTTCTTTTGTAGAATGTTTAATAACAGAACACTTTGTAACACGAACTTCAGCTTCGATTTGAACATTTGAGCCATTTCCGTACTGTATTCAGTGTAAACCTTTTATTTTATGCAAATAATTAGTGTTATGACTTACTGGTTCTTTTTAATAATCAAGCCCAATGGATTCATTTTTCAATATTCGAAGAAAAACGAGATCTTACCTAGCACCTATACAGTTCAGAGGTGTCAACAAAGAAATATAAAAAGATCGGACAAAGAAAGTAGCATTCAACGAGTAGTCAACCACAAAACACAGAAACAAACACGCAAACAGACAACAAAGAAGGCAAAAGTAATAATACATGCAAACGACATCACAAACACAAACGTGTTGACAATAGGGCTACCGCCTTGTAATAACAATAATTTGTGGAAACTGTTGTTTTAACTTTAGAATAGCGAACATATTCGCGTGACATGACTGATACTTTAGGACGAGGTACTGATTCGTTTCATTGAGCGTACGACGGTGATAATTTTACTTTCTAAGGGATCCCCTCTTCAGTATTTATTGTTTTGTTCGAAAACAATTTCGTGGTTTATAGCCTCTAGGGCTAGAGGACGTGAACGGTAGCAAGCACTTTTCACTACCGTTCATGATCAGTCTCAATCAAACCGAGACTGCAGTCCACCGCCGTATGCATGCCATCTTCGGGATGGTTAAAATTGTGTACTATTGATTTTATGAATATTGAGTTCTGCTCAATCCGGGGCTAGAGGTCGTGTGCAGTAGCTTGCATATTTCACTACCACTCATGAACAGTCTCAATCAAACCGAGACTTCAATGTTTCGTATGTGTCGTGCTCGGCCATTTGCAAAGGTCCATTATCATACTCTTTTTTTTTAGGCGATTTCAAAATTTCTCATTTCCTACTCTATTATCCCATCAGATATCCATATACATCAACTAGTAGTCGTATTCCTATAACATGTCTCTAACTAGTGGAGGCTTTATAAATCCTACATTTATGTCTCTAACTGTACTTTTCTAAAGCATTATTTTGTGATGAAAATCGCATAATAGAAATCTTACAAAGGTCTTATTTAGGAGCGTGTGCTTATATGCTTGGATATTTTCCTTATTGAGATTTTGCATTTATTGTGGAAAAAGTGTGAATATTTCAAGAATGGATAGTAGGAAAATGAAACTTGTGAAAAATTATAAATAGAAACGTATAAACTTGTACAAGTAGATATAAAAATCGAACAGGAAGCCCGGAACTTATGTTCTATAGTTCCGACTGTTTCCCGTGTTTTGTCTTTTAAACTGATGTATACGTAAATATATCTGTCCACGCACGTGTAATGTTCCTTGTTGTTCTGGTCAAGAAGGAAAATAAATAGTGTTTGCATTATATGACTACTCAACGTTATTCATAGTCCACGAATCCAAGACGATGATTACTTAGGAGTGACTAGACGATGAATACTTCGGTAACTATACTGTGTTGTATCTATAAACAGTTTACCAAAGAAATGTTTAGTTATAAATAAACGGGACAATGTCAATAAAGATATCCACACCAGGTTATAATCTCTAACAAACAAGGCAGCATTTATAGGCAATATAAGTAAAACACATAAATGATCATGTATATATGATATAAAAACAAAACCATAGAAAACTACACAGTCAGTACTCAATGACATGGCAGAAGCCAGAGCAACAAGAGAATAAACCGTTAAGGGTACGACAAGAAAATGTTGAAGACAAACTTCAAACGTTACCGGCCTATACGGATTTAGGTAGACGTCATCATAGGGTCCACAATCTGTTCAGTCATCGCAACTGTAAATGGGTCAATCACTAAACATGCAATACGTTGCAAAATGATCGGATCATAACTTCTTTTGTTACATGTTTTAACATGTTTTAACATGTTTTAACAAGTTTAATAAAGATTAATTAATATGAACAAGGCAAAGCCACAAGACGGACGAAGCTAACTATTTTAAAATAGATCTAAACGATGTGATGCATGGTTAGCATAATACTGTATTTTTTAAAGCACATTGAGCTGAACAAAAATGAAAGAACAATTATTCGGCCTGCATTTGCATATTTAGTACACTAGTGCAACATGACAAATATATTTTCCACACAGGAAGTTATGTAATAAATAAAAATACAGATTTCAAGTCTCTGGATTTCAAATATAAATTAAACTGAACAGTGATAGCCATACTCATTCAAACCGAATGCAATTACCTTAACAATCAAATCTGTGCCATGTGCAACTTGCCATCATGCGTATCTCGGTTAGGCTGTCTTTGTTCCAGAATTGTGACATTGTGTATGATGTTTCATATCTGACATTGTTATGAAGGATGTTTTGCTAATAAAAAGGTTAGTGACTATCATGCCTTGCAATATTCATTTATTTTAAATTTCTTTGTATTTTTAATATTAATAATAAATAAAAGGTAATTAGCGACTGCAATGTCACCCACCTCCAAATATGATATGTAATAGTGATATTGAATCAATAACTTTCTCACCCAACCGTGAAATGAATTTAAGTTAGTACCTAAAGTCCTTAAATTCACTAGGTAAAGCAAAGATTAGCCACTGTTCCACCTCCAAATGTGTAATCATATTAATTAATTTAAATATATTTAGTGTCAATAATAAATGAAAGTTTCGAGACTGCAAAATGTTTTTACAATCTAAAATTGCCCAAAGGTATCACTTGAGACAAATACAAACTACAAAAATAAGAATGGTGCAATTGCTTCTACGAGTGTTGAAGAATGTGTGAATGGTTAATGCAGAAGGGTTAATCTCAGTGGTATGGCATTGCAATAGATGGCATTACGAGTAATGATGAAGAGGATACATTTGATGAGGGTTTGATTATATTGATTAGAAATATTGGTAGAATACCATCCGGAGAACATGAGCAACTATTTTCTAAATGTTTTGATTAAATAATTGTGTACCAATAATATAGGCAATAATTACATAATTATTGAAAAGCAAAGAAGAATCAGCATCTGCCAGAGTTATGCAGGATAAGGTTAAGGATATATCATGGGAACAGTGCATTACATATTCATCTGACAATGCATCTGTAATGAAAGGGAAGCGCAACAGTGTTCAGAGAAGAATTAAGGACGGCAAGCAAGCGGAACATGCTCAAAACCTCTTACCTAGAATGCTTTCAGTGGAAGCCTATTCAGAAATTACTACAACATTACGAGCAATGCCCTGAAAGCTTGTCAGGAGGAAAAGGAAATGAAGAAAAAAAGACATGTCTTAAAAACTGACCACAAATAGTTAAAGTAGCAAAGAATATAGGGTATATGGTCCTAGTTAATGTTATTACCACGATTACAAGCCAACACTGTTCGATGTTACTGGAATGCCTCTGAACATCCCTAGCGTGTCGGGTAACTTTGTGGCCTTTAAATAATTGTGGCCCTCTTTTGAAGACAAATCCTGAGAGAAAAATAAATATTGTTGTTGATACATTATTTTGTAAAACATTCAAGTTTAAACATTATTTACCTTTACCTTATATTATATATTAGTAGACATCGAGTGCTTCAACTTGAAACCAATATTCATGACTTAATTACACTATTCCTTTCTTTCGAAATGGAATGCATAAATAAATCATTAAACCATCAGAAACATCAACACACTCATGAATCACATTTACCATCCCGTTTCAACCGCAAAATAACCGGGAATCTACCTGGGAATAGTATCACCCGAAGTTTGACGTCATCATTTTAAGCCTCGGTCACCCGGCTCGCTTCTGATTTCTTCGTTACGCTATGCTACAAGAATCCATAACCAGGGCCTGGGGAAACTACGACGTTTAAAATCGCCCTCTCGTTTTGGGCGATTTTGGCGAGATTTTGAGAGATTCAACGAGACTTTCAAAACACTTATTTCTAAATTAATTTCATAATAATTTCTTACTTTCAACTTTTGAGAAGCAGCATGTGACGTCAAAAATGGTAACAGGTGCATCAACTATTGACGTTGTACGTTTATTTACAACATGACGTCACGCAAACGTCCACCGCCGTATGCATGCCATCTTTGGGATGGTTAAAATTGTGTACTATTGATTTTATGAATATTGAATTCTGCTCAACCCGGGGCTAGAGGGCGTGAGCGGTAGCTAGCATATTTCACTACCGCTCATGAAGAGTCTCAATCAAACCGAGACTGCAATATTTTGTATGTGTCGTGCTCGGCCGTTTCCAAAGGTCCATTATCATACTTTTTTTATGCACGTGAAAAAAACGCGCGAAAAAGTTGGACTAATCGCTAGTGGGCGCTTTAATTGGCCTAGTCTGCCCAGAACGATATCTCTCTTTTTTACAGTAAGTATTTATATAATGTTATATTTCTGTAATTTAACGTTTCACTTACGCTTAAAATTCAAAATAAAGACCAAAAACAAAAGAAATAGAAAAAAATAAACGTACGAAATTGACTAGTATTCCACTTTGTTTGCCTAAAATGTTGCCCTACATTTGACGTCTGCTGTCCAGCCTACGGATTGAAAATGGCCAGGGAAACATGACGAAATATGAATATCGCATAGTATGTGGGAAAACAAGTAAGTTTTCATACTCGCGTTAGTGCAAGAGGGCTTCGCCGTCCGCGGCCTTCGGCCACGTCCGGGCTTCGCCCGTATAATTATGACTAAGGATCTTACAAAGTTTGAAATCACTTCGAAATAGAATTCAGGTTGTGATAGTCCTTGTCACAGAAGAGTTCTTAAATTACTTTTATATTTTAAACGTATATCTGGGTTACGATAATAATTTTTTTTCAAAAGGTTTTTCGAAGTTCATGGTAACAGTAAGCTCTGCTGGAATAGCTTTTTAGTTATACAAATATTACGAATATTAACGTCCTCAACACGACTGCAAGCTCTAGAGAAACGAATAAGTTAAGAAACATAGACCCCATAAAAAGTAGCTGGGGGAACATCCCCATCTATATGGGGAAAATTAACAATATCAAAATTAAAACCATCCGTCTCGTATTTACTAATTATTTCACCATTTTCAATAGAGAAATGTAAAGTTCCTTTGGATAGATATTACTAACCATATTAGAAACGAAAGGATTGCCAATGTTGCATATGTCATCCAAATACCATGAGGTGTCAGTTACATCTGCCTGAGTATTGGATAAAAGCACAGAGAAGTCATCAGTACTTATAGATGAAACGACGTTTATTACAACTTTTATCATGAACGCCTCTTGAAGTTTTAATAGACCAAAATAAATTAATCCCAGAGTTTGTATAAGTTTTAGCATACTATTGTTTAACGTGATCTTTACCGGCAGTAAGACAGGAAGTTAAACATTTGGATTTATTTGTGGTGGTGCAGGAACTAGAAGTCAATATATAGCGGGCCTTATACGGATTTCTGTATGTAATTTAGGAATCCAGTACATAGTTGGCAGTTTGTTTTGTCTACCCCAGCCTTGAAAGTAGTGCACCGAGTGATATGTGTGGAAACAACATCATACTCAGTAGATTGAACTGGAGTATACGAATTAGTGGTACCGAGTTTCAAAAAAACATTGACGTGATGTAGGCGTCAAACAATATTTACATGTTAGCTGGTTTATCAGCAGGAACTAAAACAAATATATTATGACATTGTTGAATTCCAGATTTTAAATAATGAAATAAACACCTAATTTTAAAAATTGACTTTTTCCAAGTAGAAAGGGACTTTGGGTCTGCCTGTTCTCTGCGACACCATTTTATACTAAAATCCTCAATGGATTGGGAGATCTGAGCACGACATGCATTAAAATCAATAGTTGAATGTAATCTATATATAGGACCTCTAGAAAACAGATGACGAATACGTTTATCTACAATATCAAAATTTCCAGTTATGACATTACCTGCTGAAGCATAGCAAAATATTGATGTGTTACACTCACATTCCTTTGGAGTGTTATTTACTACACTCAAGAGATATGAAAACGCAACAGGGGAATTTCCTATATATATTGTATATACTGCACACTTAATTGCACATAATATTTCAAAGAAATCCCAGGATGTTTTGTAAAAAAAAAAGGTTGCAATTAATTAGAGAAAGGACACAACTGTGATGTTGTAGACGTTTTTATCACACTACACCTTGTAACAAGAAGTTCATAAATGTTGAAGTTGCTCTTTGAAAAACTGAGCTAGTTCAGTACTGTATTTAACGTAAATAGTTTGCAAAATTTTGCATCCTTAGTTTGCTCACATGCTTGAGCCAAACGCGCGTACTCTTTCAATAATGAAACTTTGAAGGAATACTATCTGCTGTATTATTTGTTGTTTTAGTATTTTTTCCAAAAGGAAAGATCTGACGTAGCCATGTGCCATTCGATTAAAAGCATCATATTGTACATACAATATATAGCGGAAATTCCCGTGTTGCGTTTTCATATCTCTTGAGTGTATATCAAGGTCAAACACGATTTTGCTGTATTTGAATTAATATTACTAATCTGTTTGATACTTACAACAAATAACAAGACTTTCGTATTTTTTTTAATTGAATTGAATTGGGGTTTTAAGGCACACCAACAAATGAAAGGTTATATGATGCATAACAGGAATGAACATGCCAGGCTCGTCCTCCATGTACATCGAGGTGAAATATGGAGAACGGGCCTAGAACCTTCTCACCCTGAACTGCAGAGTTGCTGCACATTCTATTGTAGACACTCCATTTACGCTGGAGCCACGTTCTTGTTTTTCTGCCACTGCTCTAGTGATATGGCACCCAAAACAATGCAGGGGTCATGATGAAGACCTTTAATGAGCATGAACAAATATTTATAAAATAAACATGAATTTGGGGATTTCTACCCATCTGCCTTCCCCTCCAACGGGATATGCAGTGGCCTTATTCTTTGTCTCGTAACCAAACGGGGCCCCCGGAACCACACGGGGCGTATTTTTATTTTTATTTTTAAATATTAAGAGATAGTATTTTTTTTAATAAATATAATAGGGATAGAATCAACTAGATGATTATCTCGAAACAGTATTTGGCATGGCAATGAAATCAATACATTTATTAAGATATAGTATTTTGAGAAAAAAACTGACGTGAAAAGACTCCTTGTCAATGTAGGGTCGGAGAACATGTTGTGTGTAGCTTTGAATTATGGAATCAGTGCCACTATGCTTTCCTCTTTAATTGTGGGATGGCCGGATGACGTTTACCTAAAGCCCAAAAGGACGGTGAAGTTTGATGTTTGTCTGCAATCTTGTCTTGTCGTTCCCTCAGTGGTTTGTTCTCTTGTTGTTCTGGCTTCTGCCAAGTCATTGAGTACCTTCCGTGTGGCTTTCTAGGCTATTGTTTGTTTTGTATTTATATATACATGAGCATCTTTGTGTTTTACTTATATTGCCTCTTAATGCTGCCTTGTTGGTTAGAGAAAGGTTCTTTATTTACACTGTCACGTTTGATTCGGATGACAGTAGGGTAAGTGTGAGGTTTGGTGCACCGTAGAACCTGGTTTAAACCCCAGCGGCCTTTTTTGTCACTGACCGTTACAAGGCGGTAGCCCTATTGTCAACCCTTTTGTGTTTGTGATGTCTTATTTGGCCTTTTATTCATCTTTAAAAAAGAGTATGAGAATGGACCTTTGGAAACGGCCGAAAGTTGTTTAAAAGTTGGACTTTGTTTCTGTGTGTGTTTGTGGTTGACTGTCGTCCTTGAATGTTGCTTTTCCTGTTCGATTTTTATATCTTTATTTATATAAGGGATCTTATTTATACAAGGGATCTTAAAGCTACATGTAGCGTATATGTTAATATTATATTATACTATATAATTATACTGCTGCAATTATCTCTATAGAAGAAGAAATAAATCAAAATTCAATCCATTAATAATAAATCTTCTATTTTATTCCGGCAACAGTTAGATCTACAAGTAAATATAAAACTCGAACAGGAAATGCAACATTCAAGGAAAACATTCAAGCACAAACACACACAGAAACAAACAACAACTACAAAAACGAATAAAATGCAATATATGACATGACAAACATAAAATAGTCGAAAATACCGCACTGGAACGGTCAGTGGCAAAAACTCCGCTGGCGGTTTAAATCAGGTGCTAGGGTCACCAAACCTTAAACTTACCCTACAGTCCTCCCATTAAACGGGACTTTGTAAATAAAGATATCCCCACCAGGTTATAATACCTAACAAACAAGGCAGCATTAATAGGCAATATAAGTAAACATCACAAATGATCCGGAGTATATAATATAAAAGAAACAAAAGCATTGAAGGCCACAATGTAAGTACTCAGAAGCCAGAGCAACAAGACAAAAGGCCGTTAAGGGTACGAACAAAACAAGATTAAAGACAAACATCAAACGCTGCCGTTATGTAATTAAATCTGTATTTTAATTACGGAAATCAATATCAATCTGATTTTATATTTAAATCCACTATTTCGTGAAGAAAAAAAAGTTCAACAACTTATGCATCTCAATGCCACGCTTTGACGCTTTAATGTATTGCGCATGATACATATTTTGTAATAACTATATTTGTTGGTGTTTTTACCCCTTCACCATTGTAACAAGATTGACCAAGTGGTGACAACTCACTAAGGGAGAATCAAAAATAAATAAATTTACAAATTTATTTAAAAGAAGATGAATATATATACAAATGAATACAAATGACAAAGTAGAAATCTCAACGTTTTAAATCATCTTTAAAATAAAGTTCACTACGTTAGATTAAACTGTTCGGTTTTAATCAGACTGAATATCTGATATCTGTATTTATGATATATGTATGCTATATCACACCCTATATTATCTCTCAAAGCTATATATAGCTGACTCCTTCCGGTACAGTTCCCGGCACTAAAACTTCACTCCCGCGTTATATTCAATCCCGTCCTTAGCGGTTGCTATTCGTCCCGGTACCACACATACTTCCGGTGACGTAATTCACACGCGACGCCCACTCGCACGATCCTTTCCGGCGATGGCCCAAGTCCCGGTATTATACATCCGGTGACGTTATCTGCGTAGCTATCTGCGTAACCAGGCCATCTTGCCTAGCGTCTCCGTGGCTAACGTCTGGTCTGTCGCACAAATAGCGAATGCTGTCGTTCCCGCGACCTATGACGGCGTTCCCAACCTACGACCCCGTAGACCACTCTCCCGACAATACGCAATACAAAATATATACAAGTAATTCAATGTTATCACAACATGTATTTTATAATAGCACTAAGGTATCATACCTAATAACTGATTGCAAAGCAATCTTTATTCAGAATGAATAAACCCGAATTATAAACCTTCGAATAGACATTATGCTAAACTTTAACAACACGTGTAAAGCAATTACATATGTAATTTATCGACAATGAAATCTCACATTTCTAGATGTAACGTAAAACTGACAACATAATAATTCAATCATAGACTGAATGAATGATTGGTTTTACATCCCGTTAACGCATTATAGGCTATAATGGTTCAGAGACCTCAGAGTGATTGAATAATAATAACAATATGAAAACCAACCTTAGAGAGTTTTATACTGCAAAATAAACAATAACCGTTTATGCAATAACGTAATGACAGTTAGAAACCTCCATAGAAAAGTACATATAATCTGAATCGCGTATTCCATTTACTATCTACAGAACAACTGGCTTATCAATAATGTAAATATATGCCCCAATAATCTTATCAGATAATAATTTGCTAAAATATTCTGACGTTTGAAAACGTACAAGATTTAGACACTATCCTGCTAACTATCTATGGCTTTTACCGGCAGATATCTACTTCAGAACGACAATTTAAATATGACAATAATTTACAACAAATCAAATAGATTTAACTTACCCCTTGCCGTTATGGTATTGGTCACTAACTACTCTGGATAATGCCTTGCGATCCTGTGACAAGTTCTTACGATTTCGACACCCATATATACAGTCCCTACACGGACACCTGGTGAAACACGCCATCCATGCAAATGTCATGTTACTCGGACTGCTCGGACTGCATGTAGTGTCGTAATTTGGAACTCTACATTTATTAGGCCCGCACTGGTGAATACTGGCAAATTGACTCATAATACACAGCTTGTAAAATCATAACTTTTTTAATAGTGGATGGATTTGATGAAATAAACGCCTATACAACTTATTCTTTATCAATAGAATGAATCTAGTAAAAGATCATTTATTAGATATAGGCATCGATTAAAAGTGATGCGCTTGGCAAGCATCTACCAACATTCCTATGAAAAATCAGGAGAAATGAGGCCCTGACAAACACAGTTAAAAACTAAAAAAGGAAATATGCACTCATTTTGTTACAACCATGACAAATGCGGTATAATGTCCAAGGCTTTATTCATTTATGCGCGGTGCAAGATTGTCATTTGTAGATTCGTACAACGAGACATTCATAATAAGATTTGAAGTTGATGATTAGATTGTCCTCATCTTAGATAATTCACAAATTCCTAATGCAGAATGCAAGTCCACAATTGCTCAAAAGTTATCGAACGGTGTATAATCATGACAACTACATAAATAGCAGGGTCTACTAGTGTGTTGTACATGACCCATTCCGCCACTTGCCTGTAGTATTAAATACTCTTTTCGATCTTAACTGTAATCGAAAATGACTACCCCGATGCTCCTTTTATATGTGTTTACAATAAAAAGGTCTATACAAGATGGTACATATTCAGCTGCAATACACAGTCCATTTAAAGACGCAACCTTCTTGATTTTTCTGTTTTGTTTATTCTGCTGCTTTTTTGTTCAAAAATTAGGATTGTATTTTATGTTAGTACACCCATTTCTTTGTCCCAGATGTTAACATATGACGAGAAACAGTTGCATAAGATTTTTTTCTACTTTAATCAGTTAAAACACATTTTACACGAGGATTTCAATTCCACTTTAGAAATTCAAAAAATGCCATTCATTGAGTTTTCAAATGTGCTGAGTGTAGGAATGGAATTAAACGCCCTATTGCAATCAACAAACGCTTACTTTGAGAGTTGATTAATTCCGTTACGGCACTACAGCGACTGAATTTACATTACATGACGAGAAACACTTTTATGAAATTGTGTAGATAATGTATATTGCTATCAGGGGTTGAGATAACTGTGATTTCTTAATAAAGTTGAATTTTCGGTTTCCAAGGATTATTTAACACATAATTGGTTCATATCATTCTTGTCCGTTAACGTGTCATGATTCCACAAAAATGTATTTAATTTTATAAATTATTAAACTTATTGTAGGTTAAAACATCGAACACGAAATGTAGCTTTCACAGAACACAGTCAAACAAAAACACGCATTTAAACAAACAACACTTACAAGTTTAATAAAAAGCAAGGCATATGACATCACAAACACAAACGGATTGGCAATAGGGCTACCGCCTTGGAAGGTCGGTGGTACAAAAGGCCGCTGTGGGTTTAAACTAGGCGCACCACCATACCTCATTAGAGTCGCACTCTGACTTTAATTTGCCATTCCTTTGAGAATTACACAAGGATTTGCAATGCACGTATCAACACTATACAATGTACATTAATGCTAGCAACAATCGTAAATGAATGGTCTTTGGCACATTTCGTTAGGTGTGCCACCGGATACACCAGTATATGAAACATAATTTCCGAATACCTACCTTATATGTTTTTCTTGACATTTCGTCCATATACATGTGGAAATATAAACAAAACGTATATACTAATCGGGCATACTGAATACGTTATCTGACAAAAAGTACAGTTACTGAGAGTGCAAAGATCATACAATATGAGCACTGTGTATGAGCACTATAATGTACAACGGTGCAAGTGTAGTGAGACAATCAAATGTGTTCGATTTATGTATATACATATTGAAAATGGGATCCCTCGGAAGAAACAATTTGTATATATACATTCTGAAAATGGGATCCCTCGGAAGACACGATTTGTGTATATACAATCTGGAACTGGAATCCCTCGGAAGCAACAAACACGAACAAGAGAGAAAAGTAGTAGACTCAGTTTTATTGAGTCTTTATCGTTGTTCTTCAACATGCTTAAGCTTGACAAAGTTTTCAAAGTGGAAATCATTAGACACGTGATGTACATATTCAAAGCATAAAATATACTTGCTTTATCGTCGAACGGTGCTTAGGGGTACTGACGTTTTAGCAAGGCATGCTAGCTTCAGATCATGTTTTGCTTATTTCAAGATTTCGAGGGCTGATATGTGTTCCACATGAAAGACACAATTTAGACTACGTGCCTTTGGGCAATTACTCCGTGTCATTGTCAATGTATATGTATACAATCATTAAATAGTAGAACTGATAGAAGTTAACAAATGTGTCCATCTTTCAATATGAAACGTGTAGTGTTCGGTATGTATGCATCGTTTCTAGACAATGATCCTGTTTTAAAATCGTAGTAATGCGTTTATTGAAAAAATAATGTCAGTCTGTTTAGATACATGTAGTAAAGTCTAGGTATGTTTAGATAGTACGGTCTAGGCATTCCGAAAGGGCGATCACTTTTTATAAATGTGAAAGACAATTAAAACTATTTTTTCACTATAGCAAAATAGTTTTTGACCTTAACATTGAAAATAATACTGTTAAGGATTTTTACTGTACAAATTCTAAATATTGCCATAGATCGGCTGCTCATCTCATCACTGGTAATGTTACCATTGTGATACACGTATTCGGCATTTGTTTTCTAATAAATAATTGAATTGAATTGGGGTTTTAAGGCGCACCAACACATTACAGGTTATATGGCGCCTAACAGGCATGAACATGCCAGGCTCATCTTCCATGTACATCGAGATAAAATATGGAAAATGGGCCTAGAACCTTCTCACCCTGAACTGCAGAGTTGCTGCAAATTCTATCGTAAAAACTCCATTTACGCTGGAGCCACGTTTATTGTTTTTCTGCCACTGCTCTTAGTGATGTGAGCGAGATGGCACCTGAAACAATGCAGGGGTCATGATGAAGACCTTTAATGAGCATGAACAAAAAATGACAAAATGAATATGAATGGGGGGGTCCTACCCCTCTGCATGTGACGGTGTGTTTGCAGTGGTTGTATTCTACCCCGGCAACCACACGGGGTCTAATAAATAAATAAGTATAAATTGCCTTCGGTGGTTGATGTTAATGCTGTTCGTGCTTTTCGATTGATACTTTTAGTATAAAATGGTTTCGTAGAGAACATTCTGCTCCGGACTCCCTTTCGACTTGAAAAAAAGTAAATTCATAAAATCAGTGATAACCATCTTGAGTTTTATACACCTAGCTCCTCTTAACTTCCTCCGAGACCAGGATTTGTTTTTTCTTTCGTAATTTGAAAGCGAGAAGACAAGAATATCATTCCAGATTTGATTTATAAAAATGCAATTATTGTTTGACACCAGTATTACGTCAATGATTTATCTCTAGAACTTGGGAGCACTCATTTGTATGCTTTTATACAATATACTGATGATGTTGGATTTAGGAATATAACTCAATGACCCGCTTGTAAAACTGGAGCAGACCAAAAGAAAATCATACTTACAACTAAGCACTGGATTTCTTACTAACACAAACAGCCTTATAAACCCGTTTTAATTCTAGTGCCTGCACCACTACAAACATCCCCAAATATCTATCAATGCCGTTATAGATCACGTTAAGCATTATTGTGCTAACACTTATGACAGCTATAGGATTAATTTATTTTGGGTCAATTAAACATAGAGGGGATGTACTTGATAACTTTTGAAATAACCATCACGTTTCATTTATAAATAATTATGTAAAATATAAACGTATTTTAATAATGTTTCTGAGACTAGTATTGTCACGATCTGACTTCATGTGTGACGTGATTAAATTACCTTTTAAAGATCCTTGGTCATGATCAGTTTCATCCTATCTCTATCAAACTTATTCGAAAGTTTATCAAAAGAGGTTATGACCCTAACATTTTGCAACTCGCTGCATATATAACGTTTGATGTTTGTCTTGAATCTTGTCTTGTTTTGCGCTTAATGGTACATCTCTTGTTGCTCTGAATTATGCCAGGTCATTGAATACTTGCTTTGTGGTAATCTAGGTATTTTATATTTATATATACATGGTCATCTTTAAATTTATGTTTATACTGCCTTTTAATGATGCTTAGTTTGTTAGTGGATAAAGTATGGTGGTGATTTCTTTATTTACGGTGTCCCGTGTTATTGGGATGATAATACGGTAAAAAAGAGTAAGGTTTGGTGCACCCATTGACCATGTTGCTACTGATAGCTCCAAGGACGTACCCTTATTGAAAATAATTTTATGTTAGTGGTGTCCCATATTTTGTTTTTACCTTGAATTTTGTTTTTTGTATGCGTGTGGTTTTGTTGA
The DNA here is from genome assembly GCA_037043455.1 of Cyrtodaria siliqua. Taxonomy (NCBI): domain Eukaryota; kingdom Metazoa; phylum Mollusca; class Bivalvia; order Adapedonta; family Hiatellidae; genus Cyrtodaria; species Cyrtodaria siliqua. The sequence goes on from JAWPHD010002566.1 coordinate 85,980, forward strand.
AAATATCTATAAATGCCAGTACAACTTTTTAGGAGTTTATGTTTGTATATTTAAACTGTACCGTAATAATCGACGACTAAATTGTGACATTTTGTCTTAAAAATTAAAGGTATGGATTATAGTATCCAAGTTTATCTTGCCACAGATCGTCTAAATTAACATTTGTGTTACTATTACTGGTGAATTGTTTGCGTATGTCAAAAAACGGTACAGTTGACAATCGATGTAAGCAAAACATAATATTATGAAAATTAGTTATAATTGCAATTAACATGTAAACATTCTTTTACAATTGTAAATTGGTGCAGAGTGCTCTGTGACAACGCTGTGAAAACAAATCAGTCACACAATACGGTTAAGTTTACTTTGTTAATAAAATTAATGCAGTAAGGGGGATCCTTCGTAAGCAAGGAACACTAAACAGAGAAGAAAATAGCAGACTCGGTTTTATTGAGTCTGTTCATGAGAAGTAATATAAAAAACAGCACTTCTCACGTTTCTTAACACAGAGTTTAGCGGTATTCTGTGTTGAAGCCACATTGATAAGGACCGATGAACCCGAAGGATCAGTTACTGATTCATATCAAGGGGAAACATTTTACGGCCGCAACACTGCAGTTTAACGAACGTTAGTGTGAACATGCCAATAACAAATTATGGTCAACAAGTATTGCATAAGATTTATTAAAGGTGTAATTAAAAATAATGTAATTACTGTGAAAGGAATAATGCGTTATTCATATGTATTTTTTTCATATCATTTTTAGTTTCTTTTCTTAACTTAGCATCGTGCGATATTAGTTAGCTGTATGGTATATCGATATTCAAAACTATTTTTCGCGCATTCGATTATTACCTATATCAAAATCATGTTTAAGCGTACATTGGAATCTCTGACAAAAACAGTGCCATGTTTTACGTAATTATGTAAGTCTTCTAATATAAACTGTAAACAATTTGATAACTATGCTAAACTTATGTGCATTGAAAATCGTAATAATGTCAAGATAAATGTGACGGAGTATGCCTTCAGGGTTTCTTATTTTTAAAGTTTAACCTTTATTCAAAACAAGTCCAGGCCGTTAGATGGATGTAAAAACATATTTACAACTGTTATACTGCCTACGCTTATGAAATTTAATTGAAATCATATAAACCATTCATTTTTCCTTTACATTAAATACAGTTAGCTATTCACCATGTTTATCAGAATAATATAAATGAGAATGTTAAAATGAATTACCATTTTGACCATAACTAGGTTTGCATCAGACCAAACTGGCAGAAAACAAAATGTTAAGAAATGTGATTCATGTAGAGAACCACTTGGATCTTTATTTCTTTCAATGTTCTTCTTTTAATGTATCTATAATCCACCATTGAATACATGTAGAGCGACACAGTATGTAGCACGCAATACAACGAACTATTATATCAATTACTAGGCATCAATGTAAGACTACAACACATTTCAATATTTAAATAAACAAATACACATCTGAAAGTAAAATAGTATGCGTGAATCTTTATGGAAACATTACGTTTCATGCATATATGACATTCACCGTCATCATAATGTGGAATATTAAATAAATATTGCATCCCAGTGAGGATGACAGTGGGTATTGTCAACCTGAGGAAAATAATGTCGACCGAGGCGAATCCGAGCTTGACATTTTTTTCCGAAGGTTGTCAATACCAACTGTCACCCTCACTGCTATGCACTATTTACTTTATTATACAAAAAAAAATGTATTGAAAATATATGGGAAAGAAATCGCCCCAAAATATCTTTGTTAGATCTATACTCAGCAAAAGTAGAAACGTCCCTCTTTTAAGCTGTGATTTACATAGGATTGATTTTGTTACACTTTGTACACCAATCTAGATACAATTTCATCATTTTGTACTTATCACTCAATCGTTCTGATCAATATTAATAATCATCAAAAACCAAAGTTTGTCTGTTGCTGCTAAAACATAGAAATTGAATTAGGCCGATACCACAGAATTCCAAGATAAGATAGAATATGTAAACAATGTCAGGCTCAGTGTGTAGAAACAGAAAATCACTTTCTATTGTACTGCGAGAGGCACAGTGCCTCTCGAATTCAACTATTGCATACATTAAATGAACTGTGTCCAGACACAGCTACCGAGGCAGACAAAATTAAAGTGCTTTTAACAAATGAAAGGATTCTATTAAAAACGGGACAGTTTATTATAAATGCCTTAAAAAATCGTACAAATTAATGTGTACTATATTTTTCATGTTTACTTTTGTTATACCTATTAAATGAGTTGTAAAATCAATAATGCAACTGATATTTCTATAGTGACTCATAAGTCTCATTATGCTGGGTATTCATTTGTTTACTTAATATTGCCTATATTATACTGTATTGTTTTGTATATGTAATATTTTGTAAGGATGTTATTTGTCACTTTAATAAAATAATAAAATAAAAAATAAATAAATAAAATAAGTGCATTTTAAGTTCCAAGCACGACGTTGTTTTTTTTATAATGATTGATTATTGTTCGATACTGTACTCAATTTGTTTATATGTAAAGTATGTACATTTCCAAAATTATACCGAGGCAGTTATCTCGGTGTGCCACAGCGTAGACACAGGTCTGATATAACGACTATGAAATATAACTAAATCATTACATTTTTATTATTTTGTTTCCTATAACTAACCCAAATGAATCCCGGTAACTGATTAATATATAGAGAATTAGGTAATAAAACAGTCATCTCGTGGGTGTTTTTGGAACAGTCAAAACTAATGTCCGTCGGTATCGGGGACGACCTGGGGAACTGTCGCCCAAAACACTCATGAAATAACTGTATATTGTTTACCGCCTGACGTCACATTCTGGAAACAATATACAGTTATTTCATAGGTGTTTTGGGAAAAGTCAAAACTATTGTCCCAATAGTTGTTGACTGTTCCAAAAACACCCAGGATATAACTGTTTTATTACCTAATTCTCTTTATAATCACTTATTGCAAATCGGATTAATTTTATTTAGCTAAATAGGAAAACAAAATGATAAAAGTTTAATGATTTAATTATATTTCATAATCGCTAAATTATGGCTAGACCGAGGCAGTTTCCTCGATCGATTTTCGGAATGTACATACTTTACATGTAAACAATTTCAGTATCGAAAAATAATCAATCATTAAAAAAAAAACAGTCGTGCTTCGAACTGAAAATGCACATAAAAACAGGAAATCGCATGTAGAAAACAAAGCGGATGGGAGTTGGGGCGCGATGTGCATACCACCGGACCTCCATATAAAGGGATTTGCCTTGGTTAAATTTTATTGCTGGCTAAATGCCTGTAAATATTAATTACTGACTCCGAACAAAAAAACAACTTACTGTGACGTTGAGTCATGACGTCAATAAAATGTTGATGACGTCGACTTCATCCGCCGAATTTCGTTTATCATATAATGATATACATTAATTTATTTAAAGTGTAATACATAGGCTATTTAACTGCTGGGTTAGATTATAGGGAAATCATTCAGTCGATGTTAGTTGTGTTATCCCGACGCGATAATTATTCGCGCATTTAGATCGCGCATCATATTGTTCATTGTCAGGAGGCCAGCAGTCGAACTGTGACGTCAATAGCGGGAAACAGTCAGAAATGTCTAATAACCATTTACGTAGAGAGTTAGGTAATAATATAAAATGTTTCATACTAGAGTATAGGCGTTTTATACAAGAGTGTTAACGTGAGCTCACGTATAATAAATACTTTTCTAACTATATAAATGTTTACTAACTGGATGATATATAGCCTCACTTAGATTTTAACAATTTCATACTGGGAAATCCGATGAAATAAATAATCATTATACCTACAAAAAGCTCGTCGTTTTGTAAAAGGTAGCGAATTAACATCATCAAATATTATTATTAAAATCATCAAATACTATAATGAAGGCTATTAAATATAAACATTGACAAATAATTGTTTTAAAAAATACGCTTTGATGGTCATTTTATTTACCAACGTGTACCTTCTTATATGTATATGTTTGAGTTGCATGAAACAAAGATCACAAAATGAACGCACACGTTTTGATATATACCTTATGATGCCTAATACATATAGAAAATGGGATCCCTTTGGAAGCAACGAACACAAACAAGAGAGACATGTAAACATATTCGCTTTTACTGAGTATGTTCTTAAGTCGAATACGGAGCTGTTTAAAGAATTATCAATATTTGAAATGGACTCCCAGAGTACAAAAAGTATGCACACACATTTGTTTTAGTACAAATGTATAAAGAATATGTGTGAACTTATGAGTTTGCATCTGACTAAAGGATGTTTTGCTAAGTAAAGAGGACCTCGCAGAAGACCAGTGTAATTTAATGGTATTAGTTGGTTTAACGGACTTTTACAATGTGTAAGTTTTTTTCTCAAGCTTAGTGTATACTTTGTATATAAATGAGGAGAAACATGCCCGATAAATAAACGATTTAAATTATTTAACCATATAAATTGCACGTAAAATAATAGATATTATTTTTAAATCGTTATGTTTGTCGAAAAACGTTAATGTTCAATAAAGAACTGTAGTATGGTATTGTCGTTGCTCAATCAGAACTGTCAACTGCCGCTTCCCTTTTCGGTAAGAAAATTAACGAGTTTGTTGATTGTATAATTATAGTTTGAATGTACAATACTAGTTTGATAAAAATCAATTTGATAACATTCTGTCAAATACAGTCCATACAATTACCTCTAACAGCAAGCAACACTTTTTTTTTGCTCGCAATCATATAATAATGACATCTTGAAGTTTCAATTTTTTTAAATTAAATTAATGATTTGTTTTATGCGTAATATATGAAATGATTCTCCTAACGGAACAGCATGTAAATATAGATATAAAAATCGAACAGGAAAAGTAGCATTCAAGGATGACAGTCAAACACAAACACACACAGAAAGAAAGAACAAATTTAAGGATAAATAAAAGGCAAAATAAGACAAACACAAAAGGGTTGACAATAGGGATACCGCCTTGGAACGGTCAGTGGCAAAAAAAGTCCGCTGAGGGTTTAAACCAGGTTCTAGGACGCATCAAACCTTACACTTACACTACCGTCTACCCAATAAACGGGACAGTGTAAATAAATAAATCCCCGTCATGAACTATTCTCTAACCAACAAGGCAGCATTAATAGGCGATATAAGTCAAACACAAAGATGCTCGTGTATATATAAATTATAAAAACAAAATAACCTAGAAAACCATAAAGAAAGTACTCAGTGACTTGGCAGAAGCCAGAGCAAAATGAGAATAAACCATTGAGGGCACGACAAGACAAGACTACAGACAAACACTAAACGTCACGGTCCTTTTGAGCTTTAGGTAGGCGTCATCATAGGGTCCGCAGCCTGTCCGGTCATCGCAAAATGAAAGAGGAAAGCATAGTGGCGGACTGTAAATGGGTCCAACACCAAACATGCAGTGCGTTGCAAAAGGATAGGGTCATAATCTCTTTTGATAATCCTTTTAACAAGTTTAACAAAGATAGTATGAAAGTGATCATGGGCAAGGATCTTACGACGTTTGTAAATCACGTCACCATAGAAGTCAGGTTGTGATAGTCCTTGTCGCCGAAGAGTTCTTAAATTACTTTTATATTCGGAAAGAAGATCAGTCTAATGTCGTCATTCTATTTGTGATCGTTTACAAGTTGTCTCGTGTAAATTGTTTATTCCCTTCATAATGGTGTATATATTTGTATAGATGGATACTACGAAATGTATATGTTTATACGTGTGTGTGTGTGTGTGTGTGACTTATGTCGCACGCATACACATATACCTTTAGAGTTTTGTTCGATTCTATGCTTATTATACAAGAATGTTGTGTATTTGAAGGTCATTGATTAAGTGTGCTGGAAGTTTTCATCCAGGCGATTTTGCTATGAATGCGGATTTTCCTATATAAAACGTGTTCTTTATATACATGTACCCGTGTTTCAGATGAAGCGACATCGACTAATTTTCGTACATGTCGCATTTACCGAAGCGATATCCACCTCCTATTTGTAAGGCGAGCAAACAAGCCCTATATAGATCCATAAAATGAAACATATATTCCCAGTCTAGCAACACTCGCTTAAGATACACGCTATATTTGTTAAAGGGATGTATGTATATGGACTGTGTAGCTTTAAGATGTTATACTATTGAAGTCGATGTCAAACTTCGTTTAAATGATCTTGAATCTGTGGATAGTAAAGCCCTATTTGAATAATAACTGTCAATGGCTCCAGATGTGTTAAAGCCCTCGGGCAATTATCATTCTCAGGGCAATATTATTACTGAATACTGAGGTATTTCTCAGTCATCATGGTCATGGATAATGTCCTCATGCATATAAGCTAAATTCAATGAGATTTTGTACTGGTCTGAGGCTATAAATCCTTGTATTGATCTTAACGCGGAGATTTTGCGATATTAATTATAATCTTCTGTGTTTAGGCGTAGCATATCAATCTTCCTTTGTGTAGGTATAGCCTATCAGCAATCATTATGTGTATATGCATAGTCTATCACTCCTCCTGTTTGTAGGCTTAGCCGATCAATCTTCCTTTGAGTAGGCATAACTATCATCAATCCTTATGTGTGTATGTATAGCATATCACTCCTCCTGTATGTAGGCTTAGCATATCAATCTTTCTTTTTGTAGGCATAGCCTATCATCAAACCTTCTGTGTATATGTATAACCTATCACTCCTCCCCAGTGGGCACATGACTTCAATGTGACTTTGAATCCAACATTGGGCTATGACGTTGGATTGACGTTGGATTTTGGTTGAAATTGAAAGTCAGGTAGACGTCGTATTCCGATGTTGATACAACGTCAAACCCCGACGTTGGATTGACGTTGGAGGTTGCAGAAAACTAAATACTTTCCCATAGACCTCCTGTTGCACCTGTCAGCTAATATCTCAAGAATTATACACCAGATTTTCTTTAAATTACCTTATTTCATAGATATTTCCATCACAAAGCCTTTGAAAGTGTGAAAAAGACAACTTTTTCAGCTCAACCTCTCTGCACATGTCTGTGTTTACAAACACTATTGAATCCGCACTGAATATTGACATGCAATTTCAATGGATGTTAAATTTTCAAAAACATGAAAAAATATATTTTTATTTAATTTAATGATCCTAGCTGATGGGGATTATTTTACCTATAGTTTATCCTTCCTGAAAATGCATATCGAATATTTCAAAGGTTTATCTGCTGACCTCTGTGAACTCTGTGAACTTTCACTTCTGTACTGAATCGTACACAACAAAAGGCGGGGCTTCAGCCAGGCTATATTTAGCTGTACGCAACCTATAGAGAGACATTCAGACCTGACAGAAGGTATTTTTTTCTGGCTAATATTTTTGATACATTTAATCTGAGAAAAATTAAACCCCCTTTTTTTTAGAAAAGATCCTTTTTGACAAAATATGAGGGCTTAAAATAGCTTCGGCTAAGGCAAAATTCGTTCGGTTTTTACGCGTAAATCAAGAATCTTAAAAATGCCATATAACGACAACCGTTCCAATCTTTTGCTTCAAATAAAGTGATTTTAAATTGATGTCATCAACAACATGTGATGTTTAACCAGTTGAAGCTATCTTGAAAGAATTATCTACTCAAAAATGATAGAGGTGATTTTCAGGGGTCAAAATAGCAGATTTTACCATAAAAATGCCACTGTTTTTGTATATATTCAACATTTGCCTTCAAATGAATTAATTAACATTATTCAGCAGTTTCTATATGTGAAACCATCAAGAAAATACAACTTTTCTGTTTAAAAATGACAAAAAATAATTCTGAGACTATCCTCCCCAACTCCATTTTTAGGGCCATGCCATGTTTTACAATATGCTCATTACACAAGATTGACTGTAAATGTACTATTTATTGTATTTGTTTTATTCGATATTGTTTGTAGCATCTTTACAGGTCATTTTCATGTAACCATGCAGCCAATAAGCACTGTTTAAAGTGCAGATCCATGAAAATTCATTAAAATGAAGGGGGGTGGGGTAATTAAAACTTTTAAAAAGCATAGAAAAGGTCATATTTTTGGCCAACTAAATAATTTAATTTGTAAAATGTATTAAACCGCATAAAATATTTGCATATCGACACTAACCGTATAGAAGCGATGAACTCAAAGTCAGAGTTTACCTTAACATCTTTTTCAAAACAGACATAAGCTGCTTTTCAACATCTTTTCGGAAAGATGTAGATTGTCGCTTACTGACATGTTTGCCAAACAACGGATGCAAACCCCTCAGAATTGAATAAAACTTACTAGATTAACCTTTAACTTTGTCAAACATGTGCATTACGGGCCAATTGTGTATACCAGGTGTCAGGTATGGCTAATTTTGTGTCCACAACCTTTAATAAAATAATTTAAAATACCTATTTTGCATCATAAAACTTTGAAATATTTAAAAATCATGAAAAGAGTTATAAGAAAAGTCAAAATACACCATAATTTAACATTTCTCAAACTTTCAAATAATTGTGTTAGAAAAAAAGTATGTCTACTTTCACTTTTACCATATGCAGAATATAGCCTATAGGTTGCAGAAAACTAAATACTTTCCCATAGACCTCCTGTTGCACCTGTCAGCTAATATCTCAAGAATTATAAACCAAATTTTCTTTAAATTACCTTATTTCATAGATATTTCCATCACAAAGCCTTTGAAAGTGTGAAAAAGACAACTTTTTCAGCTCAACCTCTCTGCACATGTCTGTGTTTACAAACACTATTGAATCCGCACTGAACATTGAATTGCAATTTCAATGGATGTTAAATTTTCAAAAACATGAAAAAATATGTTTTTATTTAATTTAATGATCCTAGCTGATGGGGATTATTTTACCTATAGTTTATTATTCCTGAAAATGCATATTGAATATTTCAAAGTTATATCTGATGACCTCTGTGAACTCTGTGAACTTTCACTTCTGTACTGGATCGTACACAACAAAAGGCGGGGCTTCAGCCAGGCTATATTTAGCTGTACGCAACCTGGACTCTGCCGTTGATACGACGTCAAATCCCGACGTTGGATTGACGTTGGATTATGGTTGAAAATGAAATTCAGGTAGACGTCATATTCTGACGTTGATACAACGTCAAGTTACGACGTTAGATAGACGTTGGATAATGAACACAGATAATCTAAACACATTTAAATACATGTATTCATTGTATAGACACACAGTGCAACAACCGAATAGAACCCCGTGGGGCAACGACAAACTAATTCATTCCATTCAACTGACCCAAGCCGAGTTGTGTTTACACTATGAATAGTACTTCTACAAGAAATTAACAAAATGGCGCCAATTGGCCAAGATAACAATGAAAATTTGTCATCACGTTTGGCAGTCCTCCAATACAGATGCATCGCTTCCTCTCTATATATAAGTATACTTGCGATCGGTCAAACAGATGACTGATCTCTCGTTGTTTTGTGTCTTTGGTTGCCGATTGCGCCAATACTTTGAGTCGTCATTCACATTTAGGCATGTTGATCACAAATTGAAATCCCCTACGGCACACTTCGGCTTTGTACATTGACCGTGTTATACCAATTAGCATCGGTCTTGCACAAAGGAAAATTGGAGCGAGACGGGACCTTTTCCAGGGTAAGGCGCCAAGTCCAAAGGGGCAGGGCGTAATGTGGGAAGACATGTCGTCAGAGGAAAGGGCAGGGCGCAGCGCACCGCCAGAACGTGCTAGGCACAACACTGGTTCAGACTTCTTTTTTCCTTCCACCCCCGCCAAGTCGGTCTGGAGCATACTTGAGGCAGTGGCCCATTGCCAAATTCATCTCATGCGCCGTGGTGGCATTCCTTTTCATCAAGCTTTCTGTAAAAATATATATGAAAGAATGAGATAAAAAAGGAGATTACATACAGAAGGCTGAAGGCAGATTGAAGAATTACAACTAGAGTAGATTGTACTATTATATTATAATTTTATTTAAATGTTTACATATGGAGCAAACTGAAATGCAGGCCCATAAATTTCAAATTGTTTAAATCCACCAAAACTGAAGTACGAACATTCTCAAAAATCTTAGATTTAACCCTGCATCGCAGCATGTATTCTTTGAAGTTATAGTGTTAATGTTAGCAACAGATGACACCAAATAGATACCCATCATACAACAAAATCACATGCCATACTTAGGTAATATTGAATTCTAGAAGTGTAAATGTTATGACTGATGAGCTTTAACAATGGCCTACCAGTAACACAGTAAAATACTTAATTTAAGGGACACTTTGGTCTAGAAAGAGCATTAATTCAAAGTGTTGAATACCGCATGATATAATATTCATAATAAGTTATTGTAAATTTTAGATTTGTGTGTTTTGTGAAAGAGTTACTTCCCTTTAAAAATGATGACGTCACCAGAGAACAAGTAAACTTGTAGTATATTTAGTGCAAATTATTTTAAATGCAAAACTATATAACATATGTTGCTGAGCATTACTTTAGATAATATTGATCTATTTCAATACAATTTTGTTGTTAAAATTTAAATAGGGGCGGTGTTATATCAGGTCAGATCAATAATTTAACAACTAATTATACACAAAAAATAGTTTAATAATAACTGTATTGCAATACATGACTTACATTCAAGTCTAATGTTCTTTCAACCAGTATTATAAATGAAGACAGCCATACAAAAGCAGCTAAGATTATAGATATAACATAGTCAAGTCAGTTGTTGTTCCTTGATGAAACATGCAAGGGAAGTTACTTCGCAGGTAGACCTCACAAATGTTAATTTGCAGTAACTCAAAACTTATTGGAATATTTTGATGCAGTTTTTAGCATTCTGAACCTGTTTTCAAAATCTACAACATGACTTGTTTCTAGACCGAAGTATCCCTTAATTTATTACAATTCGAAAGCGGATATGAAACTGGATACTCAAAGTATTTTTTTCACCTATATGTTATATGGTCACTATTGTCATGTACAAACCTTTCACAACTTGGTATAGTCTAAGCTTTTGAAAGGCAAGCTTGGATTTCTTGCCCTTCATGTTAAAATGGCACATAACTTCATTCGTCATCAGTCTGAAGAACAGAATTAAACATACTAAGCAAATATTGTACGAAATTGCTATTATATACATTTGCTGTTTATTACAAAAGTTATATATACTATACTTTCAAGGGGGAAATGTGTAATATTACACCCAACATAAAACACCCAACAGAGAAAGGTGGAAATGGGGTAAACATTCCATACTGTTTAGGCTAAATAAAAGTAATCACCTGGTTCTCAGGCCCTCCCTCATCTCCTTTTTGGTAAAAAATAAAAAGTTTCAATGAGGTAAATAAAGACTACAATAGTGCTTTCGGCTCATAAAGGTCATAACCAAGAATCGAACCACAAAAGTAGAGATGCATATGTTTTATCAGAAAATATCAGCTTGATATTGAAACTTAAGTATGACTTACTTTACATTGTTTATCTTTTGAAAATGATGTGTTATCCAAATACTATTGAAATCTAAAATACAAAGTCCCCCTCATCTCTTTCATCAACCTGTAAAATTGCATTAAAAAAATGCTTCCCTCCTACATGTCTTTTTGGGGAAAAGGGGTCTGAGAACCAGGTAATTAAATCTATAGACGATTTTTTGGGAGTTTATTTTGTGTAACCCAACAATAACGAGTATGCATGCGTCAGCAATTGTTCGTCGGACTGCCATGTGTAGACAGTTGAACATCCGTCCGGCCAAGGACCCACGATATAGGCTTATATTATGTCCGATTTAGCATCTCGTATGTTCTAATGATCAGTAGAGGATAACATTTACCATGAAGATGCTCAAATCGTCATCACCGACTGTATCTTCAATATATACAATATACTTTCACAATATACTGTGGCATTACCTCGTCAAAGCGAAAATAGATCATGTACATGTCATGCTTTATATATGTATGTACCACGTAACAGCGTGTACAGTTTTTTTCGGTTTACACGCCAATAAACCCCAAAATTATCACATTCAATTCCTATTTACCTCTCCATTATCCCCTTGACAACGTCCTTTACACTGATCCCTCCAATCTTGCACAGCCCAGCAATTTGAAAATATTAATGAGGGAACATGCAAAGTACATATACCATGAACATTTTAATATTTGGTCCATACCCGTTTATCTAACAATTAAAATATTATGTTCCCTAAAATGCTTTTTTGTTGAAAAATCTCATTTCAAATGTTTTTAAATTCATATCATGTGCATCAACTATGTGTCATTCTTCAATATATGTAGTTATTAGCATTTACCTTATTCTTATAAATCCCAAAATCCAATTTATTATATATCCTCCTCGGACAGAAGGAAAACACTGACTTCTTTAGTTAACATTTAAATCTAAAAGAACGAAATTTATTCTGTCGTCACGATCGACATATTATGACGTCATTATTGTATGACACCTCTAAGAAAGGACCAATTTAAAAACTTTGAACAAACGTTTGAAGAACGACATTCTATCTGTGGCAATATCATGTTTTTTTGATTGTATATGTTCGTGCGTGCGTGTGTTAGCGTGTGCGTGCATGTTAATTTGTGTGTGTTTTATTTATTATCTCTTAATTGAAGTATTGGACTCCTATATACATATAGGCGAAAGTAGAATATAATTTGAGAGGTTAGCGGCACATAGCATTGCGGCAATTGTTGATATTAAAGTCAATGCAATTGTCGTATGATACCGGCATTAAGTTGGTTCATATATCAAAAACAGTAAAAATTTAAAATATTTATCTCAGCATGTTAAGTAATTACGTCGCCTCTTGACGTCATAACAACGTTGTGATTTTGACGTCGATTATACGTTGGATTTAGGTCGCCGACGTCGCGACCAAGATCCAACCAATATCCAACGTCACTTTGACGTCATGTGCCCACTGGGTCCTGTTTGTAGGTAAGTGTGAGGTTTGGTGCACCCTAGAACCGGTTTAAACCCCCAGTGGCCTACTTTGCCACTGACCGTTCCAAGGCGGTAGCCCTATTGTCAACCCTTTTATGTTTGTGACGTCGTTTGCATTTATTATTACTTTTGCCTTATTGTTTGTCTGTTTGCGTGTTTGTTTCTGTGTTTTGTGGTTGACGGTCCTCCTTGAATGCTACTTTCACTGTCCGATCTTTTTATATTTCTTTAGCCTGTCAATCTTCCTTTTTGTAGGCATAGCCTATCCTCCTGTGTGTAGGCATAGCCTATCAATCCTCCTGTGTGTAGGAATAGCCTATCCTCCTGTGTGTAGGCATAGCCCATCAATCCTCCTATAAATATAGCCTTTCAATTCCTTCTGTTTGTAAACATAGCATATCCGTCCTCCTGTTTGTAAGTATAGCCTATCAATACTCATGTTTCTAGGCATAGCCTATCAATCCTTCTATAAGTAGGCACATCCTATCAATCCTCCTGTATGTAGGCATAGCATATCAATCCTCATGTTTGAAGGCATAGCCTATCATGATCCTCCTGTGTGCAGGCATAGCATATCAATCCTCTTTTTTAAAGGCATAGCATATCATAATCCTCCTGTGTGTAGGCATAGTATATAAATCCTCCTGTGTGTAGACATAGCATATCATAAACCTTCTGTTTGTAGGCATAGACTATCTATCTTCCTGTTCGTAGACATAGCCTGTCATAATCCTCCTATTTCTAGACAAAGTCCATCAATCCTCCTGTTTGAAAGCATATCATAATCCTTCTGTTTGCAAGTATATTCTATCAATCATCCTCTTTGTAGCAATAGCCTTTCGTAATCCTCCTGGTTGTAGGCAAAGTATATCAATCCTCCTGTGTGTTGACATAGCATATCATAATCCTCCTGTTTGTAGGGATAATCTATCAATCCTCCTGTTTGTAGATTAATCCTAACATAATCCTCCTGGTTGTCGGCATAGTCTATCAATATTTCTGTTTGTAGACATAGCCTGTCATAATCCTCCTATTTCTAGGCATAGTCTATCAATTATCCTGCTTGTAGGCACAGCATATTGATCCTCCTGTTTGAATGCATAGCCCATCATAATCCTTCTGTTTGCAGGTATAGTCTATCAATCATCCTCTTTGTAGCAATAGCCTTTCATAATCCTCCTGGTTGTAGGCATAGTCTATCAATCCTCCTGTGTGTAGACATAGCCTATCATAATGCTCATGTAAGTTGGCATAGCCTATGGTATAAGCTTGCAAAAGCTACAATTCGTACTTAATGGAAGAATAAATGACTTATCCAATAATCATTGAAATGGTATAACAATATGAGTCTTAGTTTGAACATTGTAAGAATGTTCACGTTGTTTACGTCTTCATCATGGTATCGTATTATATAGACCTCTTGCGTGCAATATGGTGATTTATATCCATTAATTGGCAGTATGGTCCTCTAAATCCATCTACTGACAATATGGTGATCTAAATCCATTAATTGGCAGTATGGCCCTCTAAATCCATCAAATGACAATATGGTGATCTAAATCCATTAATTGGCAGTTTGGTCCTCTAAACCCATCAAATGACAATATAGTGATCTAAATCTATTAATTGGCAGTATGGTCCTCTAAATCCATCAAATGACAATATGGTGATCTAAATCCATTAATTGGCAGTATGGTCCTTTAAATCCATCAAATGACACTATGGTGATCTAAATCCATTCATTGGCAGTATGTTCCTCTAAATCCATCAACTGACAACACCAACTGACAATATGGTGATCTAAATCCATTAATTGGCAGTATGGTCCTCTAAATCCACCAATTGACAATATGGTGATCCCGTGCGTTCAATGTGGTGATCTTAATCCATATTAATAGACAATATGCTGATTGGCTTGGCAGGGACTGAAGCACTCTGTATGCCAGTTTTAATCATCTCAGTTGTTGTTGGATGCACTTGGCGATGCACGAAATGACTGATTCGTTGTCTATTTGTAATCAAATATCTACATATTATATTCTTAATAATGTGACCAAGTCTAGATTTATAATGGAATATCGGCCTCAATATAATTTGTTAATGCATTGTTGGCCCGTTTTCACGTGCTTATCAACTATAACCATAAGGCCTGTATTACAAGACGAAAATACCAATTGTGTTTTGTTATATACTCATGAAGTACATTTCATAAATATGAACGATCACCTAATTTAAATGTACACGACCAGCTCTGATAGTTCTAAGGGTTTGTCAGCGGTACGAGCTGTAAGACGAATGCATTTAAAGAAATAAATAACAGGTGCTAGGCTGTAATCGTTGAAATCGGAATACTTAACAAATTCATACTTAAATATTCTGATGACAACATTCTATCTTGCGATGTCTTTGTCGCCGAAGAGTTCCAAAATTATTCTCAAAATATGATGAGATTACCAGTGATGATAATTATATTTAGCAACTGTTTTTCATGCACTAATGTGTTTTTAGTAATTATAGAATTGAAAATTAACTCCTAGATTAAACGCTCTTACTAAACTATTACGTTGAGATCCATAGAGCTAATTAAAATTAAAACCATTTGCTTCGGGTTTTTTTGGTAAGTTTATACGGCTATATATTTTTTTTCATATACATTGTATTTAAATAGACTATCCGCTATGAGAACACACAGCGTTAGTGTATGCTTTGCTCAAGGCGTCTTTGCAATAGTTCCCTTGTATGTTTATGAAGTATGGACTCGAGCATTGACATCAGGAACATCTCGTGCTATTACAAGCCAACGCCAACACGACTGGTTTTGAACAGGACATTTTGTTTATCGTTTTAATGCAATCCCCGACAGCAAATAATTACAGCGTTGTGATAACCGCATATTCTTTGCTCGGAGGGACGCATTCTAAATTGCTGTGACAGAGAAAGATGTTTTTTCGCAATTTTACAAATGTAACCATTCTCTCGCATTTGCATCTACGTCAGATAAATAATATAAAATATATACTGAGTTAATGGTAGAATGATGCCCAGCTCTGAAGTTTGGATAGTAAAACAGCAGCCTCGCTTGGGTGCAGACGCTGCTTATTTTAGTAGTTAGTAACAAAAAACATATATATTTGATGATAGTTCACATAATTGTGATACGAAAGTAACGTTCTCCTATGGGTGTATCTGTGTATGATCTGGAGGCTAGGTCTGTCGAAGCGTATCAAATAGATTAACTGGAATCAGCAAAGGGCCCGGTCGTTCATATTGACTTATGTTAGGCATGAATTTATATTAATCATTTAGATGTTACGTTATCTGTTTTTAACGTTTAAATAGTCTATGTCTATTGATGATATTGAGTTCTGCTCAAACTGGGGCTAGAGGGCGTGGAGGGTAGCAAGCACGTTCCACTACCGTTCATGAACAGTCTCAATCAAACCGAGTCTGAATTTGTTTTGTGTTTATTGTGTTCGACGATATTCATACTTTTTCACAACGGAGCTAATCAAATACCTTACCCAAATATCTTACCTAGATTCAATGATATGTAAAACGTAAGTCACTGTCGGTCATAGACAAATAATATAATGTAATATGCATGTATCTGTTTGTACAGTTTATGTATTAAGTACTTAAAACGGAGCTAACCAAAAGCATTAGCGGTTTAATAATATATTATTGCAACTATATTACAAGACATCAATTCAATATCTCAAAATTCATAGCAACATATGCAAATGGATAGAACTATAAGTTATTACAACATCAACACGCGCACACACGCACGCAATCGCACACACACACAACCATTAAATAAAATAAAACAGAGAGAGAACGATACAGAGAGAGACAGAAAGACAGAGCGACTTTCAAAATGGAATATTAATATAATAAACTGCATTTTATATGTTATATATAATCATTTTGAATGAGATAAACTACCTTTAAAGTGAATGTAGGTGGAGATATGAGGTAACTGTCTAAATTACAGACTTGCGCATCAGTGCCTCATAAAACACTTCGACCTTCGGAAAAGGGGGCTTTTGTTTGTACGAAACGAATTCAGTTAAAGGGGTTGATGCACTATGTTTAAACACAGTTTATATAAAAGGGCTCTGAAAAACTTGAAAAAATCTGAAAGAATTATCAAAATGCCATAAAATATAAAGGTAATATGACCTATTGAAAATGTGCAAAGAAAGATAAATGGAGGCGGCCATCTTTGAACGATGACGTCATCGCGCCTTTTTGCCATATATGGCATATTGATAAAATGTCTTTTAAAGCAAAGAAAATCACTGCAAATGAAAAATAATACTAAAATGTATACATTTTACATCTGTATATTTATTTTTAATCAATTTGCAGCGGTTTTATTTGCTTTAAAATACATTTTGTCAACATGCCATATATGGTAAAACGGCGCGATGACGTAATCGTGCAAAGATGGCCGCCTCCATTTATGTTCTTTGCACATTTTCAATAGGTCACATCTCCTTTATTTTTCATGGCATTTTGATAATTTTTTCAGATTTTTTCAAGTTTTTTAGAGCCCTTTTAAATAAATCCTGTTTGAAAATAATGCATCAACCCCTTTAAGGTTTACATGTAGTTCTCTGTGTGACTTAGAAACTACTTTCTGAGGACAAATTATACCATGACAAAATTGGCACTTTACAGACATAATTAAATGAAAAGTGTTCAGTTATCAAATTGCTATTAGATTTAATTTGATTTAAATCGAACACAGTTTTCAAATGATGAAACTATTAATATAAAAGTATTTACACACATGTTCTTTCGATCCAAGCATGTTTGCAACGATGCTGTAATCAATAACCCCATGAAATATGTAGTTAATGTCACAGCTGTTTATTATTTCTGTTTGTCAGTTGCTGTCGGTTTTCCAGTTTGTTTGTATGCAGTCAGACTTGTCTCTTCGGAATACTCGAATTCAACAAATGATGTGTGATGTTATTCCAAAACAAAAAAAGAACATGCACCAGGAATTTGAACTAGCATCAGCTGGTTTATTCCTAATAAGCCATGAAACAGGGGACGGAATTGCTTGTAAACATATTTAAGGCGGCTGGTTATGCTCTAGTCGTACACATTGAATATATATGCTATGCTTGAAATAGGCACCTAACGGCTTAGTAAATTAATTTTGCCACGAGGTGGCTCCATATTTGCCTATGAGCTTCATTGTGAAACAATAAATACTGACAGGTGGATCCTTTGGAAGCAACAAACAAGAGATAACAGTAGCAGACTCGGTGTTATTGAGTCTGTTCATGAGAGGTAATATAAGGTTCAACACCTCTAACGCCTCCTAGCACCGGCTTAAGCGATATTCTACTTTAAAAGCCACAAAGACTGGGCTTGATGATCCCGAGGATCAGAAAGTAATAACATTACTGGTTTGTAGTAGGGGCGACGTTTTAAGACTGCCACACAGCACAATGGACTAATCTGGATAAAATAAACATAATCAAATCCAATTATAATTTTAACCTATGTTTTACATCGATTACGAAGCAAGCTACATATGTTGCACAATCACATTTTTTGTCGGATCTCGGATCGGACAGAAGAACGTCGTTGTGATTGCAGTATAAACGAAACAAATAATTCAAGGTCAGGAAAATAAATACTGAAAAGGGTATCCCTTGGAAGTAAAAAAAACACAAACAAGAGAAAAAGTAGCAAACTCGGTTTTATTGAGTCGGTTCATGAGAGGTAATGTAAAGTGTAACACCTCTCACGCCTCCTTCCACCGGATTAAGTGATAGTCTACTTTAAAGCCACAACGACTGGGATTGATGATCCCAAAGGACCATTAAGTTATACTACTACTGATCTGTAGTCGGGCCGACTTTTTACGGCCACCACACAGCACTAAACAAACGCTAGTGTGAATGACAATAAATACTGAAAAGTGGATCACTTGGAAGCAACAAAAACAAACAAGAGATAAAAGTAGCAGTCTCGGGTTTATGGGAGGTAATGTGAAACTTGATTGTTTAAATTAAGTAGAAACTGTATCCAAACTGTGCACGGCATATGTCCAACAGCATAACATCATAATTGTGAATAACAGCCGGACCAGATACATGCATAACGCACTACCTCAGGTCTTGTCACTTTTCACCCTTACACTGTTAATACGTGTTAATGTATCAACCTCCTAAATCATAGATCCGCACTTTATGAAGCTTATTGTGGCAAAAAAACAACCAGAAAGACCGTGTAGAGTTCAAAATGGGCATTATATTAATGCCATAAAACAAACGGAGCATTTTATCAGTGTCATAACATAAACATTCAACAAAATCAGTATTAGCTATAATATTTCGAAGTTGTTATTCGACATTTGGGCATGCAATACGCCATCACTGACTGGAATGGAACCGAGAATCTCCAGTCCATTCAAGTCAACACGGCCAGACAAATGCATTGCGAATTTTGCTGAAATTTATATTGACAGCGTAGCAAAGCAGATATTTAAAATACAAAATACACACTATGACGTGTATTAATTGACGTAACAACATAAGTATTGTATTATTGGCAAAACATGATATACAAGTAAAAATCATAAAAACATTTTGTTCTCGATTGAAAACGCAGACAATAGTTATGTTTACTGCCCCCGTGTCGCATAAGAGAGTAACAGAAGTATAAACATGTATCACATACTACCCTATAAATACGTTGCTTTTGAATATACGATACGACATAGACATAGCTAGTCACATCCATCAGGATTTCGTTCCCTGGCAATAAAGCCGAGCAATAAAGCTTTATTGCACGCATGAAATATAGGGTGATAACATGTCATATCACGGAAATAACTGAATGTTTATCTCGATCCTTTTACCAGAGTGATACGGAAATAATCGATTAGTAACGATTGTATACGATTTGAGACGGGTATTGTTTGTCGTCTGCGTTTCATTAGGTACTTTCGTGGCAGATTATTGGCTATAGAATCATTATCCGTGGATAAAATAACCACTTATGACAATTCACCTTGATTAGAAATTTTCAAATTCAATGGAATTCATTTTCAATAAGATTTCGGACAAAAATACATGTTGTGTACCACTTACGCGACAGACATGAGCACATCAGAATGGACTAGATCTAAACGTTTATTTTTGCTCCCAGGAAAACAGCGTAGTGAGTGAGCTGAAGCTGAAATTTCGACAAAGCTTAAATATATGATAAATAGAATAAAAAATGTGTATTTTCATATCACACTCTATATCAGGCCCTGACGCCATATCATATGATATAGGGTGTGATATGAAAATACCCATTTATTATTCTCTATATGAGACATGATAATATCATGTAACCATCATTAGTGCCACTTAAGTTAGTCCTAGTGACCGTCACATGTCATTATCTGAAGACGATACAGCCTCTGATGGTTATTATTTGAGTAGTACAAAATATTTAAAAACAGAACAAAATATTTTCTTGGTAAGGATATACTTGTCATCAGTTTAATTAGCAAAACAGTAGCCTCGTGTGTAAAATATAGCAATAATCTCAAAGTTGACGTCAAGACAAATAGCTTAACTTTTTCACAGTGAACCTTAAATCATTACTGGGAAGTTAATCTAATGGTATGTGCCATATACATAGAAGTATGCACGATATCGCTAATTAGCTAGTCTCATAAGACAGTCTTGCAAACAGCTATCCTAATGTGTTCGTGTCATTCGCTAATTACTTCCATTCCACAGGAAAAAATAAAACATATAACATATCGTTCTAATACAGGTTTTGAAAATCACATGTTATGTATTTCCCACTATATAATGTTGCATCATGTTCTAAAGTTATGAGACATGAAATAGTGGTGTGTCTTTGTAAACATTATAGACATTATAGACGAAGCTCTTGTATGGTGCGCCGTTGTCGTGTATCGCATTATTGGCGACAAGCAAGAAATCGAGACCTTATATATCTCTTATAAGCAGCAGAGCGTCACCTACCATGAACTTGAATACTTCCTTTAGAGTATGTCTGCAAGTGAGCTAGAGATGCTTCCCCTATGCAAAATGAATGTGGTGTGTATCTAGAAGCATCCACACCTTGAAGGTTAAGCAGTTCATATATATTAATAGTGTTCTATATATTCGATCGTGTTATCTTTATGCAATGGCTTCTTTGGCATCAGTTTGAAATTTAATTTCAATAAATGCATTTAGCAAAACATGAATGTCGTTGACACAGAATTGTATGAAGAAAACTTGCGTCTGTTAACTATAAAACTATATAATGCCTATATAATGCCTATATAATGCGGTGTCATATGTTACTTCAATGGTTTCAATGAATATTGCGAAGCGTCAACGTATCATAACTGTTAGATAAAATCAATATTAAACAATCAAAATTAATGATCGAGTAAAAATAAAATAAAACGTTATTGGCATGAGGATTGATATACAAAATATTTTCCCAAATTATTGAATTTTATAAGTGTGTACATGCATTGCTTAGTACATGATGTATTTTTTTAATAAAACATGATGTAATTATACCAGCAAATTCATGTTCGTGTTACGCGTATCTGTAAATCTTAGGTCGCCAAATGAACGAAGCAAGCGATTGAAATACTTGCAGATTTAAATATGTATCTCAATAGAATCGGCTAATTTACTTCATGCTTGATGCTTTTCCTGTTCGATTTGTATAACTATATTAACCAACGATAGTAAAAGTATCGCTAGATACATACGTTTCACAATAAATACTATTAGTTATTTGAATTCTTGACATGGGAGATGGTCTCACATTACCTGCCATACCCCCTGTCAAGATTCCAAATAACAAATTTGTCATAATTTGTCAAAGTTGTTACTAATTATATTAAACAAGAGGCCCAAGAGGGCATGTGGACGCTCTACTGGCTAAAGATAAAGTTTATGTATAAGGGGACATAACTCTTTCAAATATCGTTCAACCAGAACATTGTGATGATTTACGCAATTAGGCTTGGTACTGATTGTCTGTCCCTGACAAGTTTCCTTGAAATCCAGCCAGAGGTTCAGGAGAACTAGTCTGTACAAAGTTAGTGTATTAAAACCTTTAAGGGGTCATAACTCTGCCAAAATTCATTCAACCAGAACACGGCAATGACAGGTGCAACTAGGCTTGGTACTGATCATCCCCATCAAGATTCGTTGAAATCCATGAAGGAGTTCAGAAGAGACTAATCTGGACAACGTTTGTCTATTAAAACCTTTAAAGGGCCATAACTCTGCCAAAAATCATTCAACCGGAACACGGCAATGATTTGCACAACAAGACCGGCTACTGATCATCCTTGTCAAGTTTCGTTAAAATCCAGCCAGGGTTTCAGCAAAACTAGCCCGAAAAATGTTTGTGTATCAAAAACATTTAAAGGGCCATAACTCCACCAAAAATCTGTTAACCGGAACGCGACGATGATATGCACAACTATGCTTGGTGCTGATCATCCCTGTAAAGTTTCGTTGAAATGTGGGGAGACGTTCAGGAGAACTAGTCCAGACAAAGTTTGTGTATTAAAACCTTTAAAGGGCCATAACTCTGCCAAAAATCTTTCAACCGGAACACGGCAAAGATTTGCACAACTAGACCTGGAACTGATCATCCCTAAAAAGTTTCGTTTAAGTCTGGCCAGGGGTTCAGGAGAACTAGTCAGGACAACGTTTGTGTATTAAAACCTTTAAAGGGTCATAACTCTGCCAAAATCATTCAACCGGAACACAGTGACGATATGTACAACTAGGCTTGGTACTGATCATGCCTGAATAGTTTCACTGAAATCTGGCCAAATGAAGGCCCTTTCTTCTTCATGAGGCCAAAATATAGCCTATTTCAGAAAATCAAGGGCCGTAGCTCCGGTGTAAATGGTCCAATCTGTCTGGTTTACAAACTTGTCGGAGCTTTCATTGATAGTAAAGTAATCTGGTAAAGTTCGGTTAAGATCGGATGAAAAATGAAGGCCCTATCGTATTAACGAGGCAAAATATAGTATTTTTAACTAAATCAAGGACCATAACTCCGCTGTTACTGGTCAGATCTGGCTTGTTTTCGAACTTGTCCGAGCTTTCATTTATATTAACAATCTGGTAAAGTTTGGTAAAGATCGGACGACAAATGAAGGCCCTATCGTCTTAACGAGGAAAAATATAGCACATTTAACTAAATCAAGGGCTGTAACTCCGTTGTTACTGGTCCGATCTGGCTGGTTTTCAAACTTGTCCAAGCTTTCATGAATATTAACAAGATGTTAAAGATTGGTAAATATCGGATGAAAAATGAAGGCCCTATCGTCTTAAAGAGGCAAAATATAGCATTTTTATCTAAAGCAAGGGCTATAACTCTGCTGTTGCTGGTCCGATCTGGCTGGTTTTCGAACTTTTTTGAGCTTTCATTGATATTAACAATCTGTAAACGTTTGGTAAAGATCGGGTGAAAAATGAAAGCCCTATTGTCTTAACGACGCAAAATATAGCATTTTTAACTAAATCAAGTGCATAACTCCGCTGTTTCTGGTCCGATCTGGCTTGTTTTCAAACTTGTCTGAGCTTTCATTGATATTAACAGGATGGTAAAGTTTGGTAAAGATCGGATGAAAAATAAAGGCCCTATCGTCTTAACGAGGCAAAATATAAAATATTTAACTAAATCAAGGGCTATAACTCTGTTGTTGCTGGTTTGATCTGGCTGGTTTTCGAATTTTTCCGAGCTTTTATTGATATTAACAATCTGTTAAAGTTTGGTAAAGATCGGGTGAAAAATGAAAGCCCTATTATCTTAACGATGCAAAATATAGCATTTTTAACTAAATCAAGGGCCATAACTCCGCTTTTACCTGTCCGATCTGGCTGGTTTTTAAACTTGTCCGAGCTATCATTGCTATTAACAATCTGATAAAGATTGGTAAAGATTGAATGAAAATTGAAGGCCCTATCGTCTTAACGAGGCAAAATATAGCATTTTTAACTCAATCAAGTGCTGTAACTCCGCTGTTACTGGTCCGATCTGGCTGGTTTTCAAACTTGTCTGAGCTTACATTGATAATAACAAGATCGTAAAGTTTGGTAAAGATCGGATGAAAAATGAAGGCCCTATCGTCTTACGAGGCAAAATATAATTTTTTTAACTAAATCAAGGGCTATAACTCTGTTGTTGCTGGTCTGATCTGGCTGGTTTTCGAACTTTTCCTAGCTTTTATTGATATTAACAAACTCTGTTAAAGTTTGGTAAAGATCGGTTGAAAAATGAAAGCCCTATTGTCTTAACGAGGCAAAATATAGCATTTTTAACTAAATCAAGGGCCATAACTCCGCTGTTACCTGTTTGATCTGGCTGGTTTTTGAACTTGTCCAAGCTATCATTGATATTAAAAATCTGATAAAGATTGGTAAAGATTAGATGAAAAATGAAGGCCCTATCGTCTTAACGAGGCAAAATATATATCATTTTTAACAAGGGCTGTAACTCCGCTGTTACTGGTCCGATCTAGCTGATTTTCAAACTTGTCGGAGCTTTTATTAATAATAACAATCTGTTAAAGTTTGGTAAGGATCAGATGAAAAATGAAAGCCCTATTGTCTTAACGATGCAAAATATAGCATTTTTAACTAAATCAAGGGCCATAACTCTGCTGTTACTGGTCCGATCTGGCTGTTTTTCGAATTTGTCCCAGCTTTCATTGATATTAACAATCTGTTTAAGTTTGATAAAAGATCGGATGAAAAATAAAGGCCCTATTGTTTTAATGAGACAAAAGTTAACAGACGACGGACGGACGACGGACGGACGACGGACAACTTGCCATCCCATAAGCTCTGCTGGCCCCTGGCCAGTAGAGCTCAAAACAAACGACATTAAAGACAGTTGCCTTTTTATTCAGTGCCTCTATTTCATTATTAGCACGTGACGTCGCTAAATGTTTAACACCTTCGTTTACCACATTGTTGGTGTTTTATTACCTTTACAATGGCAAACATCAGTACTTACTATTATTCAGACTTTTACCCACAATGGAAAGCGCAGGAAAAGCGATAAGAAAGAAACAGTCGACGGTTCCGCACAAAATCGGTGAAGTAATCTCCGCCATTTTGTTTTTATTCTGAAGGTATAAGGCACTGATGGGGAAATCATCAAATGTTCACGGCGCATTGACCAATGAAACCTCAAGACATTTCTTTGCAGTATGACAAAGCCATGTATACGTTTCACACTATAAATACCACATACCAACATTTGGCCTTTTTATTTATGCATGATTATTACCAACCTGTATTAGTCCGTTGTATTTCATAATTGTATTGTAAACGTTTACTTTGTTCCGACGGAATATGCACAGTCCATGTTTGTACCTAGTTTTGATCACAGACGGGAAAATGAGATCGCATTTCCAACAAAGATACAACTTTTAGATTTAGCAGGATGGCTCATATAATACATCAAAACACGTTTCTCGTCCTGTGCAAGTTACACATTTTAACAGGAAATGTAAAGTTTCATAAAAGGCACTCACATTAATTTACGAATACATTGTTCTGTATTGTACTCTGTTTTATGAAATATATGGGTCTAATAAACCATTCACATCACGATATCACAGTCGTCCACTGGGCATATAACTGGATTATTATTACGAATGACATCAACTTCAAATACGACAGTCTACTTTGAAGACCTTTAATGGTTAGCGACATAATAATAAGCTCAAACGTATGTACAACAGCGTGTATGAACCATAAGTTTCCCCCCGTGAAGGCAAATGTTTACCTTCTTTGGGATCTCAGAGGCTGCTGAATTGATTATATTCTAGATCTGCATTTGTTGAACAGTTGAAGAGTACATGCCTACGAGTTTGAGAGGGTGGTTCGGTGGGTGAACGATGGATCCGTTCATGCTTGCGTTCTTGTGTGTATGCATAAATAAAATGTTCTCAATGAAAAGGAGACATTTGGTAACTTCAAGTAAGTACTGACACACGATCTTGTGAATTTCTATTATGTGTTCACACAGCTGGACGTCTACTGGTACTCTGTGTCCTACCTTCATTCCGTTTTTACTCCCCATGCTTCCTTTCCTTTTTCCCTGCATGCCTTCTTCATTCCTGTCCTAATTAGAAGTATAATTTGCTTTGGAGAATTCACTGGATAATTAACGCATATAAAGTAAACTTTTATTAGATTCCCGTCTGATCGGAAATGTTTTGTATGTTTCTTATATAACTGCAGGGGTTTTGTGATGTTATGACGGTATGCGACAATACCTGTCATCTGATAACATATCTGTAATAGATGATAAACACATCTGTACAGGTATGCTACTACAAACTGATAATACGCAGCATTAGTTGGCGCACCTGTATGATGCGATAAATCACATTAAGTAGCTAAATTAGATATAAAAAAACGACCAGAAAATGAAGCATTCAAGGATTTCAGTCAACTTAAACACGCATGTAAACAAACGCCTTGGAACAGTTAGTGGTTAACTGTCGCTGAGGGTTTAATCCAGGTTCTAGTGTGCACTTACTCTTGTAACACTATTGTCAGACCCAAAAAAGCGGAACAGTGTAAATAAATGTGAATCTCCGCCATGTTACATCCTTTAACAACTAGGCAGCATTAATAGGCAATATAGCTATAACACTAAAATGAGCATGTATATGTGAATATAAAAATCACAGCAGTTGGCACACCCAGTGTATGCTCCGCTAAACCAATCCACAAATAACATCACAACAGATGGCACACCCAGTGTATGCTCCGCTAAACCAAAAGTAAAATCACAGCGGTAGGAACAACCTACGTAAAGTACCACACGCCAATCATTGACAGATGGATTTCAGAAATAAACACTCATGAAAGCATACTTTAAATCTTCATCTAACAAGTGGCGTTGATTTAAGTAACTCAATGTTTTATATCAACCAATTATCTGCATAACCTTTCAGAACCGGAAACATGGAATTGTTTAAAACGCATCTAAAGAAATATAAAAAGATCGGACAGGGAAAGTAGCATTCGAGGAGGACTGTCAACCAAAAAACACAGAAACAAACACGCAAACAGATAAACAAGAAGGCAAAAGTAATAATAAAAGCAAACGACATCACAAGCACAAAACGGTTGACAATAGGGCTACCGCCTTGGAACGGTCAGTGGCAAAGTAGGCCACTGGGGATTTAAACCGGTTCTAGGGTGCACCAAACCTCACACTTACCCTACTGTTATCCCATTAAAACAGGACAGTGTAAATAAAGAAATCCCCGCCATGATCTAATCTCTTAGCAACAAGGCAGCATAAATAGGATTAAATTCCTAATTACTCACTTGTGTATTTATTGTTGTTACATCTTTTGAGAGTTACCATCCCTTTATATGAAAACATGAACTGTGATGATAAAAAAATAACATGAATGGAAGTGCGTTTAACGATATAAACTTTTTAAATTGGTACTAAAAGAAACATAAAATGTTGACCCATTTATTGCAGATGTTTCGTCTATAAAAAAATAAAACATGGATAATCCTAAATTACATCACTTTTAATTGAATATCGTTTGAAACTCAAGTAATTGTGATTTAGCGTTAACATTAAATATTTCGAAAATTTCATTTGCAATCGCATTTGTAGTGGTAATGCTGTAAAAATAGTTTTAGCTGGCATATTTTAGAACTAGTAACCTCGAAAGCTGATTAATTCTGTACTGAATTTAATTCTGTATTTGACTAAATACTACCCAGTTTTTGATAAATAATTTTATAATTTATTTCTAGGAAAACAAATCGACTTTTAAGCTTTAAAATGCGCTCATGCAATTAGAGTAGACTATTTAAACTCGTTATTTTACAGCCTAACGGTATCTCCAACCAAACGCGACATTCGCAAAACAATAAACCCAGGTGGGTACATATGATGTTTGATCAATATAAACTGAAAGGAAAAAGAAACGCAACTCGGGAATTTTAGCTATATATTGTATATTTTTTTCTTTTTTCGCTGCCGCAACGGCAGCGACTCTTATATTGTTTTAGTAATTGCACATGGTAAGGTTGTAATGAATAGTTTCTTTGAGTTTTTTCACTTTGATAACGCATCTTATAATTACACATGGTAGCAATGAACAGTTTATCTGTGTTGTAATGCACGCTAACGCAAACGCATCCCATACATGTGAGTAATTATATTTCTGTGCTGATGTGTACTTTAGCACGTCGTGCTTCAAAGGTGAATAATTTATGTAATCAATTTGTAAGGCATGTCAAGGTTTCGCGTAGCACAAATTGGGAAGAAAGTGTCTGGTAAAAAAAACGGTCATGGCGTGTTTACGTCTCCGTGACAACTCTTTTTTTGAATATTGTTTTAACACTCGTGGTCTGTTATTATGTTAAACTTTGTTCCCAATTCCTGCCCAGAAATAATGCTATTTTCTCTCGGCAGCTACTTTACGCTTGTGTAAAACCTTGCTTGTATATATATACAATATTTGAAAATTAGGTCAACTTAAAGATCACAATTATGTCCGGGAATACTGAATTGATCATAAGAATTTCAATATAATGTCAAGGGTTCGAGTATATCACGATATAACGTTAGTATATAATATATACAATCATCTTTGTACCTAGTTTTGCATCTTTGCAATATGATCGTTAGTTTGTAATTGTCATGTATATAAAACAAACAAAAAATTAAGAAAATAATCCTATTGATCGTAAATTAAATGAATATTTCCAAAACATGCCAAAACAGTTGTTGTTATGGTATTAAAAATTCAACATACTCAGTCGCCATTAATGCCGTTTTAATTACAATGAATTGTATAACATGCATTGAACTTATTCTGACGAGTGTAATGAATTAATGTTTTTAGAAATGGTCACATTGCATCTAACAAATGCACGATACACAGTGTTTGCCTATCTTGATATGGAACATTACAAATAATAATGTTAGTTTTCATTTCAATCTATTTTTAAATTTGTATTGTACATTGTATTATCATTATTAAATTATAACACTTTAGTAAATAGATCACGCAAAACATTGAATGTTTCCCACTTCATTGCATGTCGCTTACTTCTTTTCATCAAAGCATTTACGTACTGTGATACTATACAAACTATTAGTACTATTTAAGCCTCAAATTGATGTTACTATGACCTTAATATCTATATCATGTCAATATCATACCTTACCAAATTACACCTGAACATTAATTTGTAGTGCAGTGCAGTGACACTACTTGGTGTGGCCAATATTGCAAAAGTTTTCTTTGACCTGCTAAGTATGTCAGTTTTCTAATAATAAGGTTATTGTAAAACTATTCTTCTACTGTCTCATGTTTGAAGGTGGTGGTATAACTGTTGTAGGACATGTATTGGTAAACATATGTCCATAAGTGTGTTATTCCTTTTTCATCATATATTTCTATTTTAGTGATTACAAGATAGAACGTCGGATTCGCCTGCAAATGGTCCCAGGTTTAATACCAGACCAGTGTACTGATTGTTGCTTCTTAATTGATTCTGGTACGGTTACACTCTGAGATATAATTCTTGTTTGCATGTTACGCCAAAATGTCTTTATCAGTAAATAATGTTGTTGTATGTGCATATATGTATGGATATATAGCCGGTAGTAAGGACGAATGTTTATTGAAGTACACGTGTTAAGGTGGTAAATCTTTGTAGTAGAACAGTGGAGTGTATTTGATAGATAGGGATATACGCGCGTTATAACGTTATAGAACCTCCTCTTCACCTCCAATGAATCCCGAGCTCGAATCCCTTAATATTCTACTAACGTATTTTCTCATCACAAATTTCAATCTTTAAGCAAACGTTGAAATCTGCACATGTTTTTTTTAAATCAATAGATGACATTATTTTAAAGACTAAGTCAACAGAAGATTACGTTTTTATATTCCTTTTTCTTTCTTTTCGATTTTTAAACAACACTCTTTTAAAAAAGCTCTAAAGTTAATAGCATATCTAACTGCGAATCCTGGTGTTGTCATATTATCATCAGTAATTTACTCTAGTTAATACGTGCATCCAGCATGTTTAACATCTTAGTATTGGCATTCATTTCTAATGCTATTAGAACTAAACTCGGCTTATGTCGGAAGATTTATTTCTGATAAGCTTTAATTGACGCAATAAAGTAAAACCGGGGGCTTTAATGTGTTTCGTGTTTTATTCGCTAATCCAAGTTGCAATAAATCAAACTAACGGTACTTTCTATTATGCGTAAATCTTTTAAAATATTTGTGGAATTTTCCAGCGGTGACTTCAATACGATTTGCCTGACTTAGATGTTTATCTTTCAGTTTAGATGAATTTATCTGACGTTTCCTAGAATAATCTCAAATATTAAATTACTCTTCCAAATGTCAAATCAATCAACATATGGTGTAATCACCGTGTTGTTAAGGTCCAAAATGTGAATTCATGATACAGTTTTTAATGAAATTGGTTTTAAAATGCTTAAACTAACCCTAATGCTTAACCTGGGATAACACATATTACTATGTCAAATGAATTTATTTGCCAATATGGGGTAATTTTAGACTAATTCAACATGTTTGGACCCATTAGAATAGACAATAAAACTATTATGTTTCAATTTAAAGATGGGCGCCTAATACAAGCAGACAACCATATGAGAACACGCAATATGTCTCTGAAACAAAAGGGTTTGCATAGGGAAGTGTTATTTCATTTTATATATGATTATAATGTGGAGGAGTTTATATGTGTATCTGAGATAAATCTAGTTTCTGCATAATGTATTATAATAAATACTACAAC
Source organism: Cyrtodaria siliqua (assembly GCA_037043455.1). Taxonomy (NCBI): domain Eukaryota; kingdom Metazoa; phylum Mollusca; class Bivalvia; order Adapedonta; family Hiatellidae; genus Cyrtodaria; species Cyrtodaria siliqua. The sequence goes on from JAWPHD010002566.1 coordinate 116,897, forward strand.
ATATAGAATCTACATTCCAGAGGCAAGGTATTTCACCATTGGATGTATTCTATTGATTTGTGTAGTTTATATAGTTTATTTCTTTGAAAAGCACTGACTAATGACATGCGTCACACGTCACTTTAAATCCGTTTGATCATGGCCTAAATAGTGTTACGCAAACAAGCAATGGAGTTACGCAAACAATTAAAATCTGAAGAGAATGTTCGGCTTTAAAAAGGTTTGACTTTAAAAAGTCGGCATTACTTTACAACAATCGAGACAATCTGAAAAGAATGTTCGGCTTTAAGAAAATGTACACAATAGAAAAGTTAATACTTGCACTGAAAAAAAACCGACAAACGGAAAAAGGTTTAGAGAGTCCTTGGTATGAAAACAATGAATTTAAAAAATAATTATGTATTACGTTATACCGTTGCACAAAAAAGGTAATATTAATAATGTTGAAAATTATCGCGGGATAACATTGTTGAGTGCAGCGGGTAAATTGTTTACAAGACTATTAGATAATAGACTAGGTAATTGGGCGGAGAACTATAATGTATATATAGAAGCTCAAGGCGGTTTTAGGTCTAACATGGGTACAGTAGATAACATATTTGCATTACATGGCATAATTTCTCATTTTATAAATAATGGTAAAAAACGTTATTGTGCATTTGTTGATTTTACAAAAACTTTTGATTACGTAGTTCATGAAAACTTGTGGTATAAAATGATAAATCTAGGAATCCGAGGTAAAATCTTTAACATTATTCATTCAATGTATGAGTCTGTTAAATCTCGAGTATTGCAACTCACTGAGTGATGCGTATAGTTGTATGCAGGGTGTCCGTCAGCGTGAGTGCTTATCTCCCTTCTTGTTTTCGATGTTTTTATATGATATTGAAGAAACATTCATAAATCATAGTATTAACGGAATTGATGTTAATATGTTTAAAATGCTTCTATTATTATATGCTGATGATATAGTTATCTCTGCAAATAGTAAGGAAGATTTTCAAAATAGTTTAAATAGCATGGCAGACTACTGTAAAAGGTGGAAACTTGTTGTTAACCCTTTCAAAACAAAGATAATGATATTTAAAAAAGGTGGTTCTCTGCCTCGAGATATTCATTTCTATTACAATGATACTGTTCTAGATATTGTTAATAGATTCTGCTACCTGGGTAACGTTTTTACAACTGGAGGATCATTCGCATATGCTAAATCAACACTTGCAGGTCAAGCGTTAAAGTCAATATTTAAAATGAATAAATGTCTTTATAAATTTACGGAATTACCAATTGAACATAGAATAGATTTATTTGATAAATTAATTACTCCTATTATGAATTATGGGTCAGAAGTATGGGGTTTCAATCAGGCGAATGACATTGAAAGGTTTCATTTACAATTTTGTAAACGACTTTTGGGGGTAAAAAAAACAACACAAAACGATTTTGTATACGGAGAATTAGGTAGAATACCTCTGGTTATTATGCGACATTATAATATCATAAAGTATTGGTTAAAAATATTAAATAGAAATGAAAACAAATATGTTAAGAACAATATATGATCTGATGTTATATGATATACATGTGAAACCAAATATAAAGAACAGGGCTTCGACTGGGGTTTAATCATATATGGTTAACGCAAAGAGTTGGTAACGTAAAACTGTTTTTTATGCATATTTAAACAAAGATTAAATGACAACTTTGTACAAAATTGGAATAGTAGATTAACTGATTCAAGTAGAGCATTATTTTATAATAATATATGTAGTTTTATATTTCAGCCATACTTCGCAGTATGTAACATACCAAAATTTAGAATGCCTTTGACTAAATTAAGAGTCTCATCTCACAGATTACAAACAGAAGCAGGACGATGGAATAAACCAAACAGAACACCGATAAATGAGAGAAAATGTAGTGATTGTAATATTTTAGAAGATTAGTTTCATTTTGTGTTAGAATGCCCTTTATATTCCGATCTGAGAAAACAATTTATCAAAAGATACTATTGGAATAGACCGAATATGCATAAAATGATTTTTTAATTAATTCAACATGTACAAACGAAATAAGAAACGTCGCCATTTTCATAAATAAAGCCTTTACTAGAAGGAACGAAATTATGTTTGCAAATAATTGAACTATATGTGAAGAATGTATTAAAAATTGTTGTAGCGTTGCTAATAATATGTATGTTTACCTGCATATGTATACCTGGTTGGTAAACATCTACTTACAATTTCTTACGTGTCCATACACTTAAAAGCTGTATGAACTATATGCAATCACGTATGGCATGTAAGAATATACATGTATAAGTATCAACAGTTAGTATGTTATGCGGACATGAAAATATATAATTGTCATTAGTTATAAAACTTTCTCCTAACAATGAAGAAGTTCAGTATACATGTATATTATAATTATTTGTTGTTTTATTTGAAGACTGAGTTTGACTGTCAGTCATATATGTATATTTGTATGTATATCCTCATGGGCGGTTAGCCTATCGGAAATTTGAAAAAAAAACTATCATAACGTTACAACAAACAAAATGATCCAAAAATAAAGTTTGGTTTTGAAAAGGCGACATGAAAACAAAACAGAAACAAAGAACGGCTTTAAAAAGGCGAAGTTAATTTAAAACTAATGTAACGTGACTGAGCATACGATAGGAAGACGGGCATAAACCGTACGTTGTTTTTCCTTTATTTCATAACATTTAACCATCGATGAAAAAAATCAATTTTGCTTTGTAAATCTATATTTTAATATCGTGTAGCAACTAAACAATCGTCCATGGAGTTTGCTAACGATGGTTCAGGTATACTAAATGATCATTGATCAACTTACTGTAATTATTCGACGTATACGGGTGTCGCACTAATATATAAATATTGCATCCTAGTGAGGTTGACAGTGGATATTGTCAACCTGAAGAAAATAATGTCAACTAAGGCGAAGCCGAGGTTGACATTATTTTTCCGAAATATATTATACCGAACAAAAGAGGCCAGGGTGTTCAACTCCTTTTCTGAAACTGTCGCGAACCTGCTCGCCATATTTGTTTATTGTCGTTTGGTAAACCAAGCGTCTTACGATTGACATAACTTTAACTGTATTTTAATAAGCGTCCACTGATTTCCAATTGCGCGAAGCGTGTCGTAATTTGAAAACCCCAAAACCTATTGTTATACTTCCCGTGACGTCACAATCGTATGATAGTATGATAGTATTTCAGTAGTATTTCATGGGTGTTTTGGGGACAGTCAAAACTATTTTCCCAAGGTATCGGGGACGACCTGGGAATATGTTGCCCGAGGCAGCCAGGTCGGTCATTTTGACTGTTCCAAAAACACCAATGAAATAACTGTTTTATTACCAAATTCTCTATATAATCAGTTATTGCAAATCGGGATTCATTTGAGTTGGCTTCAGGAAAACAAATAATAAACGTTTAGCGATTTAATTATATATCATAATTGCAAAACCAGGCCTGTGGCTACGCTGGAGCACACCGAGGCGGTTGCCCGGGTAGAGTTATGGAAATGTACATCTACTTTACATATACTCCGAACAAAAGTGACGTTGAGTCATGACATCAATAGTAAAGTGTCGATGACGTCAACGCATGAAACAGTTCATTGTGAGGTGAGCAACAGTCGAACTGTTACACCCCTGTGACGTCAATAGCGAGAAACAGTCATAAATTACTAGTAACCTAATATATAGAGAGAGTTAGGTAATAATATAAATGGTTTACCTGTGAACGGTAACGGCCTCGGGCAAAAAATTTCCCAGGTCGCCCCCCGATGCCTTGGGACAATAGTTTTGACTGTTTCCAAAACACCCATGAAATAACTGTTCTATTACCTAATTCCCTATATAATCAGTTATTGGAAATCGGGATAAATTTCAATTAGCTATAGGAAAACAAAATGATAAAAGTTCAATGATTTAATTATATTTCATAAATTATGGCTAGACCGAGGTAGTTTCTGATGTAGAATTTTCGCAATGTACACACTTTACATATAAACAACTTCAGTATCAACTTTGAACTGAAAATTCACTTAAACACAGTAAATCGCATGTAGAAAACAAAGCGGTTGGGAGATTTGGAGCGATTTTAATGGCACCGGACCTCCGTATAAAGTGATTTGCCTCGGTTAAATTGAAAGGCAGGCTAAAGGTCTGTAAATATTAATTACTGACTCCGAACAAGAAAAAAATGTGTGACGTGGAGTCATCCTCCGAATAAAGCTAACTATTTCGCTTATAATATACATTAATTTATTTAAAATGTAATAAATAGATTATTTAACTGCTGGGTTAGATGAAACGGAATCATTTAGTCGAAGTTAATGTAACAATTGTGCTAAGTAGTATAGAAAGGGGCGGTTTTGGCACAGTTTCTCCTCGCAGGGAATGAGAAAAACTAGTTAATATGCCAGGGGGGGACCCAGGCGTAACTTTTATAAATGCAAGTCACGCCTAAATCAACACCAACATATTTCAACAGTTTTCCCAAACACCCCGCTCGGGGAAACTCGCTCAAACCGCCCCTTTCTATACTACTGATCAATCCGGTTGTCATTTTAATAACATAACATTTGCAACTCGTTAAGCAAAGTCAGACGGAACCGGCCAGTAGTCTTCATCATCGCTTTGCATATCATTTTTTACCATGGAGTATTTTACTTGTATGCTAATGTATCTTGTCCACTATCTAGTATGTACCGTTTATCATCATAAGCTGATAAACCTTTTTTATTTATTGCATAACTGCTTATGTTATGCTTTTGTGATCTAATGACTTTCATCTCGTGGTGAGCTTCTGTTGCCGTAAACAAATCTTTTTGTAATCGTTATGTGCTCGCTGTTTTTTTTTTAACAACACACTTTTTAACACCCTTACATTTCTTTGTACTAACCTCAATGTCTAACATATACAAATATAACTTACTACGCAGCCCGACAAATTCAACAAAAGGTATTCCACAAAAAAGGATAAAAATAACCGACAGGGAAAGCAGCATTCAAGGACGACAGTCAACCACAAAAAACAAAAACAAACACGCAAACAGACAAACGAAAAGACAAAAGTAATAAAAAATGCAAACGACATCACAAACACAAAAGAGTTGACAATAGGGCTACCGCCTTGGAACGGTCAGAAATATTAGAGATTCAAAAGAATGATAACTTTACAGAACCTCTGGAAATGTATATGAAAAGATTCAAGTTAAACGGTCATGGCATTCAGTCGTAATTCTTTTCTGACTTGTTTCCATATCCTATCGTACTTTTCTCTGGTTGATTTTGTTTTAATCGGTTTTTTTCTTTTTCTATTTTTAATATTTTAAATATTTTCTGAAAAATGTATTCAAATTTGATTGATCTTTTTCGGCCTTCTAGCTTATCCAAAATATTTACAATTTTGTAAAACAAATCTTCAAATCTTTGTCTGTTTTTAGAAGACAAATCATATTCTACCAAGTATTTATCTAAATGATACTTTCTGTGGTAAATAGTTTTCTTTTGGCTGTAGTTGTAACCTGTGATAAGATTATAACCATTGTGAGTGCCACAATTAAGGCAAACACGCTCGTTATCGAAAACTTCACAAGTATCGTTGCAATTCACGCATGCGTGTGTACACTTGTAACACAGCTTGGCTCTGGTACAATATTTACAAAGCTTCTTTTTATTAGTTGCCTAAAATAAGATGCAATCTTTGCATGTCTCAGGGGGATCAATAATATCTAAAACTCTTTAACAATATTTGCAATTCAATATATTATACTATAGTATTATATATTCAAATACAGACTTAAAAAATAATATCTTATGTAATATTATAATGGAACAAGTAGAAAAGAAAATCAAAAACTTTAAGGAAGATCAAATGGCATATGCCCAAATAGTAAAACAACTAAAACTATCGTGGAAAATAAAAAAGCAGGTATAAACAAGCTGCGTGCTTTTTGTAAAAAACAAATTTCAGAGGCAACCAGTTACCAGCCAAAAGTATACAAAGATTATTTTATTGCCCACTATGATGTTTTACTTAAAGGGACACATGGCAATCTTGAGTTTTATTCAAACATTTAAATTTGCTCCTCAATTTATTTATCCTGCGTCATTTTGACTTTGAAGCTGCTTGCATATAATTAAATAAAAAATTGATATTTCAACTTTCTTTCCCTATTTTACCAAATTTTTAAATATATTACTGGTGCAATATTATAAAAAGTTAGTAATATGCAAAAATAATTTGCTTTGAACTATTCTAACAATTAATATTTATGATTGAACAAATGCAAATTAAGAGGAAAACTAACAGGACGCCGTGAGTTTTTAAAGACTCAAGATTGCCGTGTGTCCCTTTAACCAAGGAATTAAAATTAGTATGTATGGTTAATTAAAATAATATAATCTTTAATATATATGAGTATTTACAGTTATGCGGAAGAAGAAAGAAAACATTTTGAAGAGGAACAGAAGGTTTATGAAAAAGTAGCTGCTTACGAGCAGGCTATTTTAACCAAGACAAATGAACTTATCAAAGAGTTTGAGACAGTTCACATGCAACGATTGTCAGATGATATTGCAGCTTTTAAGAAAGATTGGGCAATACAAACTGAGATTGAGTGCAATGATGCTGTAAAGCTTCTCACAGATCTAGCAGTAAAGGAAATTAAGATTTTTAATGAAACACAATTAAAAGTAATATCTGAAAATGTTGAGTTGTTCAGAGATAATCTAATCAGCAATTTAGAAAAACCTCATGTGATTAATACTGATATCGGATGTTACGAGGACTTTGAAACGTTTGTCAAAAGTTTAAAAGAAATGATCGATGCAGAAGTTTTTGATAAATACGAGTTTATAAACTATTGCAAATACAGGATAAAAATAAAATCACTGGCAGCTGGAGGTGATCTTGAAACTGTTGATTTCGATAGATACTGCAAATATCATGTAAAAATAAGTCAGATGATAGATAATAGAGTTCTTGAGGAAAAATGCTTTCGGAGATATTTGGACATTCTTCTGGATAATGAAATAGATGCTCTCTTGGATGAGGTTACTAACGAAAACACCGGACATGTTTACGAGGTTACCGATGAGGATATCGATGAGGATGCCGACGAGGGCGAAAATATTAAATAAAAAAATATTATTTAATTAATTAATTAATTAGGGGCTTAAAGCAATAATTTCTTGTAATAATATATAATGAGTATCCGAGAAATCGAAACATCCCCAAAACAGTATAGCAAGGTTTTTAAAGTAAATGTTGTCAGTAATGACCCGCTCACTCAACTGCAAAAAAACACAACCAAGCGTTATAAAATTTCTTAAAACAGAACTAAGAAAAACGGGTGGCTTTAAATTAAGTGTTGACGTGAAACATACTTTTAACAAAACATCGATGGGGGACAAAGAAACAGGTCCTGCAATCACATACAAAACAGCTTCCTTTAATTTTAAAGCGGCAACAATATTAACCGAAAATAATATTATCGAGGCGCTGGACAAAGCACGAGAAGAAATTATAAATAGAGTTGGAAATTGGATTCAGATGGGAAGTGGTTGGATAATTGAGACACTAGACGCACACTATATAAATCGAATAAAGTATAAGTCTTTACGGGGTAGCTCTTATTTGAATTTACCAAAATAACTGCAACACAACGAAAAAGGATTGGTAAATATAAAAAATAAAGATAACGAGTGCTTTAGATGGTGCCATTTGGCTTGTACATTTCCTGTTAAAAAAATTCTTCAAAGAATAACAAAGTACAAAAAACAGATTGGTGATCTTGATTACAAAGGAATTACATTTCCTGTTACTATCAAACAAATCCCAAAAATAGAAAAACAAAACAACATTTGTTTTAACATATTTAGATACGAAGATAATCAAGTCTACCCTTTGTACATATCAAAAAATAAATCAGAGAAAACATGTGATATGCTTTTGATCACCGAAGAAGAACAAAATCATTACGTGTGGATAAAAGATTTTGACAGACTAATGTTTAGTCAAACACTACACGAGGGAAAAAAATGGTTTTGTAAAACATGCTTGCAGTGCTTTAAATTCGAAAGGACGTTAAAAGCTCATAAGCCTGATTGCCTTTCACTTAACGGAAAACAAGCAATAAAAATGCCAAACAAAGATGAAAAAGTTCAGTTTATAAACTACGACAGGCAACTTATGGTTCCGTTTGTTATATATGCTGATTTTGAAGCAATAACTGAAAGTATTTCTTCGGCATCGAACAATCCTGAAAAATTACATACAGAAGCATATCAAAAGCATACTGATTGCAGTTATGGGTACAAGGTTGTTTGTTGTTATGATGATCAATATTCAAAACCAGTTGTGACATACAGAGGACCAAATGCTGTTTACAAGTTTTTGAAAAAAATGATAGAAGAAGAAAAGTGGTGTAAAAAAACTATGAATACTCATTTTAAGAAAGATTTGGTGATGTCACAGGAAGAAGAAGCTAGATTCCAAAAATATAAATCATGTCATATTTGTGGTAATGGTTTTGCAACAACTCTCAAAAAAGGTGACGCGGGTTATACAGTGGCATACAAAAACTCCATCAGAAAAGTCAGGGACCATTGTCACATAACTGGGAAGTATAGAGGAAGCGCTCATGACATATGTAATATTAATTACAGGTTGACTAGAAATATACCTGTTGTCTTTCATAACTTGAGAGGATATGACTCTCACTTCATAATGCAGCACATCGGAAAGTTTAAACAAAACATAAATGTTATACCAAATAACATGGAAAAGTATATGGCTTTCATGTTAGGAAAAAGTTTAGTATTTATTGATAGTTTCCAGTTAATGTCTCAATTATTAGATAATCTAGTGAAAAACGTTCCGTCATTTCAATACATATCTCAAGAATACAGCGGTAAAAAGTTAGACTTGCTAAAAAGAAAAGGCGTTAATCCTTATGATTATATGAACAGTTTTAAACGCTTCAAGGATACTAAGTTACCTGACAAAGATAGCTTTTCTTCTTCTTCTTCCAGGTAAAGAGCTGGGATTTTCATAGATCGTAATTAGCTCTGCGTGACTAGGCATGCTGATGGCGCACAGCTAGTCCAAAAACTATCTATAGTTAAAATTGGTAAAATTATTTACACTGCTGTCTTTGTCGTCATGAAGGAGCAGATCACACCAAGAGGAGTGATCTGAATTCTTCCAGTGAGGGCGAGGATACCACTGTAGACGGGAGTGTGTTCCAATCTCTCACCGTTCTTGGGAAGAATGAATTGTAGTAGGCCTTGTCTGTTATTCTCTCCTGGAAGAATCGGTGCTGTCCTCTTGTACGGGTGTCACTGTTGTGCAAGTACTTCTCCAAGGGGATGTCAACTGTACCGTGCTGTATTCTGTATAGCATGGATAGTCGGTTATGTCTTCGTCTGGTCTCTAGCGATTCCCAGTTGAGGTCTTTCAGCATATTAGTGACACATCCTGGGGATTTGCTGGAGTAGTCATTGAAGACATAGCGGGCGGCACGGCGTTTGACCTGCTCTAGTGCTTTGATAGTGGTCTGGTGGTATGGGTCCCAGACAGTGGAGGCGTATTCCAGTGTTGGTCTAACCATAGCGGTGTACGAGGCTGCTTTGACCGGAGGCGTGCATTCCTTTAAGTTCCTTCTCAGGAAGCCAATAGTTCGGTTGCCTTTACCAATTGTGTTCTGGATATGCCGGTCCCATGAGAGGTTGTTGCTGATGGTGACTCCCAAGTATTTGCTGGCCTCCTCTACGTCCAGTGTGTGGCCATGGAGTTGGTAGTTGGACTGTATGGCCTTTTTTTTGTTGTTGGGCATGATCCTCAGTACTGTGCATTTACTGGGGTTAAAACTCATCTGCCAAGTTTCTTCCCAGGTTTCTAAGGCGGTGAGGTCCCTTTGGAGTAGCTTGCTGTCGGTTGAGTTCTCAATGACTTTGTAAAGAAGGCTGTCGTCTGCAAATAATTTAGTCTGGGAGCATCTGATAGACTCTGGTAGGTCATTGATGAATGTAAGAAACAACAGGGGTCCGAGCACTGTTCCCTGAGGGACTCCCGACATTACATCTGCTGTCTCCGACCTCGTACCATCTAAGACAACTTGTTGTGTTCTATGGCTAAGGAAGGAATGGATCCATTTATTGGTACTGCCTTTCACTCCGTAGTGGTCCAGTTTGTGGAGGAGTCTTATGTGTGGGACTTTGTCAAAGGCCTTTTATTCTCAATTAAATGATGAACATATTTCAGATGCAGATTATGATCATGATAAAGCAATATGGAAAACATTTAAGATTAAAAATATGGGAGAATATCATGATATGTATCTTAAGACTGATGTGCTGTTGCTGACAGATGTTTTTGAAAACTTTAGAAAAATGTGCATTGAGTATTACAAATTAGATCCTTGCCATTACTTCAGTAGTCCTGGGTAAGCCTGGGATGCGTGCCTCAAGATGACTGGTATTCAACTTCACTTAATCACTGATATTGATCAATATTTGTTTGTGGAAAAAAGGATTAAGAGGTGGTACGAGTTACATTGCAAATAGATATTCAAAAGCTAATAACTAATATATGAAAACTATGACAAGAAAAAAGAAAGCAAGTACATAATATATCTCGATGCTAATAACTTGTACGGGTGGGCTATGTGCCAACCGTTACCTACTTGCAACTTCAAGTGGGTTGATAAGTTTGAAAAAGGAAAATCAAATTACATTGTTGAGTGTGATATTACGTATCCTGAGAAACTGCATGACTCGCATAATGATTATCCTCTTGCCCCAGAAAGTTTAAATATCAAAGATGAGTTGTTGTCAGACGATTGTAAAAATGTAAAACAAAAGTTTAATTTAGGACATTGCAATGTTTATAAACTTGTTACAACGGTAAAAAATAAAGAAAAGTATGTCGTGCATTTTAGAAACTTAGAATTGTATAAAACGCTTGGATTAAAGGTGATAAAAATACATCGAATACTACAGTTCGACGAATCAGAGTGGTTAAAGACATACTTAGATTTTAATACTGCTAAGAGAACAGCTGGTAAAAATGCTTTTGAAAAGGATTTCTGATGAACAATTCAGTTTTTGGTAAAACTATGGAAAACTTGAGAAAAATAATTAATGTTAAATTAACTCACGACGAGGAGGTCCTTCTAAAATATGCAGGAAGACCTTCATTTATTTCTTGTAAAATGTTTAATGAACATTTATTTGCTATAAACAGAATAAAAGTACGATTAGTTTTAAATCGTCCTTGTTATGTCGGCATGTGTATTTTAGACTTATTAAGTTATTATTTACTGACACCGATTCCTTGTGTTATGAAATAAAAACAAAAGATGTGTATGCGGACTTTTACAAGGATAAAGAACTTTTTGATAATTGCGATTATGATCCAAAATGTAAGTTTCATTTTAATGATAATAAAAATGTTATTTGCAAGATGAAAGATGAAACTTGTGGAATACCTATTGTTGAATTTGTCGGGCTGCGTAATAAGTTATATTCGTATATGTTAGACAATGAAGTTAGTACAAAGAAATGTAAGGGTGTTAAAAAGTGTGTTGTTAAAAACAGATAGCACATAACGATTACAAAAAGATTTTGTTTACGGCAACAGAAGCTCACCACGAGATGAAAGTCATTAGATCACAAAAGCATAACATAAGCAGTTATGCAATAAATAAAAAAAGTTTATCAGCTTATGATGATAAACGGTACATACTAGATAATGGATAAGATACATTAGCATACAAGTAAAATACTCTATGGTAAAAAATGATATGCAAAGCGATGATGAAGACTACTGCCCGGTTCCGTCTGACTTTGCTTAACGAGTTGCAAATGTTATTTTATTAAAATGACAACCGGATTGATTAGTAGTATAGAAAGGGGCGGTTTGAGCGAGTTTCCCCGAGCGGGGTGTTTGAGAAAACTGTTGAAATATGTTGGTGTTGATTTAGGCGTGACTTGCATTTATAAAAGTTACGCCTGGGTCCCCCCTGGCATATTCACTATTTTTTCTCATTCCTTGCGAGGAGAAACTGTGCCAAAACCGCCCCTTTCTATACTACTGTGCTATCCCGACGCGATAATTCTTCGCGTATTCGGATCGCGCATAAAACAGTTCATTGTCAGGAGGGCAGCAGTCGAACTGTTTCACCCCTGTGACGTCAACAGCGGGAAACAGTCAGAAATGTCTAATAATCATTTATATAGAGAGTTAGGTAATAATAATAATACAAATTGCTTCACGCTAAGGGTATGGACAATTTATACATAAGTGTAAACGTGAGGTGTAATTATTATAATTATTCACGTATGACCCTTCTGTAAACGTCATTTAAATCGTAAAGAAATAATTGTGCTTTACGCGTTTTTCTTTGCTAAAAGTGACATTGTTTTCCAGCACAACCCATTCATAACACGAGCTGAAACATTCGTACCTCAACTGGAATTCCAACTCTTGGTCTGTGGTGAAAAAGCTGCATATCAGCTCCATTTAAAAATTACATATAGCTACAATATATCGAGGGCTTAGTGGCAAACTATGTTATCGTGTTCTTTATTTATGTGTAGTTACACTCATCCCTAGATATGTTAGAGCAAACTCATTATGCACTATTCTCCGGTGGAAAATGGTGTATTTGATTCCTAGATAAGAAATAAAACAGTTTTAAAATAGCGTTTTAATATTATCATCCATAGCTATATGCAACCTGTTGAAATATGAATGTCAAGAACAGTCCATCAGTCCCACTGTGAATTGTTTCCTCTGTTATTAGTTCCGCAGATCTTACGCAAATAAGACAAATAAAGCCATGATTGATGAGTGTACCTTTAAATCATCGTATTGCATTGTAACTTTTCCTGTTATGACACGTAGGTCTTACATTTAAACGTCAAACATAACTGAATCCTTAATTGTTTATACACTGTCTGGTAAATAAATAACAAATAAATTACGTTTTAGTCAGACTGCAGATGAGACCGTACTGCTTTGCAAATTGATGGTAAAGGTTTCTGGGCACAACAACGTTCACCATCTTTCGTCAACACTCACACTAGTTCAAGAAACGTTTGTAAACAGTTACATAATCTAATAAAGCCGAATGATTGTATATATAAGGAATCGTATACTGAAACACTTGTCACTAAGTGTTCTCCCTAATGATGATGAAATGTTTTAAATTACAAAAAAAGAAAAAAAGAAAGAAAGTAAAAGACGCACTGGTCGTGGCATAAGTACTCAGAAACACATGCCGCTTTCTGACTTAATTTTATCGCACGTCATCATTTATCAAGAATCCAGCGCTTTTGTCGAATGTAATAAGGTTTTCTTCATGCCACGTTTACGTACAGAAGAGCGTCAGACAGCTGTTGAACAAAATTTCGCAGCGTGTGGTATCTGTCCATATTGAAGTGTATAAATGCAACATAACAAGACTATTTCAACGTCTGAGAGAGACTGTATTGACCAACAACCGACCTAAACAAAGAAGTCCACGTGTTACCTCACGTCATGATGACGCGTATTTTCGTCTCAAGCACCTAAGTCAGCGCTTCCTCATCCCAGCAAAATCCACCGTGAAACCGTCGTGAAACCGCAGTGAACATAAGGAGTCCTCCTAACAACCGAATACGTGCCAGGAATCGAATACGGCATTAGTATGTGCTGTCCGCGTTATATAACGACGTAACGCTTGGTTTCGCTTATGAACTTTTATCTGACACTCAGAATTACACAAAACTAGCGGAATATTAAAAGGAGACTAAATACTGTGTACTGAAATACAATTAGAGTTTGCAGCTAAATGCACGTCAAGATATTTACTGCACGTCTAGATATTTAATTAATAATACAGAGTTGTGTTTCCTTTTTCCTTCAGTATGTATTTCTTGTACCTCATGGACCTCAGTAAAGGTCGTTCGTATTTTGAAAACAATATATAAATATAGAATGATCTATACAAGTATTCTGCATTAACATTGTTCTACATGCACCTTTTCCACATGACGTAAAGCCTTTTCATTTGCTAAGCGTATACATGTGTACACGATAAAAAGGGCAGGGATGTTATTTAAACATTTGAAGAGGAAAATATCGAAATCTTTGTATGAAAATTCAAATAAGATGAGCCGTTAAACATCATTGAATTCAAATAAGATGATGACAACAATAAGGTAACTATTTGTGGAAACTTCTCAAAATGAACACATTGATGGTTCGTCTGAGGCAACGTTTCAGTTTAAATCATTTAAATATACTATTCGTCACCATGGAAATCCTAATCAACGGTTCTGCTCCATAGATAAACACCATTGTAATAAAGCAAAGAACATTCTCCCTACGTCTCGCGACGTAAACATTTGAAGATTTCCCCATGGGTGCCTTGTACCTCAATACACAAAACAAAATTCGTTGTGGAACCGTCGACAGTTTCTTTCTTATCGCTGTTCTGCGCTTTCCATTTTGGGTAAAATTCTGACACAGTTGTAAGAACTGTTGTTTGCTATTTTAAAGATAATAAAATACCAACATTGCGATGAACGACGTTTTTTTTTAGTAAGATTTGGCGATGTTTATAGAACGCTGACGTCATGAACGTCAACATTTAGAGACGTAGTATGACACATTTGTTATTTGGATTCTTGACAGGGGAAAGGGGCTCACATTGCCTTGAAAGCATACCCACCTCGCCTGACGGCTCGGGTGAATATAATTTCCAGGCAGGGAATGTGAAAACATGTCTCCTGTCAAGAATCCAAATAACTAATAATATATGTATCAAGCCTCCCTGATGAGAACATATATGAGTTTCATTAACATGTTTTAGCCTTATTTATACAATCCGGTGCTAGGAGTTGTGGGAAGTGTTGCATCTACATTACCACTCATGAACAGGCTCAATAAAACCAAGTCTGCTACGGTTTTCCTTTGTTTGTGTTTGTTGCTTCCTAGAGATCTTCTTTTCATTATGTATAGACATTCACACTAGCGTTTGTTTAGTGTTGTGTGGCGGCTGTAAAATGCCGCACGGCTACAAACCAGGAGTAGAATTACTTACTGGTCCACTGGAATCATCAAACCCAATTGTTGCAGTTTTACAGTAGCATATCGCTTAATCCTTTGCTAGGAGGCGTGAGAGGTGTTGCACTTGACATTAACTCTCATGAACCGACTCAATAAAACCAAGCTTGCTGCTTTTATCTCTTGTTTGTGTTTGTTGCTTCCAGGGGATCCCCTTTTCAGTATTTATAGACATGCACACTAGCGTTTGTTTAGTGCTGTGTGGTGGCCGTACAAATCGAACCGACTACAAATTGGTAGAGTAATAACTTGCTGGTCCGTTTGGATCATCAAATCCAATTTTTTGGCTTGAAAGTAGAATATCGCTTAATCCGGTGCTAGGAGGCGTGAGAGGTGTTTCACTTTACATTACCTCTCATGAACCGACTCAATAAAACTGATATTGCTACTTTTTCTTCTTGTTTGTGTTTGTTGCTTCCAAGGGATCCCCTTTTACGTATTTATTTAGCTGACTTTGAATTGATATTTTTCGTTGATATTGCAATCAAAAGGACGTTCTTCTGTCTTCTTCCGATCCGAGCTCGGTTTCCTGCCACATCCCGACCACCGACGTTAAATCAAGTGATTGTGCAACATATGTAGCTAGCTAAGTAATCGATGTAAAACATAGGTTAAATGTATTATTTGATTTAATAACGTTTGTTTTATCATGTTTATCCTGATAATTTCTGAATATTTCCCACATGGTGCTTTTGTAAGTTATGAATAGCCGTTATTCGATATACCGATAAGTCCATTGTGTTTGTTTATGTCAGGATGACTTAATATGTTGTGCTGCCGCAGGTACAAATAAGAAATATCAGTCGATTATGTTTTCTCTGGAAGACGCATATAACTCATAAAGAAAACAAGGGACACTTTTATTCTGCAGTTATAACAGATTTAGATTTTCAAATATATTCCGTTGCTAGAATGATTAATACAAACTGGAAGGTGATCCCTCAGAAGCAGCAAAGCAAATACGGGAGAGCATTGGAAGACTTGGTTTTATCGGTTCTGTTTATGAGACGTAATGTAAGTTGCAACACCTCTCCGGCTTAAGCCATATCCTCATTTAAATCCAAACATAATGGGCTTGTTGACCACAAATAAACAGTAAGCTACACAACTAAAATATAAATTCGAAAATATTATGTTTGAAATACAACACATTTATGATACAAGCAATGATATTTAAGGGATGTTTGAGACTTTCAACCCGAAAGTCAATTTCAGTTTCCATGGATTTAATAGCAGATTCTAGGAATTTATGCTAATATGGAAGTATGACTTCTCCATTATGAGAAATATAACGGTCGATGATATTTAAACTGGACCGACATAAATAAACAATATAATGTTTTTGAAATCTTGTCCGCTGGGCTTATTTTGTGTAGGTGGATGATGTAAGGATATGAGAACAATTATTAATGTAACGTTAGTAGCTGCTTTAAATCAGAACGTAAATGGTGTCAATATTGTTATTAATGTAAAGTCTTTGATTTATAAAAAAGGTATAAAAGTCAAAAAGAAAATGTAGCTTTCACAGAACACAGTCAACCAAAAACACGCATTAAAATAAAAACAAGTACAATGTTAATAAGCCAGGCATGTTACATCACAAACACCAACGGGTTGACAATAGGGCAACCGCTACTGCCTTGGGACGGTCCGTGACACAAAAACAATTAGGGGGAAGGGCGGGGGTTAAACGAGGTTCTAGGGTGCACCAAACGTCACTCTTACCCTACTTCATCCCAATAAAACGGGAGAGTGTAAATACAAAAATTTCCATCAGGCTATATTCTCTAATAAACATGGTAGCATTACTTGGCAAATACAAGTATAACACATATAATAATCATGTATAAATGAATGTAAATCATAGAAAGCCAGAGCAACACGAGAACAAATCGTTAAGGATACGACAAGACAAGATTTAAGACAAATATCAAACGGTATCGTCCTTGCGGGTTTAAGACAGACGTCATTATACGATCCACAATCTGTCCGGACATCAAACAATCAAAAAGAAAAGCATTGTGGCGAACTTTAAATGGGTCATCCACTAAATATGAAGTGCGTTTAAAAATGATAGGGTCACACATTTGTTTCATAAAAAACGACAACAGCTTGATGTGTGTCTTCACTCTTAATAGAATTTAGTGACACCATCTTCAACAATGTATATTGTATTTATCTACTGCGGTGTGTGTGATAGTCTTATTAGACACGTAATGACAGCTGAGAAACAAAGTGTATATTTATTTATTTTCAACGAGTTGCATAGTTGTACCTATGTTATCTCTATCTGTGCTTACAGTATCTGCTTTTCACTTCGCTATTTTTAAAGCGGACTTACATCTATATTTATGTATTTATTTATTTATTTATTTATTTTATCATTCGTATTTTCATTCATTCATTCATTCATTCATTCATTTATTCATTCATTCATTCATTCTTTATTTATTTATTTATTTGTTTTTTGTTGTTCATTTGTTTATTTGTTTGTTTATTTCCTTGTTTGTTTATTGTTTATTTTGTTGTATTTGTTTTATTTGTTTGTTTGTTCGTTTGTTTATTTGATTCATTTAGGAAGCATCTTTCAATACCATTAATAAACTGTCTCAGTCAAACTGAGACTGCAGTATGTTGTGTATTTATCGGGTTTGGCGATTTCCAAATGTCTTATTTCATACTCAGTTTGCATTACTTTCCGAACATGCAGTGTTTAATATATCAAGATGTTAAAGGCATTTGCTGTAGTTTCCCATGCGCAGCTTTTTTGGGCGACTTCTCTTCTACAACTATTGGATGGATTTTCCTACAAATTTACAGGAGTGTTGCTTTTGATGTCTAGTTGTAATTGTTGTCTTTTTTTTTGTTTTGTTTTACTTTTTTTTTTACTTTTTTTTTTATTTAATTTTTTTTTATTGTTTTTATTTTTAATGTCTTTATTTAAATAAAGGCCAAATATTAGATACATAAAATAGGAAAAATATAGCATTTTGAAAAATTTCCAACAAAATTTAAAAAATTAAGCATAATGGTACGGTTCCAATAACCAATATTAAATCTCAATATGAATGCTGACCTATACATTTAATTGAATATATTGTTTAAATGTTTGTTCAAATAAGTGCCTAGGAAGTTTGAACAAATTCTGTTAATAGGAACATAACAAAAAAGGAAAATATACCATTTTTATATAATTTCATACAAAACTTGGCCTTTTAGCATAGGGGTAGGGTTTCAAATTCTTTTATAAACAAGCATGGGGACCTATCATTTTTATTGCACATTTTGTTTTTATATATGTTAAACTATGTGCTTAGAAAGTTTAAAAAATCTGTTATTGGGAACATACAAAAGAAAAAGGAAATTGTATCATTATGCGCTAGTTTGTGCATAAATTGTGGTAATGGTCTCAACAGATTTTGTAAAGAAATTTAGGTTTTACATAAAGATGAGCTTTAAATGTTATTGTAACTAAATGTTCTTTACTTTAATACAATTTTATCAGAATTGTGACCAATGAATAAATGATTAGACTTCAAAAATATCTTATTTAGCTATTTCATGGACTTGTTCAACTTTTTGGACAGATTGACATGACGGTGGCATTACAAATTATTTTTTAAAATTTTAACAAGCATGGTGACCTACCATTTTTTTGCCTTTTCTGTCTATATATATAACAGACTTACTGTACAAAAAGTTTAAAGAAAATCTGTTATGTAGAAAAACTATAGAAAATGTCTTTAATAGCGTTAATTTATACATAACTTGATTTGAAAAACATGCAATATGTTGCATTCTAGTTTAATCTTTCATCTAATTAGAAATATGTATTAAGAAGATTTTTTGTACGCAATAAATGCACTGTTTTCAACTTCAAATTACAGTCCAAAATATATTGTTTTTGACCTTCGAATGTGAAGTTTTTGCCTGACAGTTTACATGAGATTTCCTATGGCTTATTGGGCACAGGAAATATTGAGCAGAAAACAAGACTACGTTGTTACTATATAAAGTTTCACCAATATAGTGTAGGACCATTCCATTCGTATATTATTACTTTATAATAAATAGGTCCTTTGCGTCATTGTATAAGCTAAGAATTTATATTTCATTTATCACTGCGGCGTTTTGTCTAAATTAGACCACACCACGTATTTCAATTAATTTGAACCCGGTATTGTCGCTCTACTGTTTATCACTATAAGAATCTTTCATGGATATCCGATGAAGATAGGGAATTCCAACCCGAGGTATAAGTGTTTTTATCGTACAGAGGCTCTGCCGAGGTTCCGATTAAAACACTTATACCTAGAGTTGGAATTTTTATTCCATCTCAGTGTATTAATGATAATTTACCACTTATTGCATGATCGTCTGCGTTTGTACTTTTTATTTATGTATATTTATAAAGGCTTCTTTTAGCTGTATTGGTCAAAAGCGCTTATTCAACTTTATTTTTTCCGACTTCCGTTTAATATCAATTGTATCAATAATTTAGTTATCAATTGCACCAATCATTTTAAAAGTCTAAGCAGTTTTCAAGAACACATGGCCACACTTTTCCTGTGCGACACTGTTTAATATGTTCTGTTTTAACATGGTTCGATATTAAAGATGATCTCATAGGCTTAACAAAACACAGAATCCTTAAGATTAAAATTTAAAATGTAGAAACTAAATCGCCTCTGTAAAAAGCAGACCACAATAAAGAACATTTCAAACGGCGTCACCATCCAACATGATCATACCTCAGTATTACCACACCTGAAACGGTTATCTAGTAGAATAATAAATAATTCCCAAACCGTTGAATGACCCAGGAACTCCATACTTCTACATCAGCGACTTGGTATAAATGCAGAATGAGAGACTTCAAACCCCAAGTGGCCTACGTTGCCACTACTGACCGTTTCAAGGCGGTATACTTATTGTCAACCCTTTCGTGTTTGTGATGTCGTTTGTATTTATTATTACTTTTGCCTTTTTGTTTCTGTGTTTTGCTGTTGACTGTCATCCTTGACTGCTACTTTCCCTGTCCGATCTTTTTATATTTCTTTGCTACAATACTGTAACAAGATGGACTAAGTGGAGACAACTCACCAAGGGAGAATCAAGACTAAACAAATGTATTTACAACAAGATGAATATATATACAAATGAATACCAATGACAAAGAAGAAATATCAAAGTTTTAACTCATGTTTAAAAGGATGATCACTGCATTAGATTAACTGTTCGGTTTTAATCAGACTGAATATCTGATATCTGTATTTATGATATATCTATACTATATCACACGCTATCTTATCTCTCAAAGCTATATCTAGCTGAGTCCTTCCGGTACAGTTCCCGGCACTAACACTTCACTCCCGCGTTATATTGCATCCCGTCCTTAGCGGTTGCTATTCGTCCCGGTATACTTCCGGTTATCTGCGTAACCAGGCCCTCTTGCCTAGCGTCTCCGTGGCTACCGTCTGGTCTGTCGCTCAAATGGCGAATGATGTCGTTCCCGCGTCCTATGACTGCGTTCCCAACCGACGACCTCGTAGACCACGCTCCCGACGATACGCTCTACCTGCTCTACGCTCCTAGCTTATGCGTACGCTCCTAGCGTATACGGCTACAAAATATATACCCGGTCTTACAATGTTATCACAACATGTATTTTATAATAGCGCAAAGGTATCACCATACCTAATAATGATTGCAAAGCAATCTTTATTCAAAATGAATAAACCTGAATTATAAACCTTCTTCGAATATACATTATGCTAAACTTTAACAAAACGTGTGAAACAATTACAGATGTAATTTATCGATAATGAAATCTCACATTCCTAAATGTAACGCAAAACTTACAACATAATAATTCAATCATAGACTGAATGAATAATTGGTTTTATATCTCGTTTACACATTAGGCTATACTGGTACAGCGACCTCAGAGTGATTGAATAATAATGACAATATGAAAACCAACCTCAAAGAGATTATACTGCACAATAAACAATAACCGTTTATGCAATAATGTAATGACAGTTAGACTCCTCCGTAGAAAAGTACATACAATCTGAATCGTGTATTCCATTTACTATCTACAGAACAACTGGCATTATCAACAATGTAAATATATGCCCCGATAGTCTTATCAGACAATACTTTGCTACATATTCTGACGTTTGAAAACGTACACGAATTAAAGACAATATCCTGCTAACTATCTATGTCTTTTACCGGAAGATAATTACTTCAGAAAAACAATTTGAATATGACAACAATTTACAACAAATAAAATAGATTCGACTTACACTTTGCCGTAATAATATTGGCCACTGACTACTCTGGATAATGGCTTGCGATCCTGTGACAAGTTCTTACGATTTCGACACCCATATATACAGTCTCTACACGGTTATCTGGTGAAACACGCCATCTATTCAAATGTCATGTTACTCTGACTGCTCGGACTGCACGTAGTGTCGTAATAAGAATTCTATACATTTATTAGGCCCGTACTGGTAAATACTGGCAATTTTACTCATAATACACAGCTTGTAAAATCATAACTTTCTTAATAGTTGATGGATTTTGATGAATCAAACGCCAAAACAACTTATTATTTATCAATAGAATGAATCTAGTAAAATATCATTTAATAGATATAGGCATCGATTAAAAGTGATGCGCTTGGCAAAAATCTACCAAAATTCCTATTCTAAATCAGGGAATATGAGGCCCCGACAAACACAGTTAAAATCTCTAAGTAAATATACACTCATTTTGTTACAAATACATACTGAAAAGGGATAACTTGGAAGACACTAACATTCAAAACAGAGAAAAGCAGCACACGCGATTGTATTGAGTCTGTTCATGAAAAGTATTATATTTCGCTACACATTTCATCCCAACTAGTACCGCCTTAAGTGGAACGCTGCTTTAAAGACACATATATTAGACTAGAAAAATAGTATGAGAAATGTCCTGCACGTAATAACACTACTTACTCGTACTCAGGGAGATTTTTCAAGCTAACACAACGCAATAAACGAACGCTAGTGTATAATTATTTATTTTTTATTATTAGAGGATACTCTTGTTACCACGATTTCGTTTAAGATAAATACTCAAAAACACGTATTGAACTGGATGATTGGTAATTAGACTACCTACAATTACAAACTAATTACATTCCTAATAATAAGGGATGAGCATTGTTATATAAAGATGAGACAGTACTGATTTTCAAATTGATGGTAAAAGTTTCTGTGTACAATAACAATCACCAGACGTGACTCTTTCGTCAACACTCACACTAGTTCAAGAAACGTTTGTAAACATTTACATAAACTAATAATCGTAGACAGAAACATTTTTCAGTAAGTGTTCTCTCTAATGATGATGAAATGGTTTAAATTACAAAAACAAGGAAAATAAGAAAAACATATGCGACATAAAAGACTTCATGTGTTGCCATTTCTTTCCGTGTATATATAATTAAGAAAAAAAGAAACGCAACCTTTTAGGGTCGGTATATAGAATAATAATATTTTGTTAATTTACCAGTGATCAAAAATCGCTAACGAACCTCCATCATATTTCCTTTTGAAATACACATTTTAACAGATACACGTGATGCACCAATCGTAGCATATGTACTCAGGAATACATGCCACTTTCTTCCTTAATTGTGTCGCACAACAGCATTTATCAACAATCCAGCGTTTTGTCGAATTCAAGAAGGTATTCTTCATGCAACGTTTACGTAAATAGGAGCGTGAAGGCGTCTTCAGATAGCTGTTGAACGGAATTTCGCAGCGTGTGGTGTCTGTCTATCTTGGCGTATATAAATGCAATAACAAGACTATTTCAACGTTAGAGAAAGATTTTATTCACCAACAACCGTCCTGAACAAGGAATTCTTTGTCCAAGTGTTACGTCACCTCACGATGACGCATAATTTCGTCTCAAGCACATACGTCAGCGCTTACGCATCCCAGTAAAACCCGCCGTGAAACCGTCGTGAAACCGCCGTGAACATCAGGTTCCCCTTAATGTCAACCGAATAGGTGCCAGGAATCGACTACGTTATTAGTATGTGCTGCCACGTTATATAACGTAACGTTTGGTTTCGCTTATGAACTTTTATCTGACGCTCATATTCACACAAAACTAGCGGAATATTAAAAGGAGACCTAAATACTGTGTACTGAAATAAAATTAGAGTTTTTTGTTAAATGCACGTCAAGATATTTAATGCACGTCTAGATATTTGATTATTAATACAGAGTTGTGTTTCTTTTTTCCTTCAGTATGTATTTCTTGTTCCTCATGGTTCTCAGTAAAGATCGTTCGTATTTTGAAAACAATATATAAATATAGATCTATACAATTATCACCCTCTTTCTTTTAAAAGTATAGTAGATATAGAAGTTGAACAGAACATGTAGCATTCAATGACCATCGAACGGCACATCAACTTGTTGTTGATGTTGTTTCGAGCCGCCCCATATATGCCTTGAGCCGCCCAATAGATGCTTCGAGCCGCCCCATAGATGTTTCGAGCCGCCCATTAGATGCTTCGAGCCGCCTCATAGATGCTTCGAGCTGCCGCATAGTGGTTTCGCGCTTCCCCCATAGATGCTTCGAGCCGCCCCATATATGCCTTGAGCCGCACCATAGATGGTTCGAGTCGCCCCATAGGTGTTTCGAGTCGCCCAATAGATTCTTCGAGCCACCTCATAGATGCTTCGAGCTGCCGCATAGTGGTTTCGTGCTTCCCCCATATATGCTTCGAGCTGCCCCATAGATGCTTTGAGCCGCCTCATAGATGCTTCGAGCAGCCCCATAGATGTTTCTAGCCGCTCCATAGATACTTCAAGATGCCCCTTAGATGCTTAGAGCCGCCCCAGAGATGATTCGAGCCGCCCCATAGGTGTTTCGAGCAGCCCCATAGGTGCTTCGAGCTGCCCCATATATGTTTCCGCCCAATAGATGCTTCGAGCCGCCCTATAGGTGCTTCGACAGCCCCCCACCCCCATATATGCTTCGAGCTGCCCCATAGAGAGAACAATGCTATATATGAATCGGAGAACCGTGCCCTAACATTTCTATCGAATATATTCCAATATTGTTCCTAAATGTGCTGGGAATATAGAATCATACACAACTCTGACAATCAGTCAAAGAAAACTTCTAACTGATTTCTTAATCAACGAAATATAAACGAAACATAAACGTATATGTGACGAACATTTCAAAATCCAGCTAGTCCTAGTTTGATGAGATAAAGAGCATGTACTATTTTTACAATTTATTAAACGAATAGGTAAATGCCTATGAGTGAATGGTCTTAGAGCTTTATAAAATAAAGACATGCCTAAATGAGTTTTGGTAGCTTCCTTTAATTTTCTATCACACGACAAGTTTTGATTTAATAGTATGAGTGCAAATATTCCAATAAAACAGTTCTGCAATGATAAATAGTGGTAAATATCGCATCTGTAATGATTAGATGACTGTGCTTAAAATGGCTGACCTGTCTACGTTGTAAAACGTTGGATAATGTATTCTGTTATTTAAACATTTGAAGAGGAAAATATCGAAATCCATGTATGAAACTTCAATTAAGGTAACTATTTATTGAAACCAGTTATTAGACTCACGCTATTAGAGTGAACTTCTCGAAATGAACACTTTGATGATTCGTCTGAGACAACATTTCATGTTAAATCAGTTAAATATACTATTTGTGACCACGGACATCCTAATAAGCTGTTCTGCTCTATAGACAAACACCATTGTAATAAAGCAAAGAAAATTCTCTCTACGTCTCGCGACGTAAACATTTGAAGATTTTCCCATTGGTGTCTCATACCTTCAATACACAAAAACAAAATGGTGGATATTTCCTGCCGATTCGTTGTGGAAACCGTCGACAGTTTCTTTCTTACGGCTTGACATAATAGTAAGAAATGTTGTTTGCTATTTTAAAGATAATAAAACACCAACATTGCGATGAACGACGTTTCTTTTCAGTAAAATAAATCCGCCAAATTTAGCGATGTTTATGGAACACAGACGTCATGAACGTAAACATTTAGAGACGTCACGTGTTGGGAGTGTAATAGAGGCACGTTACGAGGAAACAGTAAACGTGTTAAGGGTGTTTGTTGTTTATTATAAGTAGTAACAACTTTGAAGTATGACACATTTGTAATTTGGATTTTTGACATGGGAAAGGGGCTCACATTGCCTGGAAAGTGTACCCCACTCGCTTGACGGCTCGGGTGAATATACTTTCCAGGCAGCGAATATGAGCCAATGTCTCCTGTTAAGAATCCAAATAACTAATAATATATGTAACAAGACTCCCCGATAAGAACATATATGTGTCATTAACATGTTTGTGTTTTACTTATATTGCCTACTGATGCTGCCTTGTTGGCTAGAGATTAGATAATGTCGGGGATTTTTTTATTTACACTGTCCTGTTTTAATGGGATGACAGTAGGGTGTGTGAGGTTTGGTGCACCCTAGAACTTGTTTAACTCCCCAGTGGCCTTTGTTGTCACTGACCGTTCCAAGGCTTGTAGCCCTATTGTCAACCCTTTTGTGTTTGTGATGTTGTTTGCATTTTTTATTATTTTTGCCTTCTCGTTTGTCTGTTTGCGTGTTTGATTTTGTGTTTTGTGGTTGACTGTCGTCCTTGAATGCTACTTTCCCTGTCCGATATTTGTATCTTTCTTTACCCTTATTTATATAATCCGGTGATAGTATTGTCCACATAACCTCTCATAAACAGGCTCAATAAAACCGAGTCTGCTAGTTTTATCTCTGGTTTGTGTTGTTGCTTCTTAGGAATCTTCTTTTCAGTATTTATAGACATTCACACTAGCCTTGTTGTGGTGTTGTGTGGCGGCTGTAAAAAGTAGCCCCGACTACAAACTAGTAGTGTAATTATTTACCGGTCCATTGGAATCATCAAACCCAATTGTTGTGGCTTTACAGTAGAATATCGCTTAATCCTGTGCTAGGAGGCTCGAGTGGTGTTGCACTTTACATTATCTCTCATGAACCTACTCAATAAAGAAAGATACAAATATCGGACAGGGAAAGCAGCATTGAAGGACGACAGTCAACCACAAAACACAAAAACAAACACGCAAACAGACAAACGAGAAGGCAAAAGTAATACAAAATGCAAACGACATCACTCAATAAAACCGAGTCTGCTACTTTCTTTCTCTTGTTTTTTTTTCTCTTGTTGCTTCCAAGGGATCCCCTTTTCTGTATTTGTTTACCTGACCTTGAATTGATTTGTTTCGTTGATATTGCAATCATAACGACGTATTTCTGTCTTTTTCTGATCCGAGTTCTTCGGTTTCCTTCCACATCCAGACCACCCACGATAAATAAGGTGATTGTGTACGATATGTAGCTTGCTCCGTTAATCGATATAAAACATAGGTTACATTTATAATTGGATTTAGTTATATTTGTTTTATCCTGATGATTTCTGATTATTAAAAGGTGTAAAATACCTTTAAGCTAATTGTGTCTGTTTATATTATGATGACATAATATGTCGTGCTGCCGGTGGTACAAATAAGAAATATCAGTATATTATGTTTGCTCTGGAAGATGCATGTAAAGATACATATAAAGATGCATATATAGAAAACAAGGGAAAGTTTTGTTCTGCAGTTATAACAGATTTAGATTTTCAAATATATTCCGTTTCTGGAATGATTAATACAAACTGGAGGGGAATCTCGCAGAAGAATACAAACACAAATACGGGAGAGCATTGGCAGACTTTTTATTGTGTCTGTTTATGAAACGCAATGTAAATTGATACAACTTTCCGGCTTAGGCGGTATTCTACTTTAAATCCAGACATAATGGGCTTGGTGACTTAAATGAACAGTAAGTTACACAACTAAAATATAAATTCGAAAATATTACGTTTAAAAGACAATGAATTTACAATGATACTTAAGAGATGTCTGAGACTATATCAACCCGAAAGTCAATTCCAGTTTTGATGGTTTTAACTGCAGATTCTAAGAATGTATGCTAATATGCAAATATGACTTATCCATTATGAGAAATGTAACGGTCGATGATATTTAAACTGGACCGACATAAATAAACAATATAATGTTTTGAAATCTTGTCCGCTGGGCTTATATATTGACGATGGATGATGAATGGAAATTTAACGTTAGTAACTTCTTTAAATCACAACCTAAATGGAGTCAATATTGTTATGAATGTTACGTCTTTGATTTATAAAAGAAGGTATAAAAGTCGAAAAGGAAATGTAGCTTTCACAGAACACAGTTAACCAAAAAAATAACATTAAAATAAAAACAAGTACAATGTTAATAAGCCAGGCATGTTACATCACTAACACCAACGGGTTGACAATAGGGCTACCGCTACTGCCTTGGAACGGTCCGTGAACAAATACAACTCGGGGAAGGGTCGGGGGTTAAACGAGATGCTAGGGTGCACCAATCCTCACTTTTACCCTACTTCACTCCAATAAAACGGGAGAGTGTAAATAAAAGAAAATCCGCCAGGCTATATTCTCTAACAAACAAGGTAGCATTAATAGGCACAACAAGTATAACGCATATTATTATCATGTATATATGAATATAAAGCATAGAAAGCCAGAGCAACACGAGAACAAATCGTTAAGGACACGACAAGACAATTTTAAAGACAAACATCAAACCTTGCGGGTTTTAGATAGACCTCATCATACGGTCCACAATATGTCCGGACATCGAACAATCAAATAGGAAAGCATTGTGGCGAACTGGGTCATCCACTAAACATGCAGTGCGTTGCAAAATGATAAGGTCACACATTTGTTTCATTAAAAACGACAACAACTTGATGTGTGTCTTTACTTAATAGAACTTAGCGACAGCATCTTCAACTATGTATATTGTATTTATCTACTGTGGTGTGTATGGTATTATTAAACACGTGATGACTGCTGAGAAACAGTGTATATTTATTTATTTTCAACGAGTTGCATAGTTGTACCTATGTTGCCTCTATCTGTACTTACAGTATCTGCGTCTCACTTCGCTATTTTTAAAGTGCACTTACATCTATATTTATTGATTTGTTTGTTCGTTCGTTCGTTCGTTCGTTCTTTCGTTCGTACGTTCGTTCGTTCGTTCGTTCGTTCGTTCGGTTGTTTGTTTGTTTGTTTGTTTGTTTGTTTGTTTTTTGTTTGTGTTTGTTTGTTTGTTTATGTTCGTTCGTTCGTTCGTTCGTTCGTTCGTTCGTTCGTTCGTTGATAGATTGATTAATTGATTGATTGATTGATTGATTGATTGATTGATTGATTGATTGATTGATTGATTGATTGATTGATTGATTGATTGATTGATTGATTGATTGATTGATTCATTCATTCATTCATTCATTGATTCATTCATTATTTATTTATTTATTTATTTATTTATTTATTTATTTATTTACATATTTATTTATTTTATTTGTTTGTTGGTTTATTTGTTTTAATTGTTTGTTTGTTTATTTGTTTATTGATTTATTTAGCAAGCATCTTTCAATACCGTTCATGAACGGTCTCAATCAAACTGAGACTGCAATACTTTGTATATTTATCGGGTTCGGCGATTTCCAAATGTCTTATTTCATACTCAGTTTGCATTACTTTCTGAACACCCTTTGTACGTAGTGTTTAATATATCAAGAAGTTAATAGCGTTAATTTATACATAACCACCAAACGGGCACTTGATTGAGAAAACATGCTCTATCACAATGTAATATGTTGCATTCTAGCTTAATCTTTCCCACATAACACCAGTCTCACACAGTTGCATCACCGTTTATTTCATTACTGACTATTGGGTGTAAAAATTACAGTTTCCAGTGCAGGGCCACCCGTGGCAGACTCATTCAATTGCATAGAAAATGCATTTAATTCGTTAGCGTCTATGCTTGTCAGAGGAAGCTACTTTTAACAAGACGAGCGTGAAAGTAATCAATTTCACTATTCCGTGAGCCAAATGACAATTAAATCTGTATTGAAAAATCTGCCAATATAATTAAGTAAGAATTGATTAAGCTTTTCAAATATCATCAAAGCTCTCTGTTATTAACTGGCATCTAAATTAAGAAACATCAAACCGATTTGATATATTTCCGAGAGGAAATAATTGACGACGTTTGAAATATTCTTTACGCCTGCTGAGAATTATAACCCTGTGCACAGACATATTCTAAGGGTAAAACTACGTATACTCCAAACACAACCGTCTATACATGATTACTAAAGGTCCGAGAGGAAATGACGAAGCTCTGCCTTTTTCATATGGCTACCAAACAGCATGGGCGTTCAATTTACTCAAAATCAAACCTTATTTACCCAAGTAAGAATGTACAGAAAGTATGTAATGTTGTGATTTCATACGTCAACATATAAGCAGGTAAGTGGTGTTTGAAGAGTTAATTTTATTTTTATATTCTATTTTTCAGATAAGCGGTCACATATGAGTGTATCACTCATGAAATACATTTGATTTAAAGAAGTATACTGACATCTAATTAGCAATATGTATTAAGAAGATATTTTGTACGCAATAAATGCACTGTTTTCAACTGCAAATTACAGTCGATTTTTTTGTTTGACCCTCGAATGTGGAAGTTTTACCTGAGAGTTTACATGAGCTTTCCTATGGCTAATTGGGCACAGGAAATATTGAGCAGGAAACAGGCCTACTTTGTTACTCTATAAAGTTTCACCAATATAGTCTAGGCCCCTTCCAATCGTATATTATCATGATTACTAGTTTATAATCAATAGTTCCTTTGCCTCATTGTATGAGCTAAGAGGAAATGAAATATAAAAAAATCGGACAGCGAAAGTAGCATTCAAGCAGGACAGTCAACCATAAAACACAGAAACAAACATGCAAACAGACAAACAAGAAAGCAAAATTAATAATAAATGCAAACGACATCACAAACACAAAGGTGTTGACAATAGGGATACCGCCTTGAAACGGTCAGTGGCAAAGTAGGCTACTGGGGGTTTAAACCGGTTCTAGGGTGCACCAAACCTCACACTTACCCTACTGTCATCCCATTAAAACAGGACAGTGTATATAAAAAAATCTCCGCCATGATCTAATCTCTAACCAACAAGACAGCATCAATAGGCAATATAAATAAAACACAAATATGCTCGTGTAAATATAATACAAACAAACAATAGCCTAGAAAGCCACAATGAAGGTACTCAATGATTTGGCAGAAGCCAGAGCAACAAGTGAATAAACCATTGAGGGCATGACAAGAAAGATCATAGACAAACATTAAACGCCACCGTCTCAATGGGCTTTATGTAGGCGTCATCATAGAGTCCACAGCCTGTCCGGTCATCGTACAATTAAAGATGAAAGCATTGTGGCGAACTGTAAAAGGGTCAACCACCAAGCATGCAGTACGTTGCAAAATGATAGGGTCATAACCTCTTTTGATAAACTTTTTAACAAGTGTAACAAAGATAGTATGAAAGTGATCATGACCAAGAATCTTACGAAGTTTATCAATCACATCACCATAGAAGACAGGTTGTGATATTCCTTGTCGCAGAATAGTCCTTAAATTACTTTTATATTTGGAAAAAATATCAGATTTTACGAAGTTTATGATAACTGTAATCCTGATTGAGTAGCTTTTTAGTTATACAAAGATTACACATATTAAAGTCTTCAACCCGAGTACAAGCTCTTAAAAAACGAATAAGTTGAGACACATACAACCCATAAGAAGTTGCTCCGGGAACATCCCCATCCAAGTGGGGATAATTAACAACGTCAACATTAAAATCATCTCTCTTGTCATAGATTTTGCTAATTATTTCACCATTTTCAATCGAGAGATCTAAATCAAGAAAAGAAGCGTTATTATCAGATATATTAGCTTTGTTAAGCTGAAGTTTTTTAGGATATATATTATTAACCATAGTTGGAAAGAAAGGGTTCTCAATCTTCAATATGTCATCCAGATACCGAGAGGTGTCATTAAAGGCTTCAATATCATCTGCCTGGGTATCTGGTGAAAGACTCAACATGAAATCTCTTTCATAGCAAAATAAAAACAAATCTGCGACAAGTGGTGCTCAGTTCGTACCCATAGGGATACCAACAATTTGTCTATAAACGGTGGTTCCATACCTGACGAAAATATTATCTAATAGGACGATGAGTGCTTCACAAACTTCAAAGCAAGTCCACATAGTATAATTGTCTAAACTACCGTTAGTAAAAAACGCTTTAATATTATTAAATGCCAAAAATGTAGTAAAATGTAGCGAATGTATTTTGAATAAGAGAGGTTAGCTTGTCTTTAATACGGTGATGTGGTAAGGTTGTATATAGTGTAGAGGTCATAAGTGCTTATTGATGATACTTGACCTTTATTGAAAATGTTATCAAGAACGTCTCCTGAATTTTTTATAGACCAAAATTAATTAATCCCAGAGTTTTCATAAATTTTATCACAGTATAGTTAAACGTGATCTTTAACGGCAGTAAGACTAGAGGTTAAACGTTTGGAGATGTTTGTTGTGTTGCAGGCACTTTAATTCGAAATAAAGCGTGCCTTATACGGATTTTTATGTAATTTAGGGATCCAGTACATAGTAGGCAGTTTATTTTGCTTATCGTTTACATCAGCCTTGAAAGTAAAGCACCGAGTGATATGTGCAGAAACAACATCATCCTCAGTAGAATAAACTGGAGTATACGAACTGGAACTGCCGAGTTCCAAAGAACTTATATTACATTTATCACTACGGCGTTTAGTCTAAATAGGACAACCACAATTATTTAATGCGAAACTTGCATTGTCGCTCTGTTGTTTATCACTGTTTATTTCATCTCAGTATATTCATGGTAATTAACGACTTAGTGCATTATCGTCTGTGGTTGGTAGTTTTTATTTATGTAGAATTATAAAGGTTTCTTTTAGCTGTATTGGTCAAACGCGCTTATTCAACTGTATTTGGTTCCGCCTTCCGTTTTATACCAATTTTATCAAACATTTAGTTATCAATTGCACCAATCATTTTAAACGTCTAAACAGCTTTCAAGAATCCATGGCCACAATTGTCTTGTGTGACACAGTTTTATATGTTCTGTTTTAACATCGTTCGATATTCAAGATGATCTCATAGGCTAAACAGACATATTCTTCTTAAGATAAAAAATTAAAATGTAAAACTTAAATCGCCTCTGTCAAATGCAGACCACAATAACGAACATTTCAAACGGCGTCACCATTCAACATGATCATACCTCAGTATTACATGTACCACACCTGAAACGGTTATCTAGTCGAATAATAAATAATTCCCAAACCTTTGAATGACCCAGTAACTCCATACTTCTACACCAGCGACTTGGTATAAATGCGGAATGAGAGACTTTGCAACACTAAATACTGAAAAGGGATCCCTTGGAAGACATGCTGCTTTAAAGACACACATATTGGACTAGAAAAAGAGTATGCAAATGTCCAGCACGTAATAACACTACTTACTCGTACTCATGGAGTTTTTTCCAACTAGCACAACGCAATAAAAGAACGCTAGTTTATACTTATTTATTTTTAGAGGATACTCTTGTTAACACAATTTCGTTTGAGATAAGTACGCATAAGCAGGTATTGAACTGGATGTACCTACACTTACAAATTAAGGGATATAGATGAGACAGTACTGCTTTGCAAATTGATGGTAAATGTTTCTGTGTACAATAACATTCACCAGACGTGACTCTTTCGTCAACACTCACATTTGTTCAAGAAACGTTTGTAAACATTTACATCAACTAATAATGTCGAATGATTGTATATATAAAGAATCTTAGACTGAAACATTTGTCAGTAAGTGTTCTCTCTTATGATGATTTGTTTGTTTGTATGGTGTTTTACGTCATTTTCAACACATGTAAGGTTATATATGACGGTCGATGTTTTGTTGTGGACGCAGGCCACCCACTTTTCCTGGGTAGAACCAGTACTGTACACCTCCCGCAATCCATAAGAATCGACACTTCCTCACTTACAAATGGAAAAAAAAAAATAAGACAAAAATATGCCACATAAAATACTTCATATGTTGCCATTTCTTTCCGGGTATATATAATTCAGAAAAAAGAAACACAACTTTTTTAGGGTCAGTATATATAATAATAATATTTTGTTAATTTATCAGTGATCGAAAATCGCCAACGAACCTCCATCATATTTTTCCTTTTGAAAAGTATTATGAAGTAAAGCATGAAATACACATTTTAACAGATACACGTAATGTACTGGTTGTGCCATATGTACTCAGGAACACATGCCTATTTTATCCTTAAGTTTGTCACAGGACATTATTTATCAAGAATCCAGCGTTTTTGTCGAATTAAAGAAGGTATTCGTCATGCCACGTTTACGTAAATAGGAGCATGAAGGCGTCGTCAGATAGCTGTTGAACAGAATTTCGCAGCTTGTGGTGTCTGTCCATCTTGGCGTATATAAATTCTATATAACAAGTCTATTTTAACGTCAGAGAGAGACTTAATTCACCAACAACCATCCTGAACAAGAAATTCTTTGTCCAGGTGTTACGTCACGTCACGATGACGCATATTTTCGTGTCCAGCACCTACGTCAGCGCTTCCGCATCCCAGCAAAACACGCTGTGATACCGTCGCGAAGTCGCCGTGAACATAAGGGTCCCCTAACTACCGAAAACGTGACAGGAATTGACTACGTTATTATTACGTGCTGCCGCGTTATATAACGTAAAGCTTGGTTTCGCTTATGAACTTTTATCAGACGTTAGATTCACCCATAACTAGCGGAATATTAAAAGGAGACCTAAATACTGTGTACTGAAATAAAATTTAAGTTTTCAGGTAAATGCTCGTCAAGATATTTAATGCACGTCTAGATATTTGATTATTAATACAGAGTTGTGTTTCTTTTTCCCTTCAGTATGTATTTCTTGTACCTCATGGACCTCAGTAAAGGTCGTTCGTATTTTGAAAACAATATATAAATATAGATCTATACAATTATCACCCTCTTTATTTTAAAGGTAAAAGTAGATAAAGAAGTTGAACAGGACATGTATCATTCAATGACCATCAAACGGCACATCAACACATTGTTGATGTTGTTTCGAGCCGCCTCATATATGCCTCGAGCCGCCCCATAGATGCTTCGAGCCGCCCCATATATGTTTCGAGCCGCCCAATATATGCTTCGAGCTGCCCCATAGTTGCTTCGAGCTTCCCATATATGCTTCGAGCTGCCCCATATATGCCTCATGCCACCCCGTATATGCCTCGAGCCGCCCCATAGATGGTTCGAGCCGCCCCGTAGATGCTTCTAGCTGCCCCATAGTTGCTTCGAGCTTACCCATATATGCTTCGAGCTGCCCAATATATACTTTTAGCCGCACCATTGTTGCTTCGAGCTGCCCCATAGATGTTTCGACCCGTCCCATAGATGCTTCAAACTGCCCCACAGATGCTTCGAGATGCCCCATAGTTGCTTCGAGCTTCCACATATATGCTTCGAGCTGCCCCATAGATGCTTTGAGCCGCCCCATTGATGCTACGAGCTGCCCCACAGATGCTTTGAGCTGCCCAATAGATGCTTCGAGCCGTCCCATAGATGTTTCGAGCTTCCCTATAAATGCTTCGAGCTGCCCCATATATGCTTCAAATCGCCCCATAGATGCTTCGACCCACTCCATATATGCTTCAAATTGCCTCACAGATGCTTCGTGTCGCCCCATAGACGCTTCGAGTCGCCCCACAGATGCTTCGAGCTGCCCCATAGTTGCTTCGAGCAGCTCCAGAGATGCTTCGAGCTTCCCTGCAGATGCTTCGTGCCGTCCCATAGATAGTGGACAAGCTCCATAGATGCTTAAAGCTGCCCCATAGATGCTTCAAGTTGCCTCATAGATGATTCGAGCCACCCAATAGATGTTTCGATCCGGTCCACAGATGCTTCGTGCCGCCCCACAGATGCTTCGACCCGCTCCATAGTTGCTTCGAGCAGCTCCATAGATGTTTCGAGCTGCCCCATAGTTGCTTCGAGCAGCTCCATAGATGCTTCGAGCTTCCCAATATATGCTTCGAGCCGTCCCATAGATGTTTGACAAGCTCCATAGATGCTTCAAGCTGCCTCATAGATGCTTCAAGTTGCCTCATAGATGATTCGAGCCACACCATATATGTTTCGACCCGCTCCACAGATGCTTCGTGCCGCCCCATAGATGTTACGACCCGATCCACAGAATCTTCGAGCCGCTCCATAGATGTTTCGACCCGCTCCACAGATGCTTCGAAACGCCCAATAGATGCTTCGACCCGCTCCATAGATTCTTCGAACCGCCCAACAGATGCTTCGAGCCGCTCCATAGATGCTTCAAGCTGCCCCACAGTATCTTTGAACCGCACCAAAGATGCTTCAACTAGCTTCATAGATGCTTAAAGCTGCCCAATATATGATTCGTGCCGCCCCATAGATGCTTCGACCCGCTCCGTATATGCTTCAAGCTGCCCAATATTTGCTTCGTGCCGCTCCATATATGCTTCGACCAGCTCCATAGATGCTTAAACCTGCCCAATATATGCCTCGTGCCGCCACATAGATGCTTCGACCCGCTCCATATATTCTTCCAACCGCCCAACAGATGCTTCGAGCCGCTCCATAGATGCTTCAAGCTGCCCCACAGAATCTTCAAGCCGCCCCATAGATGCTTCGACCAGCTCCATAGATGTTTCAAGCTGACCCATATATGCTTCGTGCCGCCCCATAGATGCTTCGACCCGCTCCATAGATGCTTCAAGCTGCCCCATATATGCTTCGTGCCGCCACATAGATGCTTCGACCCGCTCCGTAGATGCACAAGCTGCCCCATATTTGCTTCGTGCGGCCCCATAGATGTTTCGGTACTTCGAGCTGTCCATTAAGATGTTTCGAGCCGCCCCATTGATGCTTCGAGCTGCCCCTTAGAGAGAGAGCAATGCTATTTATGAATATTTCTATGGAATATATTCCAATAGTGTTCCTAATTGCTGGGAATACAGAATTATACACAACTCTGACAAGCAGTCAAAGAAGACTTCTGATTTCTTAATCAAGCAAATATATACGAAACATTAACGTATATATGACGAGCATGCGTGCATACATTTAACAATCCAGCAAGTCCTAGTTTGATGAGATAAAGAGGATGTACTATTTTTACAAATTATAAAACGAATAGCTAAATGTCTATGAGGGAATGGTCTTAGAGCTTTATAAAATAAAGCCATGCCTAAATGAGTTTTAGTAGCTTCCATTAATCTTTTATCAAACGAGAAGGTTTGATTTAATGAGTGCAAAAATGAGTTAATGAGTTCCGAAAATGATTAGATGACTGTGCTTAAAATGGCTGAAATGTCTACTATGTAAAACGTTGGATAATATATTCTGCATTAACAATGTTATACATGCGCCTTCTATACATGACGTAAAGCATGAACATTTGCTAAGCGTATAAATGTGTACACGATAAAAAGGGCAGTGATGTTATTTAGACATTTGAAGAGGAATCTATAAATGAAAATTCAATTTGTTTAATGACAACAATAAAGTAACTATTTGTTGAAATTAGGCTATTAGAGCGAACTTATCAACATGAATTCACTGATGATTCCTCTGAAGTAACGTTTCAGGTTAAATCAGTTAAATAGACTATTCGTGATAATGGACATCCTAATCAGCTGCTCTGCTCTATAGACACACACCATTGTAATACGGCATTTTTTCCCTCAGGGTTGCTTACTGATCAATGCGACATAAACATTTAAAGATTCCCCAAGGGTTCCTCATACCTTCAACATACAAAAACAAATGGGGATAGTACCAGCCGATTTGTTGTGGAAACCGTCGACAGTTTCTTGTCTGCGCTTTCCTTTTTGGGTAACAGTCTGACATAATAGTAAGACGTGTTGTTTGCTATTTTAAAGATAATAAAACAACAACATTGCGATGAACGACGTATCATTTTAGTAAAAAATCCGCCAAATTTGAAGATATTATAGAACGCTGACGTCATGAAAGTAAACATTTAGAGACGTCACGTGTTAGGAGTGTAACATAGGCACGTTACGAGGAAAGAAAAAACGTGTTAAAGTTGTCTGCGGTTTATTATAAGTAGAACGACTTTATGGTATGACACATTTGTTATTTAGATTCTTGACAGGGGAAAGGGGCTCACATTGCCTGGAAAGTATATCTCCGCCTGACGGCTCGGGTGAATATAATTTTTAGGCAGGGAATTTGAACCCATGTCTTCTGTCAAT
The DNA here is from genome assembly GCA_037043455.1 of Cyrtodaria siliqua. NCBI lineage: Eukaryota > Metazoa > Mollusca > Bivalvia > Adapedonta > Hiatellidae > Cyrtodaria > Cyrtodaria siliqua. The sequence goes on from JAWPHD010002566.1 coordinate 154,462, forward strand.
AATCCAACGAAATAATAATATATATATCAAGCCTCCCTGATAAAAACATATATGAGTTTCATTAACATGTTTTACCGTTATTTATTTAATCCGGTGATAGGAGTTGTGGTTAAACAGGCTCAATAAAACCGAGTCTGCTACTTTCATCTCTGGTGTGTGTTTGTTGATTCAAAGTGATCTTCCTTTCAATATTTATAGACATTCACACTAGCGTTTGTTTAGTGCTGTATGGCGGCCGTAATATGTCGCCCTGACTACAAATCAGTAGTGTAATTACATACTAGTCCGTTGAGATCATCAAACTCAATTGTTGTGGCTTTAAAGTAGAATATCGCTTAATCCGCTGCTAGGAGGTGTGAGTGAGAGGGGTTGCACTTTACATTACCACTCATGACCGAGTCAATAAAAAAGAGGCTACTTTTGTTTGTTGCTTTCAAGAGATTTCAAGAGATTCCTTTTTCTGTATTTATTTAGCTGACCTTGAATTGATTTTTTCGTTACAATACTGATATCACGACGACGTTCTTCTGTCTTCTTCC